>JAWLRI010001085.1:1390653-1456334 GCA_034781795.1 Crypturellus tataupa
AGGAAAGGAAAGGAAAGGAAAGGAAAGGAAAGGAAAGGAAAGGAAAGGAAAGGAAAGGAAAGGAAAGGAAAGGAAGATAAAAAAAGAGAAAAAAGAGAAAAAAGAGAAAAAAGAGAAAAAAGAGAAAAAAGAGAAAAGAGAGAAAAAAGAGAAAAGAAAAGAAAAAAGGAGCAATAAATTTGAAATGCTTTGAGATTCATTTCCTTAATGTAATTCTCTCTTGTTGCCATGGTTCTTTATTCCTCTTGTGGATAATTTTCAACAATAGAGGATGCCAAATTAATGGGAATGCAGATTTCTTTTGAACTAAAATAAGTAAAATCCCTAAAACATGAGAGCTATAACCTCAAAAACACCAACATTGCTACATCAAAAGCCCTTTGAAGAACCAGAGTGGTAAGCTAGTGTAACATTACTTTATCCATTCAGAGGATTAACTTGACATAAATCTTTTTTTTTTTTATTCCAATACACTATTTATCATAGTATCATTTTTTTTTCCCAGAGGTGTTTACTTATTTTCTTGGCATAGCTACATTTCAAAGTCAAAATATTTTCTAGCCTAGAACTATATATCTTCTTGAGAATAACAGCTTTCTAGCGAGCTGGAACATCCTCTTTCTGCTGCTGTGTTGGCAAATTTGTTCTTCCAAAGTGCAGCTATAGCAAAGCCTAAAGTGGAGAAAGGAATCCTGACTGGCAAATATCCTGAGCAGTTGGAGCAGTGTGTAAAGAAAAGGCATTGCTTCTCCTCATACCTTACTTCTCTGGTGTCTTAGATGTGGGTATTGCAGAAAAACACCTGCACATAGCACTATATAGCTGCCTACTCTAACTCAGGTTAGCCAAGGGCTGCTCCTGAGCTGTGCAAATTTGTTAGTGTGAATTGATGCTGTAAGGGGCTGAATTTGCTTTGTGGGAGTGTGGTAGGAGTGTGGCTATACCACTCCTCATATCTCCTATCTCTGCCTAAGAGGCCACTGTTACTCCTCTGCAGAGAGATTCTTGGCACTGACTTGGCTGTGGCTCAGGAGAAAGATGAAACTGCCACATTTGTTGGCTAACAGTCAATCATTGGACTGTTCTTCATCTGGAAAGAGAATTGGGAATCCATTTTGCATTCAAGGTTGCTGTGATTTTGGCTGCCAAATATGGAAGGATGGCTCCATCCAGAAGAATCATCTCATCTGTGAGGCTTATTCTAAAGGATTAGAGACATTTTAGGTGGTTTGCGATTGTATTATGTTGACTATATTGAGCAATGCTTAAAAACATTACAACTTGCAAATTGATGGAAAGGTTCACCTTCTCCCTGCTGGACATATTGTTGGACTCTGTTTACTGTTGCCAAAAGGCTTTTGTTCATAAAATAAAACCCCTGGGTGTCAATATTTTATTTTTTTGCTGCATTTCTGTTTATAAAATGAGAGGTGCACTGAAGACCATATCTGCACACATACACAGAACTACTAGAGGCCATCATGTACCTCCCTGAATAAACATAAATACATTATTTTAGTTAATATACAAAATTTACAGAGAGGAGACTGTGATGCTGACATTGGTAGGAAGTCCAGTGTTGGGGTATCAGAAATGCAGAGGACAACAGGAAAGCGTAGGTCCCAAATGGACATGGGAAAAAATTCAGCAAAGTGGATAAACAGATGAGAAGGAGGAATTATTAAAACAGTGTTTAAGGAGTTAAAACCGAAAGTGCTATATATGGCTTTGCTGTATTTACAGCTACAAGAGGAGGAGCAACCATTCTCCTGCATGGCAACAGTGAGAGAGTCTGTTGCAGTTGCCTGTGACCAGCTGGTTGTCAGTGGAGTGTTTTGGCATACTAACTATATAGCCAAAAGCCTACACATATTCTGATATCTAGGTAACTTTACCACGGTAATTTTTCTCCCAGAGCTGAGGATTAAGCAATATGGCTTTGACCTCCAAATGTGTTTGATGGCTCACAACAGGCTTCTAGCTCTTTGCATCTATTACAATGAATTCCCTGGCATAATTTGTCACACCTATTTGTTTTCCAAGGAAAACATATTAAGGCACAATTAAAATGAAAGCTTAAATGTAAACAAGGAACTGTATTTGTATTGTCTAATGAATGTATAAATTCTACCATAATGTAATCAGAGTCTGTTTTTCTGTCTGATCCTGTTAAAGACAAGAGCCTTGCTTTTGACTTCGGCAAGAATTTTTTCCACCCTTTTACATCACTAGTTTCTGCTGTCTTATGGTTTTTCCATATTTGTGCTACTGTTGTACTTTAGAACCCTCTTCTGTGCACACGTTTTCCACTGTGCCAGGCACAAATGTGACCTAATGATCAGACTGTAAGTTTTAATACATTTACTTAAGTAAGAGCTTTCTTTTATAACTTTGCAATTGTAAGTATTTTTTCCCAAATTTATCTTTAGAAATCTCTTTGCCATCCCTATTGTTTTTCCTCTTATTTTTCTATGATCATTTTGTTCAGATGAAGTAGAAATTGTCCACAACAAGATTAAGATTGAAGAAATTCAGGCAGATTTTTTTGGTAGCTGGTTTTGAGTTGTGCCATTCAGTCTTTCTGAAGATTTCATGTCAATGACTATTCATAGCCAGGTCAGAGCACTCTGGACACTATCCTTGTTTCAGAAATAAACACAAAGTTCCTCCACTGCCAGAAGAATAGAATAAGAAATGGACCTTTCCTTTTTTTACTTTGTTTTTCTTATAGGACAAATTTAGGACAAAAATATTTTCTTATGGAAAAGAATATTATGCTTGTAGAGCATAAAACATATTTGTATGAACTGTGTATGAGCAAAATCTGAAATGATGGCCATGCGATTAAAATTAGCAATTGCTGAATCCAAGTAATATCAAACACAGAGAAGCAGGGAGCATTATTTTGTACAGCTGTGCTAACATAACTGTACGTTCTTCCATTCAGTGTTAGTTAACAGCCCTAACTATCTGGGAGTATTGGAATAGGCTTCATCTATCTTCACTTAATCATGTGATTACTGTGATGGACACACTATCTTAGTTAATTTAATGCAATGGTGATTGAGATGTGGCTAACTGAACCCCACTGAGCTATTTAATCCTATTATTGCCTGTATTGAACTAAACTAGGTCCTTTATTTTTCTGTTAAGAATAATTTAAAACAATCTTCCCATATGTGTAAAATACAGCTTTTATTTTCCATACGTAACACAAGATTCACTTTGCTCTTTAAGTATCTAACGCTATAAATTGGATCGTCCTCAGAAATCCAGACTGTAGATGCTAAACTCGTATCAGTGAGATATTGGTTATCACACATTTTCCAGTGACACTACCTGCATTACTTATATAAGTAACTTCCTAGTATTGGGAGAGGGTTCACAAAGAGACTGCTAGAATCTCGAAGCAGGTCCTGCTCACATTTCACATAATGTGACTCCCTGTGGCAGCAGCAAGATGTTAATAACCTGCTTTATTTCTGAATTCCCTCTAGGGCAGATTTTTGCATGTCTTATACTCCACAGACAGGCCTTCCTCTGAGGGAAAGAAAAAGACTCTGCAAGAACCGAATACTTTTCAGGATCAGTAATACTGTCTGGCACTGCCATCTTTCATACACATTTGACTTATTTCTTTAAACACTGACCAGTGCATTTATGAAGTTCATCCTCCTGTAGGATCATGATGATGAAGTTCAAGTTCTTACGTAGTGACAGACTATTTTACTGCATCAATCCTTGTCTTGTTATGTCTCCACTACTGTTTCACCTGGACTAGTGCATCATGGATCTTTGCTGGACTCGTAGGTGTGGGTGTGATATGACTGCATTTATCATAGAGCTAGAGCACTTTCTGGTAATCTGAGTCATTTTTAGTATCACTACATGCCACTCATGCAGCTTGCTTGCCAGTTGTCTTCTGGATATGGTGATACCAGTTTAAAAGAGAACATCTAGCTGCTGCTGCTTCCCGCTGGATGTCATTACTTCCAATCTGCTTGTTTTGCCACTTTGTACTCTGTTCCAATAAAAAAAAAAATAGAAAAAAACACTGCAGAACGTATTATTGAAATATGCTGAGCAGTTTTACTGCCTTGTTAGTTTCTGGGCCAGCAGGCAGGAATAGTAGTAAGAAGCCTGCAATGGGAAGGCTCCAGCAGCTGGCAGCTGGGAGCAGCAACAACCTCTTTAGTCACACAGGTGAAACCTGGGAAAGATGTGCAGAGAAGCCACCACTCAGATTTTTTGCTTGCTTTCTTTTTTTCTAAAGCTCTCTTAATCTTCAATAATACACTGAGTCTCTCCATTTGCTGTCATGTTTAAGCAAAGAAAATGATATGATTCTGCATCATTAGGGCATGGGACTTAAACTAAAAAAAAATCAGGTAGATGTCTGTCATACTCTTCATTAAAATGAAAATGTTTTAGATATCTCAGCACGCTCCTCTTATCCATTTGTCTTCTGCTTTACTTAAAGATTTATATTTCCTCATCTGTTCATTATATTTTTATTTGGGCTTTGGAAGTTGTTGCTGTTATTTTTTTTTTATTTTTCATTTAAAGATCTTCATTTGCTTTTCTTTTTGCTTCTTTCATTTAATGTCAGTTTTTTTTTTTCTAATTAAAAAACCTTTGTCGTTTCCCTTGTGAGCTTCCTCTGTCTCTGTTTTACTTTGTGATAGCTGGCTTATGTTCTAGTTACCACTCTGTAACGCTATATCGTGGTAGTCTTTTAATCAGGTTGTCTTTTCTTACAGGGTTCATAATCTGCAAATGAAATATATATTTACATTAAATGTCATAGACAGTAGACACCTCACCACTTGGAGCTTCAGAGAACTCGGTTCTACTCATTGGACTTGTACATTGCCTAAATATGCTTGAAGTGCAAGCAATTTTCCCATGCACTGGGTGCAGAGCTAACAAGTGATGTCCAAAAACAAAAATCAGCAGGGCATTCAGCAGAGTCTGAAGAAGTAGCAAGTTCACATCGTAGCTTATGGGTTCATCTTCTGAGAAGATCTGAAGGTAATTGTCTGTTGAAAGAGTCAGTTCCATTATATTTTAACCTACTGGCTGCATACACTGTGTAGGAAACAAAATGCTGGACTTCTAGGCCAGTGTCCTGGTGAATCGATTTGAACTCATTACTCCTTCCCATAAAACTGCCTGAACCAAGTGGCTATTTTGACTCAGTATTTCAGAAACAGAAGTTTTCCCAAGCTTTATCTCATACCAGCTGTTCCTCTCCATGCAGAGAAGCATGATTTTCTGATCAATGGTGTTAAGAGTAAAATTTGCTACACAGATCGCTGTTCCAAAGATTCACCAAATCTCTGCTTTATTTATGGCCATCAGCCTATTAATACAACTATGCACTTTTCAGCAGTCTTTTTATTTTCCCAATTATTAAGCACTGCCTTCCTTGCATATTCTGCCATAACATGTATAGTTTTTATATGGTTTGGGGAAAATCTGCAGATGACTTTCAGGTCTCCTTCTATGACTGGATTCTCAGTCTGGAGTCCTAAGGACGGGTTCATTTTCTACAATCTTGGTACTGGACTGCATAGTTTTTCTTTTTGCTAGGAAAACTGTAGCTACTCCATCAAGAATAGTAGTATGTGCTTTTGTTGGTTTGTTGTTTTTGTACTCTGCATTTATTTATTTATGTTAGATGGGAATCATGATCAGATCTTTTAATAGAAGCTTCATTAGAGCTCTCCGATTTCCCCATCTTTGGTTTTCAGGCCAAAATCAGTCAAAGAACCTTCTGTTATTTCATCTTTTTATAAACTATGAAAGCATATTTCTGATAAGTTTCATTTTTTATATGAAGTATATTCTTCCTCCAAATTCTGCAATAACCTCATAATGAGCCATCTTTGTTCAAATTTACTGAAAAGCAGTAATAAAAAGTTTAAGTATTAGAGAACAATTCAGTATTAGAAGTAAAACTGCTTTCTCACTTTTGCCTTTGGATCTTGAATGTCAGTAAAGTGTTGCTAAGCCCGTTCCTTGTTGTCCTTTATGTTTAAAGTGTTTCACCTCTGCTAATTTTTAAAACCCTTCCATTCTTCCAATTAAAGACTTCAGTTGTTTTATATCCTTCCTGGTTTCTTTTGTGAAAGTACCGTGCATGTACCATGCATGCGCTATGTCTATTTGATCAAACTGATCACCTTTTGCTTAGTGTAAAATTTTAATCCAGATTTCTCACAACAGACTCTTAATTTCTGTTTATCTTGTGTGGGTTCCCGAGCCAGGCTGCATGCGGCTCAATATACCACAATTAACACGAAGGGTCCTTCATGACAGATAGTCCATGGTCAGAAAATCTGGCTCGTGAAGAAGAATGGAGTTATGAATCATTTGGAATACAGCTCTGTCAGTCATCAAGCTTGCCTTCTCTTTCTCTTTCTCTTTCTCTTTCTCTTTCTCTTTCTCTTTCTCTTTCTCTTTCTCTTTCTCTTTCTCTTTCTCTTTCTTTCTCATTTTTGTCTATCTAAAGCTTGCTTTTTTTCCCCTTATGCTGAAATAATAAATATCTGAATATATTTTGTTTAACTGTAAGTCTGTTCTTAAGGGATATATTTAATAAAAGAGGTAGAAAATAATTCTTTTCAAGGCCAGGGGAGAAAAACCGGTAATTTACATTGTATCTTGTGATGCAGAAACCCTTGTCTCCCTGCATGTCTCACTATACTGCAGGGCTATATGTACACTTCTTTCCCTTGAATTTGTTTACATGGTCACTTTTATTTAATGCAAATTTTAGTCAGAAAAAAAAATAGATCACTTGGACAAGATGTTGCAGTATTGTGAAGAGAAATACATAAGAGAAATTAGTCCTATTCCAAAAGAATCATGTCTGTCCTAAGGCATGGAATCACAGAAATGCTCTTTGGATTTAATTTCTAGAGGTCATGTTCAAGGTCACACCTAGAACAAGACCACTGCCAACACTAAATCAGATCAGCCATCACTTTCTCTACCAAGACTCGAAATTCTCCAAGAACAAAGTCCTTGTTATCTCTCGGGAAATTGAAATAGTACCAGTACTTCGCTATCCTTCCAGAAAAGCTTTTCCTGATGTCAAATCTGAACGTCCCAAGCAGTAACTTCTCTTTGTAGTTCCTTGTAATCTGATGCTATTGGGAGCGCCATTGACTCTATTGTATTTTTAACTATGATGGTCATGTTCCTGTTTTCTCTTACCATCCTCTTTGCCACCTTGGGTAGCATTGCCTTTATTTTTTTCTTTAACTCAACTAACCGGATGTGATTAATAGTTGATACAGATCTTTTGAAAGGGTTTAGTAGATTCAGCAAGTTCTGTGTTTCAACCACAATGTGTGTATATACCCTAACATCTAGACTAAGATCTAGAACTCTAGATGTTTTAGAAGCTACATGTAGAAATGGGCATCACAGGAATAATCTAGGTAGGCATATCTATCACAAAAGAATTAGTTGGTCTATACCCTGAATTGACAGGTAGGAGCAGCATGACAGGCAAGGCAGATAATTAAGAAATAATCTCAGACAGAGCAGGGAAAAACTTGGGTAGAGGGTGGACTATGTCAGCTGGAGTGGAGTGTTCAGATCCTTGAAATGGAAAGCAAAAGAGTGCAAAAATGGATAGAAATGCAAAAAGAACATAGAGCTTATCAAGGAGAAAAAAACAGAACAAAAAGCCCTTCTATTTGAACCAAAAGATATTCTAAGACGCGGAAGGAATGGAGGAGGAAGAACTGAAAGATGAAAAGGCTAGAAAGGAAGGTACAGTTATCAAGGAGAGATAAACAATACAAGATGAACAAGAGAGGCAAGGTCAAAATTGTAATGCTAGTGTAAAGGAAGAGAGGCAAGATTAAGCAATGGCTTAGATCTATGGAATAAAGGACAAGAAAGAAACAAAGCTTTTAACTTATGTATAAATAATAGTGATTCAGTGCAACAAAGTTACCCCAGAATCAATGGCGTTGCAAAGTTCTGACTGCAGCTCTTCTCTTATTCTCTTATTATATAAATAATGGATGATAATAAATGATAATTACCTGATTGATCTTTTACATTTAGATGTTTTATTTATAATTTTATTGCACTCTTCCACAGAGTCTAATGCCTCTGTTTTTCATCTCCCAAAAATTCATCTGACATTTATATATTGAGAATGCTTAGTTTAATTTCAAGAAAATTCAGGAATGTATTACTTCAGCATAGATAGCAGAAACTATGCTTCTCATTGGTGGATAGCACTGTTTAAAATGTTCAGTAATTATAATGATTATGATGGTTCCTATTTTTTGTAAGATAAGTTTTGTGTTTGGACATAAAGTTAACACAGTGTAAAGAATTAAATACACTCAGTTAAACCATGTGAAGTCATTTACACAAGGCCAAAGTGATACCAAAAACCTGGCAAAGTAATTTTACATTGAGTTTAATCTGGGGTAAATGATTATATAGGAGTGAAGGCATTGATAAATTATTTCTTGTTTATTTGAGCAAAAACAATGACTGTTGATATTTATTCTAAACACTTTCAGACAATCTGACTAACAAAGTTGGTGGGATATTTTATAGGCACAGAATTTCTCAGGATTATAAGAAACTTCCTCAAGGGCTGGTAAAATACTTGCTGATAGATTATTGTACAAAGAAGAACATGTTTTCATGGCAATATAATAGTTCCAGGACCAAGTTCAGAATGGAAATATGGCAATACCTAACAACAAAAGCATTAATTAGAGAAGAGAAAAAGGAGCAAAGAGAAAGACACAAAAGAGAATAGTGGTTTAGAGTTGTTTTGAATCTCCACTTGCTTTTTTTTCAGGTTTAAAGTTTTGGATATAGCCTTTATCAAATGAGGGCATGATGCCAGTTTTCACTTAAGGTGAGTCTTGACACATATTGGCTATTTAACTTATTTCTAATCATTTAAGTTTTTTTAGGGGAATATTTTTATTTGAATCACTAACAGAAAAGCAGATGGCTTGTTGTCTGAGATTCTAAGCACACAAATGAAATTGACAGAAGCATACAGAAGTATAAACATCAAGAAATATTTTTTCAAAGTACAAATATATAAGTTTAATATTTTGATTTCCTATGTCTGGTAATGAGATTTTCAATACAGTTGCCTCTGCTTCTCTTTTGCAACTAAAAGCTGTTTGTGTTATGCCATACATATTGATGTCAGATTACTGCATTTAGGCAAGTTTTTTAGCATTTTTTTTTCTTTTTTTTATTATTACTTTTGATATTTCAGTAATGTGAAAATCAGTTCAGGGCACTATAATGACAGGAATTACTTTGTTCTTGTATCCGTTAAACATACGCTATATATCTAAGTACAAAGAACAAAACAAAAAGTGTTGTAATTCCTGTTTTACAGTTAGGGAACTTGGCATCTGTAGAGTCGGACATCCCCCAAATCACTGAGAAAGTCTGAGGCAAAGCCCAGTACTAAATGTATATCTTCTGTCTCCAAGACTAGTAAACTATCACATCTAATAACTGATATAACATTGAAGGGAAAAGTGGATGGACCATTAAAGGATCCTTTAAATCCAAATGATACTAACACAGGAAATATTTCTGACACGAGAAACCATATCCCAACTCTCTTGCCTACTATTTAAAAGACATAAAAACATCATTTTTATGGCCCTCTGCATCTTAAATGTTCAATTGTGACTTCTGATCCCATTGAGTAAAATAGTTGGGGACTGAAGAGTAGGAAGAAACAAATACAACAATTTCAGTAGAGCAGTATTGTTTTCTATTATGTTAAAGCTTATATATTGTTATTGTAAGGATCAAAGACCCATTAAAAGTGTGGCTAATATACCTATGAAGGCTACTCTCTCTAGTTCTGCATTGCTTTAGATATATATCATGTAGAAGCAATCAATCCACTTGCTGCCTGGACTAAAATTCTGTCCTCAAATATGGCTACGAATTTCAATTGGTTTGAGAGAAATGATGCAGCTAGAATAAGTCAGTCCCAGTAAATAGCTTCTACTGAGACAATACAGGAAAAGCATTGCTTTGCACTTGGCTAGTGTGGCAACAAAGCAGGAAAGGAAAGGAAATTGTCCCACAGTGGTATGTAGCCTTCTGTAAAGAAGCAGAAATGTTGAACTGTTGCTACCACCCATATTTTTGAAAATCATTATTACTGCATTTCAGCGCTGGCTTGAGGCTTCATCTGAGATTGGGCTCCTCATTATTAAACTAACCCCTAGTGAGATGCTCCACTCTGCAGTACTCACAGTGCAGAGACAGAGAAAGGGCAGTGGAGTAAACAAGAACATCCAGAAGTAAAGCTATAAAACTAAAGCTGTTGTTGACATTTCAAGTGCTTAAGGCTCTGTGAATATTCTCATTGCCTGTTTTAAGCCCTTTCTCTTGGGGGTGGCATTTTCTGTACATTCCTTCTCTCTCTCTCTCTCTCTCTTTCTTTGAGCCTGTAACCAATTCCAGCTTCAAATGTTCATCATGCCATAGCAGATAGTATATTATATCTGTCTCATACATGGTGAAATGAGTCACCATGTGGATATAGATCAACCTAGAAAGAAAATAAAGAAAATAAATATAATAAAATAAAAATAAATATGACCAGCTTAATGAACTGCTTATAGGTTAGTAGTACCAATTGTATCAAACCTTTATGACAATTTCCTATATGAAAGCTTTTTAGACTGTTACTGTTGTGGGAAAATTGCTAGAGGAAGGGGAAATTAGAGAAAAAATAGGGTCTAACAGAAGTTATGGCATTATAGAGGCTTGCTTGGGATGAGAAACAGTTTCCAGGATGGTTGAAATGTAAGGTATCTACTCCATTATTCCCTCAGCAAAACAATCTGCCCTCCTAGCACATGCTAATAAAAATAAACAAAGAGTAGAGCAGAATGGAGACACCATGGCGAAACTCTGTTGGATTCCCTGTGAAGGTGCCAACCTGGTGGTCGGTGCAGCTTATAGTAGGATAAGATGTCTGATGCTGGGCCAAAAATGGTGGCAAATCAGTCCCTTCAGATGGATTTGCTTAAACTTTTCCTCATTATAACCTCATTATAATACCAACACACACTTCCATCTCAAATGGTACCCACCTTCAAGGCACGACTACTCCTCCTTGAGCATACTCTTTAGTGATTGACTACACATTTAAGTGAAAGTAAGAGACTTTTACACCAATCGATAACAAAAGTAATTATGATTAGGGTCAGGATGCTACCTGAGGAGACTCCTTGAGATTGAGGGTCTTCTCCTACCTTCTCTGGAGAGTGCATTTGTACACTAGGTGCTAGCTAAGAACCCCATGCTGTAGTAGAGAATTTCCTGTAGCGATATGCAAAACCTGCTTTTTAAATGTTGCATTTGAATAAATCATGCTTTTTGTGAACTTGACTACTTGTTTTGAAGGCAGTCCAACCTACAGTTGACAGAGTGTTCCTGAAACTGGTACTGCCAGAGGAGGGCCTGTAGCTACCACAGTACTTGGTATCCCTATTAAGAGATGAGTTCAGCTGTTCCCAGTCTCTTCAACCTCTGAGGAATGGCTGGAATGCAAGGGGATTCACCTCTTATCAAATTTGCTCCTCCTTCCAAATGCAACTGTATATGCTGGCTTGTAAGAAACTGAATTAAGTATAAGCTTATAACAATGCTTTGTAAGTAATATTTCTATGGACTACAACTTGTAGATGACTCAGGCATTTAGACTCTATCTAATCTCGACTTTTTGTAGTCAAGTGAGGATGACTTACTCCAAAATAGCGACCAAATAATGTTTCGTAGTGCCTCAGACATCCTCTCGCTCTCGGCTGACAGCTGGCAGTGCCATAGCTGCGAAGTAGAGCAGTTCTTTTGTTCTCCATGTAATCTTCTTTACAATGTGATTTCCCCTGGGAAATGAAAGGTGTGTTTGAAAGCACAGCTTAGACAGTTTTGCCGATTCTGAAATCTAAGGAAGTTAGATCTTCCTCAGTGCTAGCATGACAACTGCCTTGTGCTATCATCTAGACTATGCTTCTGTCAAGTTTCTAAGTAAATATTTGTTTCTCAGAAAAGTCTCCAAGAGAGTAACTTAAACTCTGACTTCCTCCGCACAGCAAAGCTGAACATCAGTTTCATGAAACTGACATCATTGTTAAAAATCTGCATGTTCAATCTGTTATGTGTAGGTTGGAAATAATTCTGTGGTCTTTAGAGAAAAAAAAAGAAAACAAAAAAAGAAAAAAAGAAATGGTTTGGAGAAGAGCTAAACCAGAACGCAAGAATGAGAATGACTTCCTGGGTTGCCAAATGCAATCTCCTGATATTGAAGTCAGCCAAGTCACATATTCTATGCATAGAATTATTAAATCAAATTCATTTTTTTTCCTTCCCTCTCCATGACATCTATGGGAAGGCTATTAAGCACTTCGCTTTAATGATTGTTTTTCCAAATTTGCTTTCCAACCTCTCACAAACTGGGTTGCATTGTACCCACTAAAAGTAGACAATTTTCTGAATCTAGTACTGCTCCAAAATTCCTGTCTAATTTGTTTAAAACTACAAGATGCTTTAAAGACAAATTAGCAGCTTAGCTCTGCCGTATTTCTATTTATAAGGGTTTCACTTACAGCCATAACTGTGTGTGTCTGTGTTATGTCTTGTCTTGTTTTAAAGCTGGAATATCAATGTATCTGAAAGGAATGAGTAAAGTCATAGTACTAAAATGGCAAGCCTAAGTTTTATTTCCAAAATCACTTTCAAGAAGTCAGTCACTGTTAATACATTGCATAAAGTGTTCTGAAAACAAATAAACCAATAAAAAACACTTCTCTGAGATCAGGCCACTGTTTGGCAGTCTATTTTTATGTCAAAGTAAACTTTACCAAACTTGGCAAAGCTTGCCAGTCCAGACCAGAAAATTTACTCATTTCTCCTGTTCAGTGAGAAGATTGCTTAGCATGCCAAGAAAATCTTTTTCTGAATAACTGTTCAAAGGTGTATAAACTATTTGCTAGACTTTAAAGTGAACTGTGCAAGCTTAAAATGGTGGTTGCTTAAAATAATTCACGTGGGTTATTCTTTGAAGAAAGGAAAACTATAGCAAGATTAATCTGAACATGGCAGCTGTGATCGTCAACAAAGGTGTAACTTCCCTCACTCCAAGTAAGAAATGCTTAGGATTCCATTAACTCCTCTAGGTGCCCTGCTGTATAATCAAGTTTTGGTAGATACCAGAGTTCTGCTCCACAAGATTTGAATGTTCTGCATTTTTCCCAAATTTGCAATTCGGGTCTGTATTCCAAAACCTAAAACATTTTATACAGCCTGTCTCCTAGAGTTTGGTCAGCACATGCAGAGATCTCATTTCAGTATATCCTGGTAGAGAAAAGTAGCCAGATTTTGTGTAGCCAGAAGAAATAAAACTTCTAGGAGAACCATTCTGCTTTTTCCATGTAGAGCTTAAATCACTGAAACTTACTGCAGGGGCTTAGCCCTATACTGAAGTAATTAGTTTCTGGAAAGACAGTGGCTCTCTGCAGGGAGGTCTGCGCTGATGAGCACCTCAGTGCACAGAGACGCCTGTCTCCCTAAATACCCAGACTGGCACCTGCTTGGATAATGCTACAGATTATTTCATGTATAAATTCCCTCTGTTTGGAGATTAGGGCATGCAGCTGCAGAGGAGAGGACTGCACCTGCACATTTGACTTTAGAGCTGAGCTGGGAGCTAGCCTGGGTATGCATCCATGTAGCTAGAGAATGCTTCTGAATGAGATGATTCAGCGAACTCCTACCTAGCAATGACTATCAAGAGAAAGTAAAGCCTGGAAGGAAAACAGGAATCTGTCCCAATCGAGTGATATGCAGTGAAAATCAAACATAGGGTCCTCCCCTACTCTCAGCAACACTGTAGTGCTGCTCTATTCCTTTCCAGTACAGACAGTCTTGACTTTACAAGGCAAGAAGATCCAGGCAATACAAGAAGAATCTGTCAGAGCTTGGCAGTCAAGTTGTGAATTATAGTTTTTTTATAATTTAACCTAATTTCATTATGGACAAGAGCTGTTCTCAGTGAGGGAATCAGATGTGATAAGAATCAAATAAATTGAGAGCACAGGTAGTGTGAGAAAAAAGGAGACAGCTGCCTCAAAAAAAAAAAAAAACAGGCAAGAAGAGCACACTGCTGGGAAAAGAGCAGTACACTTGAACTGCAGAAATCATGGACAGAGAAGAACATGAAAAGCCTTGGTTGGGAGAGGGGTGGCTAGGAAATGAGGAATCCTTTCTTTCCATGGTGTAGGAATGTATGGCATTTGCTTATGTTCACATTTATCTCACACAGTCCTTAAAACCACAAGGACTTTAACCTAGCACCCAGGCACTGACCTCAGTAGAGCAGTTGAGACAGCAGCAAGGCCAACCATGACTTCTTTTTTTTTTTTTTTTCAACAATGGGGGATTTCTATGGTAACAGGATAAAAAGTAAAATATTCAGGAGATTGTGTGGGCAGAGAACTAAAACAAACAAAGGACATTGAGATAATGTTTACATTAATACTTATCTACAGAAAAATGTATGGCATTGCACCACAGAGAAAGATTGCAGGTCAGGATCTCAGTGGCTGTAAATTGGCTTATGTCCACTGATGTCAAACCAGCTTGAGGTCTTAAAGTCTACATATTATATTGATTTATGCCAGCTGAAAATCTAGTCTAGTATTTTCTGTCACCACATATCATTCCCCCAATAGTACGGCTTTGAAATCAAACTCTTTGAGTTACTGGCCTACTCATTTGGATCAATTCCCTGGAAGGTGACTACGGGAAATGTGGAGCATTGTTGACAAGCAATTTTTTGATTCCATTGCTTCACAGATGCCAGTATGATTTAAAATAAACTCCAGATGCCTAAAGTCCTTCTGCTGATTTCCCTAATGAACTGTGAACCTCCAAAGTGTTTCTACTGACCTTGTATTGAATATGTTTCAGAGTGAAACTCATTTTACTAACTATGTGAGCAGACTGTCACTTACTGGGAAAGCTCAGACAGCTGTGATAGTGTGGACCAGATCACACTAGCATCTTCCTGAAGACAAAGAGAGAAAGAATCTATGGGAATTCAGAAAATAAAAAGTCTGAAGTGCTAGAAGTGTTAGTTAGGTCTGTTCTTGAAATTAACAGATGACTTGGGTTCAAATATCAAATCTTATTCCTTTTATGAATTCAGATACTCTCAGAAAGTCTTTGAATGTATGCTCTACTGTAGATAATCCCAGCTGCCTGATTTCAGAGACAACGTTTGGCAATATTACAAAAAATATATTGACAATCAACTTTTTATCAATTGAAGGGAAAGCAACCTGATAAACAGATCTACAGCAGGCATTTTCACACTCCTTGGGCTCAGCAGCAACATCAGTGTTAATAAAGATGAAGTCTGTTTCATGGAATTGTCATTTGTCAGTTGTACCCTGAATACTTTTGGGGATGGGAGAAATAAAACATACAGAGTCATAGAATGATTGAGGTTGGAAGGGATCTCTAGAGATCATCTAGTCCCAGCTCCAGCAGGGACACCCAGAGCATGGGGCACAGGGTGGCATCCAGGCGGGTTTGGAAGATCTCTAGAGAAGGAGACGCCACAACCTCTCTGGGTAGCCTGTGCCAGGGCTCTGGCACCCTCATAGCAAAGAAGTTCTTCCTCACATGGAGATAGAACTTCCTGTCTTTTAATTTGTACCGACTACCCCATGCCATATCACTGGCCACCACTG
This sequence comes from Crypturellus tataupa, assembly GCA_034781795.1. Classification (NCBI taxonomy): domain Eukaryota; kingdom Metazoa; phylum Chordata; class Aves; order Tinamiformes; family Tinamidae; genus Crypturellus; species Crypturellus tataupa. The sequence goes on from JAWLRI010001085.1 coordinate 1,406,445, forward strand.
AGAAATGTTTCGCTCCCTCCTCCCTACATTCTCCCCTCAGGGTAGAGGAGATCATATTGATCAGATCCTCGCTCAACCTTCTCTTCTCCAGACTAAACAGGCCCAGCTCGCTTAGTCTTTCCTCATATGACAAACACTCCAGTTCCTTAATCATCTTTGAAGCTCCACATTCCTTTTGTCCTGGGGAGCCCAGAACTGCCCCCAATACTCCAGGTGCGACCTCACCAGAGCTGAGCAGAGGGGCAGGATCCCCTCCCTCGATCTGCTGGCAACGCTCCTCCTGATGCAGCCATGATCCCATTGGCCTTTTTGGCCATGAGGGCACATTGCTGCCTCATCCTGTTGTCAACCAGGACTCCCAAATTCCCTCCGCAGAGCTGAGGGATCCGCAGATCAACCCCTAATTTGTGCTGGTGTCTGGGGTTATTCCTCCCCAGGTGCAGGACCCTGCACTTGTCATTGTTGAACCTCTGAGGTTCCTGTCTGCCCAGCCCTACAAACTGTCTAGGTCTCTCTGAATAGCAGCATAGCCCTCGGGAGTGTCGGCCACTCCTCCCAGCTTGGTGTCGTCTGGAAACTTGCTGAGGGTGCACTCTGTGCCCTCATCCAAGTCATTGATGAACATGTTGAAGAGCACCGGGTCCATTACTGACCCTTGCAGGAATATCATTTAATATAGATCTAATTTAATTATTTAATTAAAGATTAAAGTTTAGTTATTTATTATTATTATATTTATTATTATTATTATTTAATTAAAGATTAATTATTAAGATTTAATGCATTATTTAATAGAGATCTTTCTTCCCTAACCATCTTTTAGCTGCCTGGACAACCTGTTCCTAACTTAATTGGCCAACCTAGTTGTTCCTAACTTATTACAAGGCCATATTCATTTTAAGGCAAATTCTGTCACTCTAATTGGTACCATAATATGTACAATGACAAGTAGTATCATTAAGGACAATAGAAATAGGGTCCTAATTAATAGGAATATAGATGCCAGATTTTGCATTTTATTTTTTGTGACAGCTGTATCAAGATATAATTCTTTCACCTATTCCCTCTTTTTGCTTTTTTTCATGTGCAATTGGAATAGCTAACCACTGTTATGTTTTTTCCTAACAACATTTCTTCAGATGCTTCTTGTGTTTTACAGGCTCTTTTGTCAAAAGATTAGAAGTGAATTCAAGGGATCAAATAAAAAACATAGTATCTTTAGTTGTGCAATCGGATACATACAATGACAAGAACAACATTCTTAACAAATGTCTTCACTGTCCCATTTTACTTGGAACAGGCTGACGGTTCCTTTGTACTTGTAGATCATAAATGATTCGTAGCTGAATGTAAAACTGAAACAGTTTACTCAAACTAATCCCAGCAGTGAGCAGACCTATTTGTATTACTCTGGAATTTTTTTTGCAGAATCACACTCACTTGTAAACAGAGCAGGAAAGCTATCTCAACCTAATTTTAATAATATTCACATATCACCAGGAGGAATGTCATCTTTGTTAGTATGGAGGTCTGCAGCAAGTAACTTCTTTTTCAGCAGCTCAATTTTCTCCCGTGTCAGTAGACGGATTAATCTCCTGTCAGTATCTTCTGCACAACCATGATATTGAGCAAAATGGTCTAAAAGAGTGGGTTATTTGTTATTTGCTCCCACTCAGTGGTCTTCCTAGGGTTGGCTGGTGATAGAATTGCTTCTAGGACATCTCTGGAAAGAGGCATTGTATCAGATTTGCTATTCTAGTGATTTTATTTTTCCATCAACGGGAAGAGTTTTTCTAAAAATGAATGTAGTTAATCAAAAGGTTGCTGTCTAAATGACTGAAATCACATGCAAAGATGAGGTTATGATGTTGATTCAATATATTAATGTATTTAAAAATTATTTGCAAAAATTTTGTCAAGTCAACTGGTAAACAAATAGATATTAGCAGAAATGCACAGATATCTTAAACCCTTTAAAACAATTGCAATTTTGTTACAATATTTTTAAATATACACTAAAGCATTTTTAGTACTGAATATTCAGATTAATATGCAAAATATTTTTATAATATCTGTGACTAAAATTCCCATTAAATTAAAAAAAATCAGAACTCAGAAAATAAGGAAAATTTTCTGAATCATTCTTCCATGGAAAATTTTGACTTGAAGATTCTCCTCTGCTTAACAAAGAAACAAAAATGTTTTCTCTGGGATCCAGTGTGGATCACTTAAACACGAAACCTGGAGTAAGCTTCACATCTATTCCTCCTGCCGTAAATGTCAAGGATTACAATACAATGCATGGAGAAGTGTAGATGGTCTCTGAGAGTCTCCAGAGGGAAAACCTTTCTGCTTATCTTAGCACTTACATGCAGATCATATAGATAGGTGAAAACCTGTCTTTCTATTAAAATCAACCAACAAAACAAGCAATTGGGCTTGTACTTCTGGCTCTGCCCTCTGCCAGACTTTCACAACCTGGCGATGTTCCAGAGGGAAACCTGCAGAAAGAAGGCAGGTTTCCTTGGAAAGAAGTAGGAGTATTTGAAGCAATCTAACAACAGTGGCAGATGACACTTAGCAGCTAAAAGAGAGGTCTGAACTTTTAAAACGTGGTGAAGGAAGCTTAAAAAGGTACGAGAAGGGGAAAAATACCTGCAAAACAACAAATATTCATTGTAATCAGCCTGAATATGAGCAAAGTACTTGGAAGCAATAGAGTTGAAAGGCTGAGAAATAATACATACAGTGCTTACAAAATTACATTTATCCTCTTTCTATGAAACTCTTAAGAATCTTGTTCTCTTGTCCTACCTGCTGAGTGAGAAGCACTGAAAGTATTATCCACAGCATGGTTGTTTAGATTATCATTTTCGCTTGATACAAAAATGCTTATGCTATCCTCCTAGACATGTGAAAAGACTAGAGGAACTTCATGGATATTTGGTAATGGGGATTCATTCTTACGTATTTCCCTTAATTTTGCCCAGCATTTTCCTCCTACCTCGACCAGTATTTTATGCCTTGCTATTTTTCCGAAGAAATTGTTTAAAATCTCTTATTTCATTATTTAAGCAAAATTATTTTTTAAATATGTACTTTCTACTGTGAGTTCTGTGCTAGGCGGATGCTGTGAGCAGCTTGTCAGATTGCAAATATTTCTCTCTCTCTGAAAGAGATTCTATTTTCAGAACTACACTGTTCTTCCTGTCATCTAATAGTGTACTAAGGCTAACTACTGCATGGACAAAAATTCTGTCTAATGAAGAGAGAGGCTTAAATCAGTTTCTTAAGGAAAAAAAAAAAGAAAAAAGAAAAAAAGAAAAATAAAAGAATCTGAGGAAAAAACTTATCCCCCCGCCTTTTTTTTTTTTTTTTTTTTAACAGCTGTGGGCCTGATTCTCCATTCTTGTTTATCTGATCTGTAGTTTCATGAAAAATAGTCTTTATCAGTAAAGTTGGCTTAAGATGCTCAGGTTGTCACCACCTTCAGACAATTATTCTTGCCCCTGGGTAGCACTTTGACACAGCTGAGTTGTGCCAAATGCTACTGTAAATGAAACAGTCCAGGTTAGAAATAAATAATAAAACAGGAATCAGTGAAAACTGATTCTATTGCAGCTAGTTCAAGGTGCGGCTTTTGGTGCAGATATTAGACATTGCTGGCACTCCGCTGGAACTCCTGTTTGGCTTGTGTACTTTGATGTTAGAATGCTACATTTTTGTGGAACCCGGAGTGACCCAAGCAAGTCTAGCTTTTCCAATACTTGTCTATTCCAGGAATTGTCTTCCATAAAGGAAACAAAATTAAAATGACAGGCAAATGGTCTCTGCTTGAGAAAATGTTTTGTTCCTTTGAAATATATTTTATATTTCAGCAAAATCTCAATGGAACATTAAACCTAAGGAGATTCACTTAGATTACAGAAGCCATGCTGTCTTTATGCATGAGTGTCAAGCAATAAAACACATACACCCCCTGTGCCTAGTCTTGGTAGGGGGCCCATGGAAACTGCCTCTTTCAATTCTATCTAATGTTTACACGGTAGGCAATCTTCTTTCAGATGTTGAGGGTGTCTTATTCCTAATGTTTGAGCATACAGACCAAATCCATCACCTGGAACTGTCAGTGAGATTTCTACCCCTTTTTTTATTGTCACTGAAGCAAAGACTGCTTTAGCCCTTCATTCTTTTTATCTGTTACGGGATTATTCATTCACTTCTACCTGTAGGGACAAGAATTACAAATAAATGTCAGTGTACTCCTTTTGAATCTACAGTCCCATAATTCAGCTAATCTTTATCTGAATTTACAATACATTGGTACTTCAACGTATCTTAAGACAAAGATTTTTCTTCTGTTTATGTTTCCAAAAGAGGCCAGGAATAATTCTTGTTCCTCTGTTCTGGGTGACATGAAGATTATGATGAATGAAACCTCTTTATGCTCTTTAGTCTGAATGGAAACGGTAAAAAGACATTGATTTTAGCTGTAAATAAAACTAGCTTGTAGATTACTCAGTATGAATGACTCCTGGAAACTGTGCATGTTTTCTGCAATATTAGATTAGATGGACATTTGTACCATTTTAATGTTTATAGCAATGTATTCTCATAAAAGTGTAGTTTTAAGGGAAGTGTTCTCTGCTCTGCTAGTGAAAAGTTAGATACCAATCTCCCTTTTAAGTTTGGAAAAATCAAGTTTCAGGTATGGTTTTAATTACAAAACACCTTTTAAAATAGATTTAATTTGGAATAGATTCTGGAAGACATGGAAATATGCCATTCAGGACTAAAATCTGGAGTAGGGGCCAGAAGTTGCTAAGAAAAATAGCCCAGACCCTCTTATCGGCTACTCGAAAGGAGATGAAGATTGACTAATTGTTTTGTTTTCAAAGACCTTGGAGAGTTAGACAAGATTTGTAGAGAGTAGTACTATCCCTTATTAGCTCAACTGATATAATTATAAAATCAAATAAAAGACTTTCAGACACACCTGAGGTTGGTTTAATACAACCTATTTCACTAACACAGAAATACTTGTATATTTAAGGAGTACAGGTACACAGGAGCACCTTTCTAACTTTATCTGAGTCTGTCACCTGGAAGTGGCAAGGGCGACTTTTCAGGAGTAATCTACTATGTCTGTTTTTATTGGTGTGACCAGAATTGCAGAACATATTTAGATTTTAGTACAACATGGGCTTACGCAGTGACACAGGGACACTGCTTTCTTCTCTATTTTTCTCCTATGATTTCTAGTAATTTCCTGATAATGCACTTTTGACCGTGATGGACCTTTTCATTGAACCATCCCATTGCTGGTACAGTCAGGTAATAGGTAATTTAAAGGCCCAAATTGTGTATGCATTATGAAGACTGTTTTTTATCCATTTGCATTAGTTTGCACTTATTGACATTGAACTTCCTTCATTCACCTAGTGTGTATTATAAGATCGTTCTGCCAACGGTTGCAATTTTACTTTTAACTACCATGAGTAACACTTTTGTCATCAACAAACCTTGCTGTATCACTGTTTTACAGAATCATAGAATGATTTAGGTTGGAAAGGACCTATGGAGGTTCTCCTCCTGCTGAAACCTCCTGCTCCTCAGAAGGTCAAATGTAAAGTTAGATGAAATTGCTCCAGGCTGCAGCTGGGTGAGTTTGAATGTCTCCACAGCTGGATATTCCATTGCCTTTCTGGGGAACCTGCTCTAGTGCTCAGTTACTCTCACTGCAACAATTTTTTCCATATACTTAGCCAGGACTTCACTTCCCACAAATTGTGACTACTACATTTCATCTTTTTTCTATGTCCTTTTGAGAGGACACTCAGTCCTTCTTCTCTATAACTAACACTAGACAGTCAGAGAGAGCCCTTTAGTCTTTTCTTCTCCTGGGTGGCCATTTCTCCCTGTACATCGTGTACTTTAATCTCCTAATGACCTTCATGCTCCTCTGCTGACTCTCTCAAATTTGTGATCTTCTCTTGTTCATGAGGTGTGGGGAGGCAGTGGCAAAACAGCACAGAGGTAGCTGTGATGTCACAAGTACTGAATGGGGTTCATAAGCTTTTCGGTGTGGTCAGCCTCACCTGCCCAGGCTTAGATCACTCAGACACATCAGTGTCAACATCATCTTAGTTTAAAAACTCTATTTCTTGCTATTTTGTGGAAGTTCTTTCTCTGTAATGAAGAATTTGTCAAAAGCCTTCTCAATAACACTGCCACTATGTCGAGTAGAGCACACTTATCTACATGCTTACTGACTTTTCAGAGATCTCTAACAGATTTGTGAAGATTTGTGATGCCTCCCTATAGGATTTTTGTTGTCTATGTCTTGGTTGCATGAATATGTATGTTTTTGCTAGTTCTATAACAGTTTCTAGCATGTTGCTAAGTACAGAAGTCAGATTTACAGAGCTATAATTTCTCACTTTTCCCTGAATGATCATTTTTAAAATCTGTAACTTTTGTCAAATTCCATTCCTTTGATTGGTGGTTTAAGCAATAAATTTTATACCACAGCTAGCAATTACGCAGTTTGCTGTTTGAATTTCTCCAGAGCTCTTGAGTGAATACCAAATGCTTCTAGAGATCTTTTATTCTTGATTTTATTAATTTGTTCTAAAACCTCTTCCCCTGACAGTTCCAACTGAGATTGTTTGAATGATCTATTTTTCATAGGAAAAGGTCCCTCTGCCTAAGGGATACAAAGAATTCAGTCGACTTTTCTGCTGTGGTGTTGTCTTCTCTGTTCTTTTACACCAGGATCATCTATTGAACTTGCTGTTTGTCTGACAGACTTACTACTTCTGGTATTTTTTATCATTAGCTTTTACTCATGTAGCAACCTGCTCCTTTTTCATATCTTCTTATGGTTTTACATTTAAATTGTCAGGGCTTATGTTATTTTCTATTTTTCCTGTTGAGGTACAAATTCTATTTTTTTAAGAATTTTCTTTTTCTTCTTCTTCTTTTTTTTCCCCCCAGGATGCTTCGCATTGACTATTGTCAGTCAGAAATGTGGTCTTGGAGTTATGATGAATCACTCTACAAAATGTCAGCTCAGTGATAAGTGGTCAAAAGAACATACTGCATTTTAGAAATCATTAGGAATAGAGTAGAAAACAAACAAAAAAAACATAATCTGATCAGTGTAAAAAAAGTAATTTGATCTCAAATTCTAAAAAAATGACACAACAGAACTGGAGAAGTTTCAGAGAAAGGCACCAAGTATAGTCAAAAATATAGTATGGATGTCAAAAGGAATAAAAAAAAAAAAAAAAAACACCAGGACTATTTAGTCTGAAAAGTGACAATGGAAGGAGGATTTTGATTTTTGCAAAATCATAAGGGAAAAGAAAAAGATTAGAAGGGGCAGATGGTTCATCTTCTCTTCTAATGCAAAGAGTATCAGATGTTGGCTGGTGGGAGGTTCGAAGCAAGCGAAAGGAGGTGGTTCTCTACATAGTATTTAGATAACCCTCCCTTACCAGGTCACCTCTGTTCAACTACTGTATACAAAAATATACTGAAGACAGTATGTGAATTACTTAAAAGCACACAGTATTTTATTTTCTTGGCTAAAGTAAACTAGTCATTCCTATGCTCACAGGCCTGGTGGGATATGTAAGGAGTCTCTGGCCTGACAATTGGCTGTTGAGTGGAAGTGTCAGCCCCATCGCACTTTGGGTTGGAGCAGTTCTTGTCACTGATTCCCTTCTTTTCACTTAAAGGTTAGCACAGTTTCATATCAGCATTTTTCTCTTAACTCCTTCAGTTGTGATCTCATTAGTTTTTGCTTTTCATTTTTCTTACTATGTAAGATGTTGTTACATACGTCCGCATAAATGAACAGTTTATTCAGTAAAACTGTGCCAGAACCTGGATGCTGGGTTGAGGACAGATGCATTTCCATGCCATAGGTTACAATGTGGAACACTTTTCCTCACACTATTATGGAAGCAAAATGCTTTCATATCTGATAAAAGAACTGGACTAGTGGACAAAAAATCCCCTTGCAGTCTGTTGAATACCAACTCTATTTCAGGAAGCTCTTGTGCTGTAAATCACTGTTGACTTTGGAGGGTATTCACCGTATGCCCTGTTATTTTAATCTTCTTTAGAAATCTGCTTGTAGTCGTTGGTGGAAATGAGATGCTGGGTTTGGCTGACCTTTGTTCTGGCTCAGCATGGCTGTTCTCATGTCCTAAAAAAAGTATTTGCTCTGCTATGTAACTGCGCTTCTATATTCTTTGACTTTTTAACACTTCTTTTGGTAGAAGCTGCACATTTTTTTATGGTGTGATGCTTTTAAGCACTGCTGTACATTCCTTTGCATATACATATTTTATCCTCTTAATTGTGTCTTTTAATTTCATCAGGACACTTCCTCACTTTTTTCTGAAGTTTTCCTTGTACTAAGCGACTGTAATCTGGGGAACAAGGAGACATCTTTAGTGATATAGGGATGTTATTAAAAGATTCCCTTCAGCTACTGTGTTTTGAACCACGTATAGTCTCCTCTTAGTCATTCCACAAAGGAGTAATTTTTGTATCTAAAGATTTAAACTCTTTATCATAACTCATTGTTACATTTTCCCAGATAATCTGAGAGTTAATTGGAATATGTCATTATTATTGTGTTTTTTTTCTTTACAGTCTCCCTAATCTTAACATTTCTGAGTCAGTATCATAACCGTGTAACAACATAGTGCAGCCCCAATAAAATATTTTGCAAGCAGGGAACTTTGGTTCATATTAATTCTGATAATCGTTACAATTAATGAATTTACTGAATCCAGATTTAAGTTTTTTTTAATGAATGAAACATCTCCCTAGCAGCCTGACCTGCTTTGTTAGTTTTGTATATTTGTGCTCGTTTCTCAAAATGCCCGAGAGATCTGTTTCTTCAGTCCAAGCTTTTCCACACTTATGAGGTCCATAGTCTCATTCCAGATCAGTCCCTTTGGTTCCTCCACTTTATTTTATAGATTTTCAGTACTTATAGACTTATGGTATGAAGAGGATTCATCAACTTATCTTGTTTTCTCTTCTTCCCTTGTTAGATTTCCCCCAGTTTTATAAAAAACAACAACAGCAAAACTCCCAAAGTCAAAAACTTTTACATCAAATACCAGTGCCTGGTTCCATTTTGTCCAAGATAAATATCATCTTTCATTCAGATATCATCATTTCCTCACACTGTTTTCACAGTCAAATTTTAACACTTGATTTCTCTGCCTCTTTGTTAGCCTGTGTATCCAACCCTGGAAGTTTTCCAAAGATAACTATTGCCAACTATTGCCCTATTTTTATCTCTTTTTATCTTTTATATTTTTATCTGTAGACAGATTCAATTTTGTGTCCTGTACCTTTTTCTTCTTACTTTCTATGTCACGGATACTGCACAGACAATGTAGAGCGGGTTTAAATAAATAAATAAATAAAATTAAAAAAACAACCAACCAATGTTACAATTTTTTTTTTTTTTTTTTTTTTTTTTTTTTTTTTTTTTTTTTTTTTTTTAAGTCCTCTCTGGCTTTATAAAGCAGTTTATTTTCTGCAGCTGGATCCTGTACCCCCTCCCTAATGAAGTGCTGAATGGACCAGCAAGAGGGTAAAAGTCATGATTTTCATTTGTTAATGATGAGCCTTTAGGGTTGGATGTGCTCAGGTGTTTTGAGTCACCATACCTGTGAATCTCAAAGAGCTTCTAAGGAGAAGCCAGGTCTTCCCTCCACACTGCCCCAGGACAGACCTGCAAGGAGGGATGGATCATTTCCTCCTTTACTTCCTAAGTTCATTGAATAAAGAGCAGGACCAGGCCAGCTCCCACTACCTCTGCCTCTTACTCTCCTTTTGCTCTCAGCGTAATGCTGAGATGTGGGAAACACCATAAAGATCATAAGGGCTTGGAGTGGAATAAACTCCTGCTTGGACAGCTTAGTCGAGAATATATTGAACTTGATCTCACATTAACCTGAAAATACAGGTTGAAAAGAAGGGTTTTATAGATGTTGTGCAGCTGCACTGTTACAAATCTTACTAATCATGTTGATCTTGTAGTTTATGTGCCAAAGGGGAGCATTGTTGCCATAAAAGAGCAGGCTAATCAAGTGGGAGGTAAAAGCTTGAACCAACGAAATGTTATCGGAAAGCTCCAACAATGCAAATTCATTTCTCATATTAAGTGTACATTCTCATTCTACCATTTTTTTTTCTGTCATGTGACATTATTTTTAAGGTTTAGTACTAAATAGGTTTTATGGTCTTGCACAGATAGTACAGATATCCATCCGCTCCTCACCCTGAAGGATATTTCATTTCCAAATATGCTGTGCTGTTCTGTGAAGGTTTTGGAAGGATTGGAAGGAACGATTACTATTTTTTAGCATAAAGATCATTAATTTCCCAAAGCTTACAGTGGATAAATATACGTGTGTACTTAGTAGAAATCATGCCTATTTTAACCATTTTAAATTATCATATTTTTTCCTGAGCAAATTTTCATTAGACAAATGAAAACTGAGCTTGAGATGAAATACGCTCAAAAGATTTAAATATAAATATCCATTTTCAGGCTTTTTTTTTCAGTTGTAATGTCATTACTTTTACTTTAAATGCACTATTATGATGATAAAATTAATAATTAACTTGAATCTTGATTAACCTTTGTTCTTCATCAGAAGGTAATTAAGATGATAATTAATAAGAACAACAATGACAGCAGCAAACATAATATGCACTTCTATAGCAACAGCATTGCTCAGAAACTGAAATTCTGCCTCATGGGAAAATTTGCTTTCAGTAAATCAGACTGAAAAGTGAAATCGCTATTTTTCCATAAAAATGTATATTTTAAATACATTTGCGTTGTAAATACATTATTGTTCCAACATTTCTTATACAAAAAAAAAAAGTCAGATTGCATTTCTAAGAATGGCGAATTATCATGTGTCTATCACTGTAATCTGTATGGACTCTAGCAGAAAATGTGTTGATGTGACAAAGATAAACAAAGTTGGTCACTAAAATCCTATCAGTCCTATAAGCTTCTATGTTTTAGGTGCCCAGGCATTAAAATTCAGTGACACAGAAATGAAATCTTTGTCTAAAAAATCAAAAAGATGTAATTTTAACTGAGTTTATAAAAACTTTGTTTTGGTTTTGATTATAAAAGCTTATAAAATGTTTTTTTTTTAAATTTCTAGCATATTTTTCTAGCAGTATTTTTCTATTAGAAAGATGAAAATATTAGAAACTTAAATTACTTTTTTTAATCAGAAAATAATCCATCCAATGCCCAGGAAGCTGGATAAGAATGTGAACTGAATCCCATAAATTTAGTAGAAATAAATTTTAAACCAGAAAAATTCCCTATAAAATTATGTGCTTTATAAACATGAAAGTTTATACATTATTATTGCTTAAAAAGAGAAAGGAAAGCAGAAGTATGATGAATATTAATACTTAGATGTTATTATTCATACTGGAAATATGAGCATGAGTATTTTGCATACATAGATTTGGAAGGCTGGACATTTCTTTGAAGAAGGAGAAGGAGGATTAAAATTAATAAATAAAAAGATACTTGCAAGTGAAAAGAAAAGAAATGAATAAAGAAGGCTGAATCATCCCCTCACATTTACACCTAGAGCTACCCAAAGCTTTTTTTTTCGATTATGTGGCAGACACATGTGATCAAAATCAAAAATACTTTTTTTTCCGCAATGAAACAGTTTTTTTTTTTTTAACTAATAGTTGATTGCAGTTAGTTGGAAAATCTTTAAAATCAAAATCAATATGTTCTGTTTTAATTTTGACTTTTTTTTTCTTGTAATTAAAAAAAAATAATGTTATATGTGTTCCTGTTTACTGGGCTTTCCCATACAAGAGAGTGCAGCAAAGGGCTACAGAGATGATGAGAGGAGTGGAGCATCTCCGTTGTAAGGAGAGGCTGAGAGCGCTGGAGTTGTGTGTACAGATATCTTAAGGGAGGGTGTCAAGAGGAAGGGGTCAGACTGTTTTCAGTGGTGGCCAATGACAGGACAAGAAGCAATGGACACGAACTGAAGCACAGGAAGTTTCATCTGAATTTGAAGAAAAACTTCTTGACTGTGAGGATGACAGAGCCCTGGAACAGGCTGCTCAGATCTGCTGTGGAGTCTCCTTCTCTGGAGGTATTCAAAACCCACCTGGATGCAATCCTGTGCCCTGTGCTCTAGGTGACTCTGCTTGAGCAGGAGGGTTGGACTGCATGCTCTCCAAAGGTCCCTTCCTACCTCAGCCTGTGATTCTGTGTTCAATGCCTTTTGTAAGTTGGATAGGATGTGTTCCGACTTTCTAGATATTCCCTTTTTTTTGTGCATTTTTTCTCCATAATGAAAATTTCAATACAATTTAATATGTATGAGTTTTCTGCCTTTAATATTGCAAAATGACATTTTTGAAGTTTCCTGAGCATTTTGATTAACCCTTTTACATCTCAAGAAAAAATCAGCAGCCGGTCTCTATCCTTTAATGTAATGATGAAATTGTGGTGACATTCCTGAGATTAGAGAAGGAGGAACAGTGTGTCAGAGACAAGAGCACATTTGGTGGTTCATGGTGATTCATGGATCTGATTCAAAATTCTCTGTTCTCATCCTGATCCTTCCATGAAGGTAATGAAATCCTCAATCACCATCTCACAACAGCCACTGGAAGCACAGCAGAAGCAGATCTAACAGCCTTTAAAGGAAACACCAAATCTAGCAAGTTATACAAAATCTAGTAAGTAACACAACATCAACAATTCTTTATTATTCAGATGAAAACTATTCATATAGAAAATATTTGGAGCATAGATTTTACCTCATTTTGGATAACCAACACTGCAGATGCATTTATCACTCCCAGCACAGTCCTTGTTTGATCTGCATTGAACTGTGAGAGGGCTCTGTGTGGTGACAGAAACTTGCAAAGAGCAGATAGAAGAGTATGGAGACCACAACGAAGAGAAAACACTTCCAATGATATCTGTGTGGACACTTTTATAGAGTCTAATGTTGTCCTGCCTCAAGCTGTAAAATAGCGATCTTCTTTTCAGGACTTTGGGGAGGTCCAATGACAGAATGTGAGCTATAGTACTATCATAGGGAACTCAGAGAAACCAATATCAAATTCACTTTTCAGATAGTGTACTGCTTTTCATATAGGTTTCTGGAACAGAAAACGTTTCTATTTCTTTTAGTGGATGCCTTTTTTTCATTTGATGGCATTTTGTGGCAAAATTAGTTTGCCCTAGGCATTTCTTGTTGGAAAAAAAAATCCATATTTATATAGATATCAAAGTCTATATACAGACTAAAATAATTATTTAGGTTATCTTTATAGTGAGTAGAAAGATATAAGTCCTTCCATCTTTATAGTGATTAGAAGTATTTCCATAGTTGACTAATCCCACTTAAGGTCATCTGAAATTTAAAAATCCAAACTTCCCAGTCCTGTGTAATGAAAATAGTAGTGGGGGTTCCTTTAAGCAGAGATCCTATCTTTTCCTGTGCCTGTGGTCCAAAATGGAAATTTACAAATGTGTGTCATGTTTTTGCATATTTCACTGCAGCATTGGCTCAAGTATATATAACTCTGAAGTATAATTATTATAAAATATGTGTAAAAGTATAGTATAAAAGATATAAAAGTATATAAAAAAGATAATATCCAATACTACTAATTATTTTTTACAATAAATACTTATGGGTAAAGGTGTCTAATTCTTTTGCTCTACCATGTTTTTCTTTGTCCATATGTTTATCCTGAACTGAAATCTCTTATTTTGCAGAAACCTTCTAGGAACCATCTAGCACACATTTATATTTAAAAATGACAATTCACGTCTATGTAAGTACATGATATTTTTATGGATTCCCTGGGACGTCTGACACATTCAGAGCCTCACTGAGGCATCATTAAAAAGGCAGAGCTTTTAACTAAGTTGCACTATTCTGAGAATTATATCATGTAGTCATCATACTTTGTTAATCTGAGGCTTTATAGTAGTACTTCTGAAATGCAATCCAAGAAATTGCATATTCTTTAGAGAAAACACATCATGTGTCATATTTTCATATGGCATTCATAACAAAATGAATATCCACTATAGTCAAAAGCTATATTCAAATCATGTCTCATAAAAAAGGGATGATGAAGTTTAGCACAAGATCTGTTGACTAATACATTAAATCCACAAATAAAATTGAACATAAAAATTTTACATTCTAATTCTGTTTTTAAGCTGATAAAATAAGCTACTATTCTGACTTTTATGCCATTTTATGAAATCAATACAATTTTCATAAAATTGAAGTGATGCAGTACTGAAACAAGTCTATTATGTGCACTATACAACAAAGGCAGGAATTTTCTTTCATGCAGTCATATCTGTGATAATAAGAACGACTACCTGAACCAAAGAAAATGAGGCCAAACTTTCCCTTAACAGACCTGTAGAGATCTCTCTGATGTCAACATGAACTTCAACATGAATGTGAGGAACATATACAATAATTTTTCAATTTGATAACCTCGCTGGAGGATTCAGCACCTCTCCCTTGTAGTCAGGAGATCAAAAACAATATATTCCAGTTGCAGGTTTGGTACTAAATATCCTATATCAAAATAAAAATGAAGGCATATCTCCTCCAATGCCCTATTGGAATTCAACATTTCATCTAAGCCTGATTCAGTGTAATTTCACATATATACAGTGCTAGTAGTTCTGCTGAGCTGAAATAATTTTCATTCCCACTGTAGGCAAGATAGAGTAGAGAATCAAAGAGAAATATTATATTTGGGGATTCAGATAACTTGTGTCTGGAAACATTTATGTTTGTTGTCATTATTGTTGTTGGAAAATATGCTATTGTTTTTTAAAACCTACTCCTCCAGGGTCTCTCATGTTTTATGTATTAGGGAAGAAATATTCAAGTGAATGGTTGTTTCTCCACTGTAGCACTCCCTGAAATTACATAAATAAATGTAGAACTGAAAGGAAAGCCTTTTTGCCAGCAAGAGAAAATGGATGACAAACTAAATAGTGATGGAATTAAATTATTCATTCTGCATTTGTCAATGGACACGTCCACAAAATTTGGACACAAATATATCCCTGGCTTCACAGAGAATTCATGGGAGTTTTTTTTAACCATTTAAATATCTGCTCAAATTTTCTGGAGTGAATTTTCCTCCAGCTTCACGAGTTCTGGCCAAGACTTGAAGGGAACTTCATCAGTGCTCAATGCAACCACCTACCTCCTACTAATGGACAGTGTCCAGCAGAGACTACATTTAATCCTTTACTCTTTGAGTTCGGCTGTAAAAACTTAAGGATGGACACTGTCAACTGCAGGAATGGTCATGTATCAGTAAATCAAGCAGCGAATAACAACAAAAAGAAGAACAAACAAACAAACAAAGTCAGTATTTCTCCAAAGAGACCTAACTTCAAAATCTGAATGATAAAGGAATAGTAATGGAAAATATGCTTTTACTTCCCATGTTTGCCCATCTCCATTTAGTCTATAACATTTTCGGGACATATTTTGCCTTACTAGGTGGGTGAGCAGTGTCCAGCCCAAAGGTCCTGGGCTTTGCTGGGGCCTCTGTGTATCACTGTGTATGTTGCAGGTAATACATATTAAGAATATATTTTGCTTTCATTTACCATACAGGGGTAATGAATACACAATATAATGCGAGAGGGAGGAAGTCCCTGTTCTTCCTTATGGCTTGTTTTATGGTTTTGGAAGAAACTAAACATCTTTTGTGTGGGATTGGAAAATAAGCTTTTTATAACCAAAGAACTACAATACTGCAATCTGCCTTTTACTTAATGAAGAGGTATTAGTCTATCCATTTCATGTCCAGTTACCAATGTTCATCTAAGCATTCACATAACAAATCTTTTTTTTTGGTTCCCTTCTTTTTTTTTTGCTTGTATTGTCTTTAGCAAGTGGATGCGTTTTATTGAGCTTTAAAGTGCTTTGGAGAAACCCTTATAAATCTACACAAAAAATATTGAAGCTTCCTTAACATTTGTGACACCATTAAGAAGAGTAGCATGCCTTAGAGCTGTAAAGCTGTGCAGTTCTTTTAGTGTTGCTGCTGAGCAGAGTATTTTGCAAGTGACAGTGTCTGTCACTAGCCAGGTACCTGTTTTCTCATGCAGATTCTGCTTCTGGTCTCCATCAGCACCACTAAACAGCAAGTAGCTGCTATTAAAGTAAAACTTGCTGCATATTGCTCTGAGGAGAGAAGCTTTTACTTTCACATTTATTTAGTTATTCATTTATTTACTGACTATAAAAATACAGTAAATGAGGCACTAAGCAGGCAGCTCAGCTTGGAGCCTGAAGAGGTCTGCCTATGATTCAATTTCTAGGCCAGGGGATCTTGTGGCACATTCCAATGGTCTCCCCCTAATCTTTAATGGAAAAGGAAAGTTGTGGTAAAAAGATCATGATGTACTTGGTAAGTCTGAAAAGACTACATTTCAGCTTCACAAGCTGCTTAAATGTTTAATTGCCATTGACTATGAGGGGAGTAGGGTGTCTAAATGCCTTTAAAAATGTGCAAAATGCCTTTAAAAATGGGCAAAACCAGCTTTTTGCCAAATCAGTATGAAACTGATTAGCCCAGGTACTTATTTTCTCTCTGTTTTTGTGACACTAAGTCAATTAAAAGAGGTTTTGCCAGATTCTGTCAATGTGAATTGCTTTGCATATGCAGCAGGCACGAGAATTGGAGGACACCTGGAACGTGACCGGGGGATTTGATGACACAATTACTGGTCATAATCTCAAAAATGCATAGTAGTAATGACCTTTTCCAGGCAATCCTCGGTATCAAATCTTCTGCCTGATGCTCTGTCAGAGAAGCTGTGTGGCTAGTGCTTTACAAGATAGTCTTCTAACTGTGGCATCAACATGCTTATGGTACAGGGAGACAGATTCTCACTTAGGCACTTGCATTCATTGCAAAAGCATTCATGCAGTACAGAGGAAATTCATCTCCTGTAGAGGGACTGTGGAGGAAAAGAAAAGAGAAAAATGAGGGGAGCCCCAGAGATTGCTCCAAGGGAGGTGTTTAATGAGTGGTGAAACTTCTTTCTATGTAGACGCAGCACTGGTGCAGAACTATTTAGTGTTCTCTATTTACTGCGCAGGTCAGCCTGATTTTAAATTGCTAAGAGATGAGTTACGGCAAGATGGAATCTCAGCCAAGTTCTTGGATGGTATAAAATAGCACCACTCTGTCAGCTTCAGTAGAGATACTTTGGTTAATACTAGCAAAATATTAAAAAGCTATCTGCAAAATTTAATGTAGAGACAGAGCGGAAGGCAGAAGTCTGTAGATCCCTAACTGAGATCTTGATCCTCTTATGTAGGAAATATACAGCTTCACAGTGAGACAGTCTAGTACGCAATAAATAAAGCAGCCAAAGTATGTGAGGAAAAAACTCCTTGCATCAAAGTTTCAGATACTGAATAAACTGAATAGCTGGTGCGATTAATGTCTACTTTTTTTTTTAAAATGTTCAAATAAGTTTGTAATTCATACTTGCATGATCCATTTAGCAGTGGATTGGGACAGAATGGTTTATAATAAATAGCTATTCTAGTTTAGGGTAGTAATGGGTTTTGCGTGTCAATTTGATGGTTTATGATTTTTTGTACAACCACTGATAATTATTTTGTCCTCTTACTACAAGATAATCTCCAACCTCTTGGCCTTCCACTTAGTAGAGTCACTTAATTTTAACTTGGTCTCTCCATTTAACAACAAAATTTTATGAATTAATATATTTATTTTGCTACATTCTTGTAAGGAGCAGTGGTCATTCTGTGAAATAATTTTTTTCTCGCGAGCCAGGGTAGGACCAATCTGTTTAACAACCATCACCATGCAATATTATCATTATAACAAGAACTATTTCAAAGAAACAGAAGGTCAGCTGTTGGTCTTTCTGCCACAAAGCATCTATTGGTAGTAACTGAATGGTGAATCCCTGGGGCATTCTGTGCTTTCTGATAGTATTCTATCAAAAATGCAATTTGGTCATTTATGCATTTTTTTTAATAATCTTGAGGATGGAAATAATTACTGTTATTTGAGTATATCATTCAAAAGCAGGTGACACTTCCTATTGAATAATTAAACATGCACAGTGTGAATAAATCACATGTGGCAAAAGAAGAAAAAGCTTATTAGTAAAATTCAACATGTATGAATGCATATCTTTTGCTTTGTTTTAATACTAATGATATTTGTTGAACTATAAAAGTGACTTTTATATTTACCAAATGAACTAGGAATAATTTAAAGAAAAAAGAAATTAATACTATGTAGCATAGTCAGTGGTTTAACTGAAGTACACATTTGCCTGAGGTACACATATTTTGGCCTGATTTGGTTTCCCAGTCTTTTCATTTATTTAGAGAAATGTAGATTTTAATTTTCTGCAGTCTTTAGTTTACTAGCAGATATTTAACTTTGCTAATACACATACACACACATTTGAACTCACTTGCATTTTAAAGATAAGACAAGAACAAATGGGAAAATATTGAACCCCAGGTATGCTGGATGTTCTTTGCTCTTCTGGGTACTACATTATTCTTAGTTACTATTTAGATTGCCTAGTTTCCTAAAAGAATCATAGATTGAAATGCCACTGTGTTAAGTGATGTATAAACAAAGAGGAAAAATGAGGTTCCTTTCCCTCTGCAAATCTTTAGTCTAAGGAAATGTTTTACAAAGTAGTTTTATTCTACTCTTAACACTGATTGACTGAATTGAAAGGTAAAATATAACCAGCAGTTCTAATTGTTTTATCAGTTGGTAACAAGTAGTTTAATTTTAGCAGAGAGAGGCTTTTGTTTGATGGGAAATGGATAGGATAGAAATTTGAAGCTATATTTTGAATGTTTATGTGATTGTGTTTAAAAATAGTTCATTAATTGCAGAATGAGATTTGTTCTTTTATGTTACTGGATTCTTTCTGCTTGAAATGTTCCTCTACCCATACTATAGGCTGAGTAGATAAATGCTTTAATATTATTTGAAGATGAATAAGAAGGTATATCCTATTCCTAGATCGTTGGCCTGAAAGGCCAGTGTAGAAATTTCTGTGAAATGAGGCTTATGTTTATGGTACGGTTTATGACCGTACCTAGAAGAAAAAACAAACCCAAAAACAACAACAACCCCCCCCCCCCCACACCCAAATAACTGAAGGATCTTAGCTAGCATTATTATTTAGGAGACAAAAGTGTTTGTTAGGATCATAAACTGACACTTTGATGCTCAGGCATACATATCCTGCATACAGGTATTATCAAAGCTAAATATACAGCTACATAGATACTGAATAACATGTTATGTTAGAAAAATATCATCATTAAGGTTGCTAATTTGAGAATGTCACCCGGGAAATGTCAGAAAATAAGATTGCTCCTCTACTATTTTCCTAGCTGCAGGGGACAACGTATTTTAACACGATACACATGATGCAAGTTATTGCATTCTCTCTTCATTCTCCCTCAAAACCATTTAAGCTCTCAGTATTTAGAAATCTAGAAGTAAAATAACAGACATAGATGTTGAAGCAATTGAGGTTTCTAAGAATCCAGGTTTGACTCAGATTTGTAATAATCTGAGCTATAATAATATATTTATATATGTCTCCAGATGTATTAATTATTGATTTCTTAGTCAATTATTATTATATTCATTGTCATTAATTATGGATTTATGACTTCAGATTTATGTCTTAAAATTTATTAGTAGCATTGTATGCATTATATTTCATATCTACCTAGTTTTTCTCATTCAGACATCTATCAATCAGCTGTTTTGCAAAGTTATGTATTGCATTGAGAGTGCTCTTTCCAGTTTTCGAATAATTTCTACAAATCAAAGAAAAAAAATCAAGTGGTGAGAAGGAATCATCCTCTTTATGTCCAAATACTTTGGATTCTTACAACTCAGATGTTGTGTCCATGTACATGAGCCATTCTGGGTCCTTCATTTGAAGGAAGAATTTTGTGAGAATAATTATATAGGCTATAGGCATTAGGTATGACAAGTAGTTTTATCTGGTGTACAACAGGAGGGTTATATACCAGAGCTGAATGTAAGTGGGATTTAATTAGAAGCCAGGGGGACCCGGAAGACTTGTGACAGGAATAAATCAATGTTTTTGATCATTAGACCTTGTGCAGATTCTGCTGCTGTAATGGAAAAGCAGTACATGCTATTTCCTTCAAAACCCTTGACATGACTGTGATATACTTCTCTGGTGTACAGTTACACAGGTTTCTTTGACTTTCAGCGTCCCCATTTTGATCTTGCTTTGTGTTAATACTAAGATAAGAATAAAATGATTGTTCTTCTGGTTGCTACAGCAACATGTCCTATAACCTCTATGCATGTGTGAGCTGTTCATCAAATGTTTATGACAACACCTAAATGTAAATCCATAAGAACAAAACACCCCAGAAGAAAAAGATTAGATCACTTAGATTATGAGACCCTTGTGCATAGAGGTGATGGACCATGTCTTCAGATAGAGCTAGACTCATTTATTTCAGGTGAAGCTCTACTCCAAACATTTTAATTTGTATTAACATAACTGCATGATGTTTTTGAATGGCAGCTTCTCCCATCAAAAAAAAAAAAAGAATTTAATTGGCATTGAGTTCAGCTGGGGCTGGGACTGGCGCTGACGCTTTGTCCACCTTGTCCAAACGAGACTGAATGCATACAAAAAGTCTTCCATTTTTCCTTCTCTGTGTATGCAGCTGTTCTTTGAGAATGGAAGTGGCTGCATGTGTCAGCCTGCGCATGCCACACACCAAAAGCAGTGTGCAAGATGTGTGTGTGAGCATTTCTCTGTGAGATGAGCATTGGGATCTGCAGTGACTGACATAAGGAGGCAAAGGAGTAAGACAGACACACAAAGAAAAGGGCATTGACAGGTTAGTCTGTTCTCCTAATTGGCACAAACATCAGATAATGCAGTTTTAGAAACAGTTAACTCTTCATTGCTAATGACTGGAATATCCATAGATTATTTAGGTGAATGTTTTAAACATCAAAGATTCTTCCTACTTTGGTTTATGTCTAAATTTCATCTTCTCAATAATAAATTTAATAATTTATTAACACTCTATTTTAAAGACAAATTTGCATATATTTTGTATTGCCTATATTTTTATTGAATTTATATTCAGCACAGTTGTTCTGGTTGTTAGCTGGTGTTAATTTTATCTTATGTAGTGAAAATCTCCAGTCGCACTCTTTCAGCCCAGAACAGCTCATAGAGATAGAGTTGTTTTGCTTCTGACAGGTAGTGCCTTTTGTGCTCACATGAATGCCTGGAATGCTAGATGTCAAAGAAAAAGAAACAGTATAGAAAACAGCTGGTGGAAACAAGATTCCCTTACTTTTATTGCTTGGAAAATACATTAGGAAAACAGAAACTCAGCAGATAAGATTAAATAGCAATGTAAGGAAGTGCCACCTGTGGAAAAAAAAGCGCTCTCATCCTCTGCCCATTTGGGTTTTCTCACACATTTGCATCAGATCTTTTTATTGAAGTATATAATTTAAAAATGTACAGCATTTTAAAACTTTAGCCCAGATGACTTAGGGCAATGTAAAACAAACTGTAGCCAAATGTGTATTTATCACAGATAGACAAACACACACACAGATTAAGAACAAAGTGCATCTAATCATCCGATTTTTGACTCCTTTAACTAGATTACTATTTTTTAATCTCCTTTCCTGTCCAATAACAGTTTTATATCTTAATAATTCCTCTGACTTTGATTGTGTAATTCTAGGTTATAGACTTTCTGTAGACTTTCACTGAACCATTTGACTATTGATTTAAAGTCATACCGGAGCCCCTGAGTAGAGCAAATCATTATATGGAGAGAAGGGAAGGAGTTGGGAGCTTCAAATATCAGCCCTGTTCTCAAATACAAGATCATTAAACTAGTCTGAATGACCTCACAGGCCCAGATCATGACACACACAGTTACTGTGGTACAGTAGCAGTGTATTAATAAATTAAATTGAGGTATCATCATCATAATTACTTCAATCTTTATTGCTCTAATTCCTTCCTTTTAGCTTCTGTACTTCTCATTCTTTCCTGAATATATATACCTTTCCTATATTTCAGTGTCCCTGAAGTTACATAAATATCCCCAAACAGAATTAACGACAACAATAAATCAGTGCATTGTGAGAATGGGAATGTAACTGGTTTGGAAGCAGCACCCTGCTTCCAAATATTGTTCTTCATCTACCAGCAAGTGTATCAGTAATAGTCACATAATGCCCTTTTGCACAATAGGCAACTACAGAAGTTAAAAATGGGTAAGTAAGATTTACTGAACCTTAAAATCAGATTAGCAACAAAACAACCAATGCAGTTCTAAAAGTCTTTGAAGGAACAGACCTTTAAACACTTTCACCACTAACTGTAACTCTAGGGAAGTATTTGTAGTCTTTATGCTATCATGTTTTTCCTTCTTTAAATCAGTTGATCAAGTAAAATAATTCATCTAGTGCCTTGGGATTTCAAAAGGTCATTTCAGCACCTACTAAATCTATAATGTCATCTTGTTTGACTTTTATCCAAGCACGTTTGTGTTTCCCCTCATGTCTCCAGTTGGGAGGCTATCTCTGCAACAACCGAAAAAAATGTTTCTGTACTCTTTTTCAAATTTCTCCTTCAATTTCTTACTATGTAGTAATCTTTAAAAATCAAACACAATAGAAACTAATGTACCCTGCTATGCTAAAATCAACCTTGTCTCACTGCTTTCTATCCTTTTTTCCTCATCTGTCTACATTCATCTTTTGTCTTAGGTCTTTTACTTAGATTGTGTGCTCTCTGAGACAAGGACTGTCTTCTGTGATCCACGTTCAGTGCTGAGTGTTAAAGTAGTGCAAATAAATAATAGTAATGACGTATTGCTAAACTATATCAAGGTACTGTACTGCTGTACTCAGCTAATCTGGCTTATGCGTCAGAAGATGTAGTCATCATTCTCTGTCAGTATGGGTGGCAGCTAAACAGCCATGGAGTATCTGAATTTTCCTATGAATTCAGTTTCACAAATTCTGCTTAGAGCTAAAAAATCCCTGTGGAGGTAAAAGCAAGTTGTAATAAGCTGTAAAAAATATCCCTAGCTAGTGAACCATATTTTGGTAAAACTAATTTTTTTCCCCTGAAAATGTCAATTTTTTAATTTTTTTTTTTTTTTTTTTTTTTTTTTTTCAGGAGAAGAAAACTTGTTTGATAGAAACTTTGTAGGAAAAGCATTTGGAAGTTGTTTAGAAATGTAATTTTCAGGATAAATTCAAATGTATCCTTTTGAAATACTTGAATTATTTTCAAATTATGGAAATCATAGCAATGCACTTTGAAAAGAAGGCAAAGAGATGCAGATGTTATCAACAAATATATTTAATTTTACCATTGTGAATTTTAAGAAAATGATTTAGATCTGATATTTGGTTCTAGTTTAGAAGATGACAATAGTCCAGTTTTGTGTAGGAATTTTAGTCTTGTAAGTATCATTCTCATTTAATCTTTATTTTCATCTTCTGTACTACATCAGTGGCAACTTTCCCTAGTTGATCCTCAGCACATAGAAAAAAAAAGATTTTCCATCACTGTCAACTGGTATTGATGGAGCAACTAATCTTGGATACCATTTCCAGGTACATGAAGGACAAGAAGGTGATAGGGAGCAGTCAGTGTGGTTTCACAAAGGGGAAATCATGCTTTCCCGATCTAATACACTTCTACAATGAGATGTCGGGTTTCGTAAATCAGAATGTTGTCTATCTTGATTTCAGTAAGATTTCTGACACTATATCCCATCACATACCCATAGACAAGCTGAGGAAGTGAGGGTTAGATTAGCAGAAAATGAGGTGGACGGAAAAGTGGCTGAATGGCAGAGCTCAGAAGCTCAGAAGCCATCAGCACTGCAAATTCTGGTAATTAGCAGTGTATCCTATAGATCAATACTGGATCCAGTTCTGTTCAGCTTCTTAATTAATTAACCCTAGTGATGAGACAGAGAGCACCTTCAGCAAGTCTGCTGGATGTTCTCCCAAAACATGGGAGAAGTGACTGATACACCAGAGGGCTGTACTGCGGTCCACAGGAACCTTGACAGGCTGAAGAGATGGGAAGAGACCTTATGAAATTCGATAAAGGGGAGTGCAGTGTCCTGCACTCAGGGAAAAATAACCCCATTCCTCAGGACAGGCTAAAGGTCGACTTGCTGGAAAGAGGTGCTGAATGACTTGGGGGTCCTGATGGACAAGCTGACCATGAGCCATCAATGTGCCTTTTCTGCAAATAAGGCAATGGTATCCTGGGGTGCATTAGAGGGAGCACTGCCAGCAAGTCAAGAAAGACCCTGGTAAGACCATATCTGGAGTTTTGGGGTTCCCAGTGCAAAAGGGCTATGTGGAGTGCAGCAAGAGGCTGCAGATGATTAGGGGCATGGAGCATCTTCCCTGTGTGAAAAGGCGAGAGAGCTGGCCTTGTTTAGCATAGAGAATAGAAGACTGAGAGATCAATGTTTACAAATATCAATAAACAAAGGAAGGCTGTCAAGAAGAGGGGACAGTGGTGCTCAGCAGTGGTGCCCAGCAACACAACAAGAGGCAAGAGGCACAAGTTGAAACACAGCAATATGAGGAAAATCTTGAACGTGAGGTGACAGAGCACTGGCACAGCTTGCCCAGAGTGGTTGTGGAGTCTCTATCCTTGGAGGTACTCAAAACCTGATGAGACATGGTACTGGACAAACTGCTTTAGTAGACATTTCTTGAGCAAAGGAATTGGACTTGATTGTCTCCAAAAGTCTCTTTCAACTTCAACTTTTCTGAGTCTGTATTTGTAGAATCTTGCAGTCAGCACCATATTTTCTATTGATTTTAGTGGGTGTTAGCAGGAATCCTTACTGGGAAAGATTCAGATGACCTGGTCTATATGGATTTTCCAATGGTCATTGTTTTTTAATGGAATATATCTTCCTCATTTTTTTCATTACTAACCCATTTCGCTTTCCCATATCTCTCCCCTAATTGCTCAGAATTCTTATCTCTATTTTGCTGAAAGAAGAGAGCCTTCAAAATTTTAATCATTCTGCATAATTCTCTCCCTGTACTTCATTCATTAATAGACCCATTTTCTTCTCAATGCCTCTTTTTTGTGCTGATATATCCATGAAAATCTTTTCTATATTAGAAAGAAATGACTGCTATAGAAAAGTATCAAGAGATGTGGGTGTAATATAAATGAAACAACTGAAATGAACTGTTCCCTAATTACAACTAGGTTAACTGTCAGCCCTTACACGATTATTTTTAATCTATACCAATCTGAGAAACTGGTAAGAAATAGATATTTGCCAAAATCAAGATCTGCTTCTTTGTGGATTGGCTCCAAATGAGAGTATCTTTAATCTGTGACTTTTATAACTTTTGAACTCTGTTGAATATAGAATTTTAAAAGGAACTCTTAACACAGTACAATTTATAAAACCATTACAAGTTTTGGTACTTTTCCAATTATACCAGTGTAACTTCACAGAAACAGAATTTTAAAGCTTTTAACAAGAAGCATTTACCTGCAAAAATTTTATAATTGCTTAAGTGTCAGCCACTCTGTAGTGCCTCAGTACATTTCTGGTCTGCTCAAGAAGCAAACACTTTAACCCATACCTGATCCTCAACCTCTGGCACAGAATATCATATAGTCCAAAAAAAAATCAGACAAAGTATTATTACCCTTTTTTTTTTTTTTTTTTTTTTTAATACAAAGTGGAGATCTGAAGAGAAAAGGGATTTTGGCCAACATCTTCTACATTCTGTTGAGAAAATAGGTTACTTGCTAAGTCCCTACTAAATATGAACTTCCAAAGGAAGCAGAAAGCTCACACACATCCATGTATGCCACCATCTTCTTTGAGAACAGGAGACAGGTCTCAAAGTGAGAGACTGAGTGTAGTAGATTATAGATGGTATTCCTTTTGAATCCAGAGCAGATATGCATTCCTAATTCTTGTGAAGCAATGCTCATTCTCTGTTTCACTTTTACTAGCATATTATGTAAACATTCCTCAATCTGAAGTTTAGGCGTTTCTCCCTCCTCCTCTGTCTAGGCAGATAGACACCACTGAGCACCACTTCACCATGTCTGTCTATGTCACCATGTTCTTGTCTAACATAAGAATCATTCTGACAAAGAGATTCTCTGAAGGACTCTTCCAACTTTCCAAGGACTAGTCAAAACCTTAGAAAACTGTCTTGTCTGTAAGGTGCCTGTTTTTAACAATGAAGGAACATTAAAAGGTCTTACCAACTGTTGGAATAGGACATTAGCAATTGGCAGCTATTCTCAAATCTTTCTTAACACTAGACAAACTTTAAAGCAAAAGTGAGTTTATTTCCTGCAAAGAAAACCTGATGATGCCTTTTCCTCTTTTTGGAAACAGATACAGGAAATGAAATAGTTACGTAGCTTAGTGAAATTTCTTATTCCAGTCAGATTGGAGGCTCTGAAGCCTGGGCAGTTCCTCAGATGATTTCCACTTCTCCCACATCTGTTACCCTGTCCTTTAGAAAATCCCTGCCTTCCTCAAATAGGATTATGACTTGTAGTGAAGTTGCTATCTTTTTCAATTAAATGTAAATCCACCTGCATCAGCTTCCTGTAAAGCCCCTTCATCCTTATAACTGAGCCAGTCAGGGCATTCCTTCTGTGCTAATCGAATTCTACCTGACATTGGATTTATCTTTATTATTAAAAGATCTCTTTGAATGTCTCCATAGGATCTGTCTGCTGAGCAAACTCAGCTTAGTTCAGTGTCTATTTGGCTGCAAACAGGTTTATCTCTACAGTGAATAGAAAATGATCTTTTCACTAAACATAAAGGAGATTATCACAAAAAAGTGATGTGAAATTTTTTAACCACTGGCTTAAAATATTTTATAGAAAGAACAATGATAAATATATTTTATATAAATATATAATGAAGACTAGTTGCAATTTATGAGGACAATGCAGTCACTCCAGTCTAGTTATCTTGACCATTTAAAAGTTGAATTGTAGGCTAAGATCATTATCTATCTTTTTAATAAACGAGAAGAGAAAGGTATTTCTAAGAGGCATGCTATGAAATCCTAAAATATGTGTCAAGCTGAACAAAACGGCTTTCCTTCTGGAGGTACCTTTTACTGACTGAAGTGGGGGCTTAGATGATTGGTTCAGTCAAGACCTCTGACTCTTCAACAGCTAAAGGTAGGTGCAGGGTTTCCCATTATCAAATCCAAACCTAAGGCCTCGTTAGGGAGCAATGTTTGTCAAACATAGACCCAGTAATACTAAATAAATATTTTAGCTACAAGCATAATTAATGATTTGCCCTCCAAATGTCATCCATATTCTATTTATAAATCATTTCACAGATAAAATTATTAATATAACACATTTATGTAATTGGGTAGAATTTAAAACTTTAAACAAAAATGTTTATATTACATATATGTGTGTATATGTTAGCCATTGCATACATATGGATACCTGGAAAGAGGAAATGTTGGGTGTGAAAATTTTTAAGAGTGAAGATGATGAAACAGTAGAGAACAGCTGATATACAAGGTGGTGTTTTGGAAATAGGTGGAGGATACTCCTTGTCAATGATTCCCTATCCTGCAGCATCCAGCAAGGTATTGTGTGAATAATAGATGATGCACATTTCTGTTGCCTACCTATATTTTGTTAGATCATAGTATCATCCTATCACTTTGTCTTGGCTTTGCGTTATGAGAAGTTTTCTTCTACTTAATTATTCTGTTTTGTCAGTATGATCAACTAACTCTGGTTAGATCTTTTGTGTAACTAATCCATAGCTGAGCCTAACTAAATCAACCAAACCAAATTGCATTTTAATGGACTGAGAGCATATAAAACATTAATTAAAATGCTCACAATACACTACAGACAAGACAATGCGGTTAGTATTAGACTGGAAGGAAAGTCTAGATACAAGAGATTTAAACTCATTTGAGAGCATAACGTTTGGAATCATACATCACTGGAAGTAAGGCAGCGTAGTTTTTCAGGGGATACTTAATGGAAACAAGTAGCATCCAGAATTTAATTTGTTTTCAAGTGTTTATTATTACCTGAAGTCCTCCCATATTTTGATTGAAACAAGTGTCTAGACACTCATCATTGATACATAAGACATTTTGAAACTTTTCTGTGCCAAGAGCAACCTGTAGAGTGAAAAAAAAAATGTATATGTTTGTATTCCTACATACTCTACACTGTTTTTAGAGTAGTTTTTAATCATTTTGATGTTTTTGCTACCCCCAAGGCAGAAAGGGGCAAACTCTCACTTTTATCATCTGTGGGATCGCCATGAGTTTGAACATTATATCTTCATTCATGTGAGGAAAATCTATTTTGACAGAGGGCTGTCATTAGCTAACATATCCTGAGATGCTAACCAAATCTTGAAACCACTTTTCTAGTGCTGCTAAATCCAGGTCTGAACTTTACTGTACAAATATGCTTCAAGGAGTTTACAATCTGATGTTATGCATGATAAGAATGATAGAAACAGTGATAAATAATGTAGCATGATGTAGCCCAGTAAGCCTTGTCCTGGCAGTGCCTTGAGGATGGAGAAGGTAGAATATGGCAGAGTGGCTTAACAATTGCACTGCCAGGACTAAAATAACAGCTTTCTAACTTGTGGTTCCAAATGACTTAAAGAATTACAAGTATTACAAAAGGATGAATTAACTTGAAGAAAAGTGTATTATTCCTGGACTTTCTGTGTTCTTGTCTAGAAAATTGTTCCTTTTGCGAAAGTGTCATTTATGAGAACCTAATGCAACATTTTTTCTCAGATTGAGTTAGTAGCTATCTACTTTCTATTGTCCCTAACTTGAGGTAGTAGATAAAAGATTCTTTTATCTACAAACAAAAGTCTTTGGATGATATGGCTAGAAATTCATCACCTTTCTTACACCATTGTAACAACTAATGTATTTCTAAAAAACAAAAACAAAAACAAAAACAAAAAAACACATGGGACTTGTATTATAAAAATAGGACAAGGTTATTAGGACAAATCCAATGATGAGAAGTCAATATATAAGCCAAGATAAAAGAGAGAGATAATAGTGGTAAACATCTGTGTGGAAAATAGAAGCATTGGTGATTAAAGGTCAGAACGTGTACACAGCAGGCACATACTATAGGGGTTTAGAGGGTAAAAAAACTAATTAGTGGAATGGATTAAGAGGCCAAGTGCAAAACTAAAGTAGTGATGTTGGCACCATGAGTGGGGATTAGAAGAGGAAAGTGGTAATGCTATTCATTTCGATACTTTTAACTGTGTGTGTCTGAAATAGACTTGGCTCATAAAAGAATATGTTGTGTTAGGTAAAACACAATATTTTTAACCAAAAAGAAAGACGGTGATCCAGGATCCCAGCCTGTATAAAACTTATGCAGGGAAGACAAAAGAAGGTTATAGGACACAAGGATGTTTTAAATATTATATTTTCAATAATAACAAGCCAAAGTCACAAAAGATCTGAGAGAATATTTTGATATCTTACTTGTTGTAAGCATCAGGATCAGTTGAAATTTTAAAAGATTGGTTTGGTCCCAGTTGTATCTAGCTGTACTGCTAAACAGTTATATTTGTACACTTTTCTTATTTCTTTGATGTGTCACAATGCGATAAAAACATATAATTATTTATGATGAGCTGCAACAAGACAGAAGTTCTTAACACAAACAGTCACATAGTATACACACTATTTTAGAAGAGACGTCATATTTACGTATCCACTGGAGAAAGTAATCAGAAGGTCTTATCCTTCTTATCTTTGTCATTATTCTGTTTGACTGTAAATACATAGGCATTTTGAAGTTTCAAAAAGACATAAAATAACAGATCTTTGACTTTTACAATATTGACACATGCTGCTGTAAAATACTTAAATCTCTTTACATTTCACTCTGATTTAAGCATTTAATAAACCACTGTACTATTTAACTATCTTTATTCAGAAATAATTATGGGCAATGTTCTTTTCAAAATAACTGGCCAAAGGACAGGATAAAAGAATACGAGAAAGGAGTCAAAGAGTAAAGAAGAATATGAGGGATATTTAGAAATTATTTAAGGATACTTTCTTATTTAAGAATAAATTACTTGAGCTATAGAGCAAGAATGCCAAACTAGTTAAAATTGATTGTGATTCAGAATGAAAATCAGAGTAGTTATACATGACAAATGAAAGAAAAAAATGGAAATAAATATATCATAAGCTAGAAGTTACAGAAAATTGGTATGGAATATAAAGGGACATAGGACAAACCTATATCAGCTAAAGACAGTAACAAAGGAAGCTGATGCTTTCATATAGATGAGAGCACTGTATTTAGAGAAAAAAATGATATTTGACTGTTTTTTAGACAAGAATGATAGAATTATCAATAAGTAATGGATATTTAATAAATATCTTGATTCTATTGGTGGAATAAACATATATATCTGAATTATATCACAGGAGATTTCCTGAAAGCAACCAGTAGTTTGCTTTTTCTAAAACTGGACATTCAAAAGATAGCATGGAAACATAATTTATAGTTTTTGGAATTCATAAAATTCCATAATACTTCCAAAAAACTCCATAAAATTATAGAGTTTGAAAGGACATGGCTAAGGAGCTCTCTGGGCTGTTAATGTTGATTTTGCAGCAAAATTTGAAACACTGGAAAAGTTTAAAAATTCCAAAAGATCATAATTATTTTAAATAGGGCAAATTGGTTGACTTTTCACAGTTGCAAACTTGTGATAATAATATCAGTTCTAGGCAAAATAATGATATGGCCAATATGCAAATCAACTAGTAAAAAGTTAAAAGAATGAATATCATTAGTGTCAATCTAGAACCATTTATACAAAACCTTTGAAGTTTCATGTTTGATAGATAAAGCAAGTACAATTGATTTCGTATACACAAGGCATTTGACTGATATCAAAGTACATGTTTATAAGGAAATAAGAATGTTATATGGTTAGTCTGCACATATTCAGCAAAATGCAAATCAGCTAATTCAGGGCCTTCAGTGTATTATGTGCTGTGTATTTAGTGATCTCTCTCAGGATTCAGTTCTTGGCCACGTGCTTTTTGTCAATGCCTTGCCAATGACTTGCAAGAATAGATTAAAATTTGCAGGGCAAACAAAATATAACAATAAAATATCACTTTCTAATCAAAATATTTAATCTTGTTTTTCTTAAATGACTCTCAAACAATTTCAGGATAAATATAATGTTTGCAGAGAAAGATTTTTTTATATTGTTTTGACAAAAGTTATTGTGAGGTGTTAAAGAGAATTCAGTCTAAATAAAGATTGTATATATATTCCAGGGTTTTGATCAAACTGTGAAGAATACATATATTCTTCATTCTGCTTGTAACATCTGATGGAAATGTTTAAAGTTGCAATTTTCACATAGTAATATATCTTCAAATTATTTTAGAGTATTTAGGCAATATGTTTTTCAAATCATTCGAGTATTTTCCTATTATGTGAGGCAAAACAAAAGAAAAAATACTCCTTGAGTTATAGTGTTTTTTTAGTCTTCTGCAATAGCTTTATATCTACCTGAACTCAAAATATTTGTGTAGTATAATAACATAATGAAAATTCCTCATTCAACTGTAAATGTGTTTTCTTGTGCTCCAATGACACACTTAATCAAATGTGTTTACTCATCTACAATACATGTATTCTTTATATCAGCAAGTATCCTTGTACAAAACAGTACAAAATATCATTGCCTGTATTTCACATATCAATCATTTTACTGTTTTAAAGTTCCCCAGTCCTTTTGATATTTCCCTTGGTTCAACCTCAAATATTTTGCATGTAAGAAGCTAACATATGAAAGCCAGTTGTGTTGCATGTAAGTATAGTGTAAAATTTTGCTCCATCAGTGATAATTAGGAAAGGCCTAGAGAGAAGTGGATCTTTATTCCCTGGTGTGTTCTCCCATTGCTAGAAAAACACATTTATAGCATTTGCAGTCACTTCCAATGGAATGGTTCTGAAATTAGTGTACTAAATGGGTGGAATCCTGGTGACAAAAGGGACATGTTCAGGTAGACAAGAACAGGAAGAGAAGATAAATTGAATTAGTTTGAGAAACATTCATTAGAAACAAAATGAGAACATCCTGACTGTCAATGGGAAAGCAATGAGGGCTAGTGGTAATTTGGTCTCTCCTAGATCTACTTTTGCTAAAGGAAACAGAAAAACTCTGATTAATTTGGATGTGAGCTGAGTTAGGCACAAGCTGGCATCTAAACAACGGTGTGAACCAATTCAATGCAATGATGAGTATGTCAAAGTAGGACACTCAGGGTGTGCCTCTATCTGGAATAACCATTACAACTACAGAACATGCTGTTTATGTGAGGACAACCTTGACTCTCACAAATGGGACTGAGTACAGTTGTTACTAACAACAGACACCAAATTAGGATCTACAAGATCCATTTTAATATAAATAATATTAATTCAGAGAATGAGAGCTCTGGTGAAATACTTATATGGCAAAGATATACAGAGACTCATAAAGTATTTGAAGAATTGAAAGTACCGTATGAGGTTTATATCATTTCTTTCTTCAAAGACACATTTTCATTGTGGCTTGGTGCTCAGCATAATTCGTACATCATATATGCTATAAAATAGATTATTTGTAGTGCAATGGTATTTGAAGTCTGCAATGCCAATGTGTCAGAGAAATACTTTTCAGCCTGTAATCCATAGATCTTGAGATTCCATAGACTACTTTTCAAGATCTCTGGAAGAAAGCTTGCAAATTTTACTTTTCCTACTCTGAAAACTAAGCCTGTTTGTTAGTTTAAGTTCTCTGCAGGTGAATCTGTTGTTTCCTAGAAAATATTTAGTGCCCTGAAAACTAACAAACTTTGAAAACCACTGTGGATAAATATATGATAAAAACTATAATTGCTTCTCGACCTCTTACAATCTAGAAAAATCGTATAGTGAAACACACACTGCAGGTACTTTGGGGGTATATTAATTAGGTACTCACAAAAGTGGCAAGTCATATTGACCAAAGCTTTTTGGAGTATTGGAACATGACATTTTGGTTTATTATGAAATTTGGCAGACTTCTGGAAGAATTCCACAAGAAAAGAAAGAAAGAAAGAACAAACAAGCAAATAAAAACTGTTCCACCAAACAAGCCACTGACAATATTTTACTCCTATATCTCACACCTAACCTAGTTATTTAATATGCCTCAAGTACAGTCATTTCATTGCCTGCCAGATGTTGACCTGACTGGAGGCAGAGAGATAAATGCCACTTCTATCACACTGTCTGATTTGAAGAGCAGGAGGCTCTAGATTTATCTGCTCTTCATGCTTTTACTCTACCATGCTGACACCCTTCATAATGACAGAATGCTCACACAGTAACAATGCTTTACATGCAATTGAAAGTTGGTTAATTTATCAAAATTTTCATCCACTGAGGCATGGAAACAGATTAATTCTTAAATATTCCCTGAATATAATACTAGCCGACTACCTAGAAAGTAGTATCCAACAGTGTCTGAAAAGAAGAAGATGGTCCCTTTATGCTTTCAGATTGAACTGGTAGTATAAAATATGTCTGCAAATTCTTTTCCTGGAGCTTCATACAAAACATTGTGACATCAGTACAAATTACTCACCAGGATGTACAGTCTGAGTTCTTGCAAAGTTTGTCACCTCCTGTCAGCTGAGGAAGGCAGGAAGGTCAGAGGCAGAGTTATCATGAGAGCAGTCCTCTCCTTGCCTCTGCTCCCTACATGCAGACAGATAGATTGCCTGGCTCTGAGGGGAAAAGAGCAGAGGATTGAAAAATGGGAATAACAAACCTTGAGGGCATGACACATGCCTTGACACTAAAAAAAAAATGCACACAAGCACAAACAAACAGTTAATTTATTTTTATTTCTACTGCATTTGAAAATAATTGCTATTTGTTTTCTTTACATATATCCTTATACTTAAAAAGCTTCTCTTATTGCTACCAGACTGCAGCTCACTATGCCAGAAAGACGCGTAATAAGCTTTCGCCTTTTTGCTTAAGACGAACTTTGGAAAAAAAAAGAGAAAAAGACAAGCTGATATTTTTCTCTTAGACTTCTTTGCAGAGAAGCAGGTTGGCTACATTCCCCTCACTGAAGCTATTACAATCATTATTCCCTGAAAGTAACAGGTAGTGCAGAGCTACACCTTCATTGCCATTTAGGAACAGAATAAAGTCAGCATCATGGCTAAACCAACCAAAAAAAAGAGGGTTGTGTTTACTTTTCATTGATTGTTCTTTTTTTTCTGCCTTGTCCCAGGGCAGAATTTATTTGCCTTTTTTTTGTGGGTATGCTCTAAGAAATGGGTGCTGTGTTTGGGTGCTGAATAGGGCTTAGGTTGTATTTATCTGATACTGAGTCATTCCTGATGCTTCCCAAGCTGAAGAATAGGAACGACTTTTACAAGATGATGCTCAACTTCTCTAGGTCACAGTGTCAGAGAGGCCAAACCACTCAAGTAATTTTTAAGTCCTAGCTTATCTTTAACAGACAGAAAAATCATTCTTGACTTGTTCCTCTGAGCGGCAGGAACAGTACCATCATTTATATCTCATCTTTTTGAGTATCACAGTGTTATTCTAAATACAAAGATCCACTGCTATACCTATGTTTCAAGGTTTTATTCCTATAGAACTTCATTTCATGATGTGAATCCCATCTCTGATTTATTTCTGTATTCCACACTAATCATGCTGAATATATTTTATAGTGATCAATCCTCTGAAGAAGAAAAGGGCAGCAGAGAGATCAAAAATGGATGTAGTCTCATCATTACTTTCATTCCTTCAGGTTATGATGTTTACTGGATGGCTGTGTTGTCATTTAATTAGCCAGTAGATTCTCTTTCCAAAACTTTTATGATTATTTTCACTCCTTTGTTTCTAGGAGGTAGGAGATATAACAGATAATTAGCATATTGCAGGCATCTACTAATGGCATTATATCATCGAAGAAAATAGAAAGATAAAAAAACAGCTGGAGAAATCCTGAAAGTTTGTTGTTGTTTGTGTTCACTCTTACTGGCACTGTAATTTCTACCCAAGTAAGTGTCCCAAACTAGCTTAAACCTCAAATGGGTTAGAAATTAGTAGAAATTAGTAGAAATTACCAAGGAGAATTCTCTATGTTCAAATTTTCTGTTGGGTGAGATTTATTCTAAAAAGACAAGATGGGCATGTAATATTAGTCAATGTAATTTTCAGTTTTGCTGATTACATATTAGTGTGACATTGTGGATGGTGGGGAGGAAGGCATGTTAGCTTGTCTTTTTGCGGTTGTTGTTCTTTATTAAAACAAGAAAGACAACACATTGTAAATGATGATGACTACCACCTGTCCAATTCAGAACATGTAGAGCAAGATGAAGGAAGAAGTTAAAGAGCTCAGCTCCTACAGCCCACCGAGGTGGTAAGACTTCCTTACCACCTAATTAATAACAGGAAGTATCTTGTAATTTCAGCTGTCTAAAAAGTAACTAGTCTCAAATAGACATGTAAACAAATGAAAAGCATCCCATGGATCATCATCTCAGCCTGAGATAAACAAATGTTTAAGCTAACACCAGGGAATCATGTAGGTGGGATGCATCATTCTCTGGAAAAACATGTCTCTTTTGGCAATAAAGGTTGTAGAGACAATTTGGCTAGAAGCAACATGTAGACAGATATTAGATTAGAAGAATCTTGCCTGGCTCTCTGTGCCACTTTTGAATTTGCATCACTCTCTGGTGGCTATTTGCTCATCTATAAAAGGGGACAAATAATGCCTCTTTATATCAAAGACATACTGCAAAGATTGATTTGTGGCAATATTTTATGATTCTTGAGTAAAAGCCAGCATAAGGGTTGCATAAAATATTTTTCTAAGGGTGAAAAGTGCAAATTCAATAAATTTATATTTCCACCTCATTGTAAATATCCAGGCTACACATTCAGCATTCGAACTTGAGCTTTGTAAACAGGTATCAGAAAGCTGAAAAGATACATGGAAAATGTGCATGGCTAAATGAGTTTGGTGATTGTCAAGCTATTCCTATTAAACTGTAATAGGCTTGGCATCTAGGTCATGCTTTGCTCAGAAAAGAATGAAAAAGAGCTTTAAATGCACTTTTCATTGCAGCAGAATGACCCTATATGAATGCCAAATAGAGCCAAAGAGAGCTGTTAATCAGAGATTAAGCTCCAACAAACAACTTGCTTGCCAATAAATTCTGTGGTCATCTACTGTGATTTGTTCAATAGGATCAGGTTTTGAATTAAAAAACAGTCCTTTCGTGTTTAATTTCTCTTAGCAGAATGCTGAAGTAGCCAAGGTTAGAATGTGTCCTAGGCATCAGGAATAAAACCGTGTAAACTCCAAGCTCCAGGTAAAACTGTCCTCTTCTGAATTATTTATGGATAAGTAAGATTATTGAGACTGTAGAGTAAGGAAAGTTCAGAGAGAAAAAGGGAGTGAAATAATCTTAATATACTCCTAGCATTTATTATCCTGTATTGGCATCACTACAGACACAAGAAATACAGGAGTCAAAGCCAAAGGAAAGAAAATAGGAGAGGTCTTCTGTTCCCTAAAAAGCAGAAGAGATGATAAGGAAAGGGCTACTGGTCCAGTAAAACTATGACCACTCACAATGATGCAGTGGTGGAGCCTATGTCAGCTGAGTCAGGCAACGTCAACTGTGTGCACAGAGCTTCTGAAATCATAATATGCACAGAATACAACAAGCTGGCTAACTAACTGGTTCGTACAGACAGTACAGAGATAGCACTAACAAACTGTTAAGCTTTATGCTCCTCACTTCCAGAGAGCTACTGAATGAGTTTCTAATGGAGAGAAGCCTTAATACCAGTCAGAAGAGGCTGATCCCTTATGCTGCTGAATTGTTAACCAAGAGTTTTACACATTGTTTTTTGAGTATTAGTTTCCTCCAAAATCCTTGAGATGCTGTTAGTGTCTCAACAATTATCAGTCCGTCTGTGATTTTACTTTTCTTATTCGGCACAGCTTTACTAACATAATTTCTTGCACCAGATCAACAATTTTCTTGGTTAGACTGAGTCAAGAGAACACAGCTGCACCACTCTAGCAGTCAAACACAGGCAACTGAACCCCTGGGGACAGAATTAGGCATTGTGTGATCCTGATTAAAATTTTGAGTGAAATTGTTGCATTTTCCTTTACATCCATTGTATCTCTTGGAAGAAAAAAACCTTCAAAATTTCCTGCATAGTCCTGTATATGAATCACCACCTTTGGGAATAAACGGATCTCTTTTTTGTGTTACTTTTTAATTATTGCCTTGAGCTACTGAAAAGCATGCCTAATGATGCATGAGCAGTACCCCACAGTATTCATTTAGCAAATCCCAAAGGAATTATTATGGGATACAAAACAATAGACTGAATCCCTGCAAAGAAAGATAACCAATAATTTAAAATTTGAATATGCTTTGGTTATGTGTGCTGGAGTTCTTATCTGGAGAAATCCAGTTATTCTGCAATAGTCCTTCAATGATAATGTTAACTTTTTAAAGATGGATCTTTATGAGTATGCCTGACTAGAAGGTCAGAGATCTGCATTGATGTCATAGGAGAATCCTTTCCTACATGATATATCACAGAATGCTTAAGTTCGGAAAAGACCTCTAGAGGTCATCTAGTCCAACACCCCCTCCACACACAGGGTTGGGACCATGTGGTACAGGACTGTGTCCAAGGGAGTTTTGAAGATCTCCAGAGAAGGAGATTCCATAACCTGTCTTGGAAAACTGTTCCAGTGTTCTGTCACCCTCACTGTCAAGAAATTTTTCATTAAGTTCCTATGGAACTTTTGATGCTTATTTTCTGGTCATTGCCTCTAGTTCTATCAGTGACCACCACTGAAAAGAGGCCAGCCCCATCCTCCTCACT
Organism: Crypturellus tataupa; assembly: GCA_034781795.1. NCBI lineage: Eukaryota > Metazoa > Chordata > Aves > Tinamiformes > Tinamidae > Crypturellus > Crypturellus tataupa. The sequence continues at coordinate 1,444,651 of JAWLRI010001085.1, forward strand.
GCCTCCCTTGAGGTACTTAAACACACTGATCAGGTCCCCTCTCAACCTTCTCTTCTCCAAGCTGAACAGGCTCAGCTCTCTCAGCCTTTCCACATAGGGCAGATGTTCCAGATCCCTGACCATCCTTGTGGCCCTGCGCCGGACTCTCTCCAGCAGCTCCACATCCCTCTTGTACTGTGTTGCCCAGAACTGGACACAGTACTCGAGATGTGGCCTCACCAGGGCTGAATAGAGGGGCAGGATCACCTCCCTTGACCTGCTGGAGACGCTCCTCTTAATGCACCCCAGCATCCCACTGGCCTTCTTGACCACGAGGGCACACTGCTTCCTCACGGTCAACTTGTCGTCCACCATAACACTCGGGTCCCTCTCGGCAGAGCTGCTCTCCAGAAAGTCAGTCCCCAGCCTGTACAGGTGTCTTGGGTTATTCCTCCCTAAGTGCAGGACCTTGCACTTGTCTTTGTTGAATTTCATAAGATTTCTCACTGTCCACTTATCCAGTCTGTCCAGATCCCTCTGGATGGCAGCGCAACCCTCTGGGCTATCGGATACTCCTTCCAGTTTGGTATCATCAGCAAACTGGCTGAGATAGCCCTCCAACCCTTCACCCAGATCATTGATGAATAATTTGAACAAGACTGGACCGAGGACTGACCCCTAGGGGAACTACTAACCACAGGTTTCCAACTAGACTCCGCACTGCTGATCATCACCCTCTGAGCTCTGCCATCCAGTCCTTTCCTAATCCATCCCACACCATCCCAATCCTATCCCACACTTCCAGAGCTTGCCCAGGAGGATGTTGTGAGGGACAATGTCAAAAGCCTTGGTGAAGTCAATATAGATGACATCCACCGCTCTCCCCTCATCTATCCAGCTAGTCATTCCATCATAGAAGGCTATCAGGTTAGTCAAGCATGTTTTCCCCTTGGTGAACCCATACCGACTACTCCTGAGCACCTTCTTGTCCTCCACGTGCCTGGAGACAACAGCTGTATGAACCGTTCCATCAGGGATGGAGGTGAAGCTCACCTGTAGCCAGGTCTGTAGGTGCCTGGGTCCTCCTTGTTGACTTCTTCCAGTCCTCTGGCACCTCCCCCGTTCTCCAGGATCTTTCAAAGATGATGGAGAACGGCTTAGCTATGAAATCTGCCAGCTCACATAGCACTCTGGGGTGCATCCCATCAGGGCCCATGGACTTGTCGATATCGAGTTTCCTTAGGTGCGCTCTTACCCAATCTTCCTCTACCCAGGGCAAGTCTTCCTCTGTCCCAGCTTCTTCTCTTGTCCCTGGGACCTGGGAGTCCAAAGGGTCCCTTGGGGGGTCCTTGGTAAACACTGAAGCAAAGCAGGCATTCAGCAACTCTGCTTTTTCTGTGTTATTTGTAACCAGGATGCCCATCCCATTCACCAGCAAACCCACGTTTTTGCTGGTCTTCCTTTTGCTGTTAATATATTTGAAGAAGTTTTTCTTGTTATTTTTAACATCCCTTGCCAGATTGTCTTCCAAATGTGCCTTAGCTTTCCTTATCATATCTCTGCATTACCTGACAATGTCCCTATATTTTTCCCAGGGGACCTCTCCTTTTTTCCACATTCTGTATACCGCCTTCTTCTGCCTGAGCATTGCCACAAGCTCCTTGCTCATCCACGCAGATCTCCTTCCCCCTCTGCCTGATTTCTTACGCACAGGGATGCGCTGTTGCTAGGTGTGGAGGAAGTGCTGCTTGAAAACTAACCAGCTTTCTTGGGCCCCCTTTCCCTTCTAGAGCTCTAGCCCATGGGATTCTTCCGAGGAGGTCTCTGAGGAGCTTGAAGTTGGCCCTCTTGAAGTCCATGGTTGCAAGGCTACTTACAGCCCTGCCTCCTCCTCCTCGGATCCTAAACTCCACCAACTCATGGTCACTGCATTCAAGGCTAACCCCCACCCTCACATCTCCTACAAGTCCCTTTCTATTTGTTAGCACGAGGTCCAGTAGCCCATCTCTCCTCGTCGGTTCCTCCACAACCTGCGTCAAAAAGTTATCATCGACACTCTGCAAGAACCTCCAGGACTGTTTGTGCCTGGCTGTGTTGCCCTTCCAGTTGATGTCAGGGAAGTTGAAGTCTCCCATGAGAACCAGGTCTTGTGACCGTGAGGCAACATCCATCTGACTATAGAAGGCCTCATCAACTTCCTTATCCTGGTCAGGTGGCCTGTAGCAGACACCCACCACAGTGTCTCCCATGTTAGCCTGCCCTTTATCCCTTATTCACAAGCTCTCAACTGCAAGCATCAATTCACAAGCACCATCCACTGTCAGATTGTGCTCCATGCATTCCAGTTGCTCTCTCACATAAAGAGCAACTCCACCTCCTCGTCTGCCCAGCCTGTCCTTCCTAAAGAGCACATAGAGCACATATATAAATCATGATATATAAAATAAAATAAATAAATAAAATCAAAGAAATAACATTGCATGGAAATGAATATTAAAGTACCACAAATGTTTTCACTACTTCATATATTTTGATTCTCTTGGAAATCTCCATTCAAAGGAACACATTGATTCAAGATAGCATTGAAACACATGTTTTATTACAAGCACATGCTTAAATGAGACAGCAGTTCAGTGCTTAAAGGCTACACTGTATTTTTCAGCAAGATTATTAGCTTTCTTAGTACTTAAATAGATTTTCTTATGAAATGGAGACATGAGGACATATCACATTAAAATACTGTGGTTAATTTCTATGCTCCAGAAAATCTGTGAATATAAGCTTAAAAAGGCTCTCAGCATTATTTTATAACTGCTCTGCACTGACCTCTCAGTGCTTCTAGATTATCTTTTTAGTAGTCACATAAATGGCAGAGTTCCATTCTCATTACACCTGAGGCTCTTTCTTTCAATTCCATAACATCAGTTATGAGATAGGAAAAAGTCTTTAGGCATCCTCTTTTTAACATTTATTTGTAACTATTGCTGATACCTTTGGACAAAATAATTTGTTTTTTTTTCATGCTGTCAAAGGTAGAACAGATATAAAATTTTGTATTATTTCTACAACCTAGTGTTTAGTATAACCTTAGTCAATTATGCCAGAATTAAACTGCCTATTTTAATATCATTACATAATAGGTCTGCAAGAAATTTCTACTAACTGTAATAGCAATAATAAGTGTAATAGTAATATGTATATTAGCTTCTTCACACTATGAAATTCTTAGCATTTATGAAGCAGCTAGGTAATTCTTATTCTTTGGAAGAGTTAATTTAATGCACATATAAAATCAGTTGTCTGATTGCAGCTGCAACCTTACGCTGTTTGGTAGCTGTCCAGCACCTGTCTTTCTACCGGTTATCCCTCCTTGTTGGCTAGGTAGTATATGTTCTTGTTTAACAACATAGTGTAAGGTAAGCCAATGCATTTATATTTGCCTGTTCCTAGTGTTAGGAACAGCTCCCTAGTTAAAGCATTGTGGCACTTCCAGACTTTTTGCCTGGCATATCTGCCAAGAGAAAAGCAGAGGTCTTGAATATTCTTGTTCTCCTGTGAATGAGCCTTGCCCTTTATAGATGGATATTTTGCTGGCTGCTCATTCTGTTACTCGTTCTTGAATGCCTTCATAAAGTCTCTCTTTTGCTCTACCATGCCATCCATTGCATGCAATTCCAATGCACAGAAGCCTCTAATCTCCTAAAGTCCAGAGGTCGATCTTCCTTGAAGTTTCCCAGAAGCATATTCTATTTCATAATTTAGCATTTTCAGTTAACATTAAACATTTTCTTTCTATCTACCAGCTTCTCCATCAAGTTAGATACTAGTGGAAAAACAGAGCTCCCATATTTGCTGGGGAAATAACCCTTTATTGGTGGGTACAAACAGGAAGGGATTATTCACCCTCTTTTTAATCATAGGAACATAACTTCATTATTTAAGTTTTGAGTCAAGCCTATCTATGTTGTCCATAGTGTCAAAAAAGAAGTGAGATGTCTAATACACCTATGCCGGAATGAAGGAGTGGTGCTCAGCTCCTGAGCCCAGGTATGTGTCTTGTCATAGATTTTTGGGGGAGGATACTCATACAAATATCATTCCTTTCTGTTCTCCTAATCTATGACTTTTACTCAAAGCCATTTGTGTAAAATGTGGCATGTGGGCCACATGTGGGCGAGGAAGAGATGTGGCAACAGTACATTTGATATTTCAGGCAATGCAGCTTCCTCACACATGCACACAAATAATAAATAGTTTCTCAGACCAGAGTTAAATTGTTATGTTCCTGCTCTGAATCACACTCATTAGGAATTTGAAAAGACAAATCTGCTAAATTAAATACATATATTGGCTATCTATAGTGAGGCAGCATTAATGTCCCTTTTAGTCCTCCCATACTTTAAAGTTGAAATTCTTTCAATATTTTACGCAAGTTGTGGATCAAATCTCACTCGTTATTTACAAATTCAGAGGTCTGACAGAGGAGCAAGACAATAAGAATTTGTGTCTTATCAGGGACTAAAATACAATTCAGAAATTCTGCTGAGTTATCAATAATATTAGCCATCTGGTAGCAGATCAGCTGCTTGTGAAGTGAGAGCATTCAGTGGTAAGAAGTCAAATACCATTGCAGCAAGTGATTAATATTTTCAGGCATTAGCATTTGAAATAACATTTCAGATACAGTTTTATCCACACTGTCCAAAAATATATGGAAACTGGTGAAGGGCTGGCAAGATTTCAGGACATTGAAATGGTAACTCTGAGGATATAAGGATATAATTTGATGACATAGTGACAAAATGTTGAGGAGCAAAGGAAATGCTTTACAGTGTGTGTTCAGTTTGAGTAACTTATCAAAAGGAGTTTGAACAGTGACTTGATTTAAGTGTTTAAAGATCTTCATGGAAAGAAAATTAACGGGTATTAAAGGTTTCTTCAGTCTCTTGGAAAATAGATATAGCAAGAATCAAAACTACTCAAAGTTAAAGCTCAAACAATTCAAATGAGAAATAACCTATGATTTTTTAATTGTGGGATAATCGAGCCCTGACAGCAATGGAGGGGCTAAAAAGTGGTATGTAGTGATGGATTTCTTTTTTCTTCAGATCAAGCTAGGTATCTGTCAAGAGAACATGCTTAAACTCAAACAGTTAGACTCAAAATGAAACAATGTAGTGAATTGCTACAGTCTATATGGTATTTTGGAGATTAAGGTAGATAATCTAAAGGCTCCTTCTGGTCTTAATCTATGAGTGAATTGATCACTCATAGATTACCTACATAAGGGATGGCCAACTTGTACATGTTTATATTTTCTTTCAGAAACCTGATGGTCAGACTAATACAGCTATGTTTGCACAGTGCTGCATCTGACTTACTTAATAAACCCTTTCATCTCTGATCCTTTACCATTTCCGAGAACCCACATTCCCCAATTTGATTGGCTTATCATATCGAGGGAACAGACAAAGCTGTTCTCTAGTTTAGACCTAACTCTCTGGGCTGCTGATTTGTTATCCCCCCTCTAGACTACAGTGTACACATTATGCTTTGTTCACAACTCATTTTTGCTAAAGGACACAGAGTTCCATCTTTTCTCCATCACAATCAAGAGCTGAAAATGGCTCAAAAGTGACCCGAGATTCTCCAGCAATTTGCAGTCTGTTTGTATAGTCTATTATGTGCTTACCAGACATAAATCTACCTGGCCATCATTTATTAATTTCCCTCACTGCTTTGTTTTGTCTGTTGGTAATTATCTTAGTAAATATTTCATGGTCTGGATTTCAGAAGTAAGATTCTTCTATTAACCCTGGATTTTTGCATGTATAGGTAGCTTAGCAATGAGATTTACACATGCCCTTCTTTTTATTACTATTATTAGTTATAGGTGCTACCTCTGCTACAGTAGAGCAACAAGGTGCTAGTGTGCTAGGTAAGGTCACAAACCAAAGAAGGATTCCAAGTCAAGTTTTTGAGTTCTGAGCAAATGGAAAAGGTAAAGAGGGAACTGGACAGACAGAAATCAGATAACAGAAACTTACTTCTCCATCTTGATGTAAGTATATGTATGCATATATTAGATTTTCAGTGGCATTTCAAAGATCTATATAGATCTAAATAAGGATCTTCTTTCAGGTGGAATTTTATATAATGTATATATAAATGTATATAATGTAAAAGATCTAACATGAAAATCTGAGAATTCGTTCTTATAGATTTTCACTGCAAAATGATATTTGGTGCATTTTCAGTGTGTATTTCAGAAGGTACTAAAATATTTTATATGAATAATTAATATTGTGCAGGTCTGGTGCAGTTCTTGGTGCAGACCTTGTTGCAGGTCTGTTAAAAAGCAATATTCTTAATCTTTTTTTCATCCTGAGATCACTAATAATTAACTTGTTGTCACCAATGACATTGGAAATTGGGAAGACCAGACATTTTGCCATTTGTTTTTCTCTGATATATTTCCTGATGATTTTAACAACTAAGTCAAGGCAAAGAGCTGGTTAAAATTGAAAAAAAAAATCATCTGAACATTCCTGCACATGCCAAGTGATAATTATGTGTACAGTCTATCTCACAGACCCATACAGAAACAAGGAAAAATAGACCTAAGTAGATGACTCTGCTCTGTTCCTGTGTCCCAAAGTCAGTTAAACTATATCTGTATTGTTCCTAGCAGATATGTGCCTTAACAACTCCAAGCGAGTTCTGTGAAATGGAGAGCACACCCACCCATGCCAATTTGTTTCTGTACTTCATTGTAGCAAAGTTTCTGTACATGTCTATTCCAATCTCTCTCACTGAAATTTAATCCAGTTAGGTCTTCCAACCTCACTAGATGTGGAGAGAAGATTGCTCTTGTCCTTTCTGTGAAACTTTTCCAGTAGATAAAAGCTGTTACATCTGCCTCAGTCTGCTCTATTACCATCTAAACATCCCATTCTTTTATTCTCCAGGTTTGCAATTCACATTGCATTTTTCTAAACATGTACGTATAATTTTAAAGCTCTCATCAACTTCAAGCTCTCATACAAAGTGTTAGATACTATTACTGCCATTGGATGCTGCAAAACACACATATCTTATTACTTGGGTTATCCACATTGTCATTCTCCCCCTTGGTCTATTTGAGTTTTACATCTGTGTTTTAAATTCTTCATCTCTGTTGAGCTTCTCCTGCTATTCTGACTTCAATGAATTTTGCCTTACAAAATAACTGGAAGCATCGTCACTGAACTGATGCTTTCAACTGCCTTTGAACAATAAGTTCCCTTTCCAATATTTTTCCAGTTTTATTTGCTAATTGAGTGTTCTATCATTTAAGGTTGGACAGCATGCTCCTCTCTCACCTTTCTTTTAAAGATCAAAGTAATTCACTTCAGATAAATCTCAAATTCTCTGTGCGAGCTTAATTTTTCTCTTGGAAAACATTGACATTATATGCCCTTTAAAAAAAATCTTTGTACCAAACCTTCCATTTTTAAGGCTTCCTCCTCCAATGCATCTTCTTTTAACTTGTCAACTGAACCATTAAGGCTCGGCCTGAACGTTCTAATTAACTCCCCTGAGGTTGAGAGAATGCACCTGGAAATACAAGTGTTTAGCACCTCACAGATGGATGAAATCCATATGTGGAATAAATTGTCATTACTCCTATTGATTCAGGGAAGCATCACCAAATTTTACCTATTTAGGTTGTAGTCAAGAAATCCACAGTTTCTTACAGGATCAAGACTCTAAACTCTTACTGTTGTCAGATAGTATTTTGGATTCAATTCTATGAAGAAATTAGAAATGAGTTGTGATAAAAACAACATAGAGACACTTACTGGACTACCAACTTCAGTGGTATGTTAATCATAGTCCATTAAAATGAAAAGAGGTGAGGACTGCAAGCAGGCTAGAAATGTTTTTCAAATGGATGTCATAACGTTTTGAACAACATAAAAGACGTTTATCAGAGGCATTTCCATTGGGAAGCTGATCTGATAACCTTTATTTGTTCTTTTTTTTTTTCCAAGTGCAGTTCAAGAGCAAACTCAAGAAAGCTATTGTTTTTGATTAGCCATGGGAATAATCTAACATAGCATGCTTATCAAGAAATTATGAATTCAGGGCACCTAAATATTAAGCTTTTGCAATGTAACTCTGTCACTGAACATGGCCTGGCCCAAAATTCTGTTTGTTGGCAGAATGGCCCAATGGCCCAAATGTTATGCTTGTTCTCCTTAGATTTGACTTCATCACTTAAAGCTTCAGGAATTAGATGCATGGCTAATATCCATTGGTATAACACATGAATAGTTAAAACAGTGATTCCTGTTTACTGCAGATACTTTCTAGAAAAGACACCTTCTTAGATCAAGTATTCAGAACTATATTCATTGCAAAATTTATGATAAAACTAAGGAGATAGATGTGTTGATGAATCATGTAGATTGCTATAATATTCTTAGTGTATGAGGTCTATATGAAAAACAGAAAAAAAACTGTTAACATTGGGACATTTACTTATGATAGCCTCTACTCCAGCAGATTAACTTACTTTAAAATTCCTATTAACAACAAACGTCAAGCTTCCATAATATTACACTTCCTTTACCATACTTTGCAATCAAATTCTGTTCACCCATACTCTTGAATAGTTAGGAAGTTTGCGACTAATTACTCATGTCCTTCTACTTTCCTTGCTTACATGAAGATTACAAAAAATTGAAATAAAATTACATTATATGTCAGGCAAAACATTATTTTATTGACAAAGCAAGCGTCTACCGTGGGAATGATTTATCAAAAATAATTTTATATATGATTATAACTGGTGAGGTGATAGACTGGAATTGTTAGGTTATCTTTGAAGATGGATTCCTCTTCAAGTGGAATCGCTTATAGTCTGTGAAATGATATTACGAAATTCATCTTTCATTCAGCATGAAATTTTCTCTAATAGTCTAGAAGGCTCTTCTTATGATACACTCAGTGAAACGCTTAGAATATGAAACTCTTGGAATGAAATCTGAATAACTGTCTGTCCTAGGCTCTAATAGCAGTTTATCAGTCGTCTGTCATACGTAGTAGAACATTTAGTCTGTATAAGAAATATAATGTCTTTTTTTTTTTTTTTTTTTTAGGATACTGTTGGAAAGATGTGGTTTATATTGGTCTTGAATAGGGCACCAACAAAGAGAAACTAGCATTTGATCCATCTCCCCTAGGAGCACCTTCTGCAATCAAGAGAAGGCGCTCCCTTTTTCTGCCTGGTCTTCCTGACCAAAGAAGCAGGTCTGGTATGTCAGGTCTTATCTGAACAAGTTCATTTGCTGCCTTACTTTGTGCTGCGGTGATCAAGTGCAGGCCTCCCTGATAGATACACCCAGACAGTACAGGTCATGAGATCTGTATACCTTAACCTACCTTTTCCTGCTTCTTGATTCTCTGTTTTGCTACCCTTCCTCTGCCTCAGATCTCTTCCAGATATTCAACATGTCCTTTTGTACTTTCTGATCCCAATTTTGCTACATCCATACTCAGGTTTGATTTTACTAAGATGTGGTGCTGGCCTTGCAATTTATACTCCCCAAAAGGTCCTCCATACTTCTACTGCTTATCTGTGAAGTATGGCTTTCTGGAGTTGCCTGTATGTTTTATTAGCTTCTTGTATCTGTCATGTCCTATAATTTCTCATGTCAAGTCTAGTAGATTCTTACATCCTTATAGCTTAAATTCAAGCCTTATCAGCAACATAGACATCTGCCTGCGGCCCTAAAAAAATCAAATAAAACTTAAAAAAGATTGAAAAAATCCCGTTAGAAACTTAAATATATAATAAAATACTTTTACATAATATATAACACAGTGTGGCAGGTGAAACAGCTGTAATGAAAACTCACTGCATAATAAACGCTACCTCAACACGACAAGTAGCTGAAAACCTCATTGAAGGTAGTGAATATATCTGTTATATGTCTTAAGCAATTAAAAAGAACTCGATGGAGGGACTTACCATGCTAAACACAAGAGCATAAGGTTTGAGGTCAGTGTATCGATCTAACGGCATCAAGTAGCCATGAAGTGTGAAATACCAGGAACTGGTGCTGCTTATTAGGGCTGTGTGTCTATGAAAAAGAATCAGCAGAATAGATGTATGGAGCAAAAACAGCAAGTAATTCCCAGACAACTTTACTTGTGATCATATCATAAATGTGAACTGAAGCTGAGGGGAAGACTTTGCAAAAAGTGCTGTTCGGGGAATTCCTTGGAATTGTTATCAAAGAGAGATGTTTGCTTCTTGAGTCTCTCTATGTTCAAGGGAACAGGACCATTTATGTGTTCTTAGTAAATAAACTGAAATTTAGAAAAAATACTATTGCACACCACTGTTTTGTGTCGTTGTTTGCTTGTTTGTTTTCATGATGAAAGTGTTCAAAGGATCTACATGGCTGCTTGAGTGAAAATACTTTATAATACTATTTAGATGGGGTATTGAACTAAAATATTAGGTTCTACTAGATGACCTAATTTATTGATCAGCACTGTTGTTAGCTAACTTTTCTCCTTGTTTTATAGGAATTACTATTGATTATTAAATGACTTTAATTTTGGTGAATAGTACAGAGAGAGAGTTAAATTGAGTTATCAATAATTAATAGCTAAATGTTAGCAGATGTCTACATTGATCTTTGGTAGGGAGGCTAAACTCAGAAATTTTAAATGCTCTGGATGTAATTTCTTCAAAGAATTATGACATTTTTATGACAAAGTTTTTATTATGCCATTCATCAGTAATTTAAAAATCTAAAATTTTGGCCCTAAAAGATTCTGTCAACATACAGTTACTGACTTCAACATCTAGTGATTAGCAGTTAGTCATTAGCGTAATGATTGTGAAGTAAGTTTATATTCGTCTGCAAATATCACCTGAAGATCCCGAACATTTTCAGCCCAGGTTAATAGTAAACATCCCAAGGTTATTGTGTATCCTTCTAATAGATGAGGAACAATTATTCTTAAGTAATTACTGGCTGGAATTCATTAGGACAACTCAAGTGGATAAAATAGGGAGGATTAGTGTCATCCTTGAGAGATGACCTCCGGTCATTTTGTCATTTTGGAGGCTGTTTTAGAGGTTAATTCTCCTAAGCATCTCTTTCTTTTAAAGAGTCAGTGTTACTTTGCAGTTGTTCAGATGGGTGGGTGTTTAGAATATTTTTAATAGAAACCTAATAAAAAGAAAAAAGAATAAAATATGTCCGAAAGAAAAAAAAAAAATTGTTTGAATGCATTCAGCTCAGATATCATAAAGACAGGCCTGGCTTAGAAAAAAAAAAAAAAAGAAAGAAACGAAATTAAAAGCAAACATACAAATAAAAATTTCTAAAGGGGAAAGGGAAGAACACATAAAAGAAGAAAAAGAAATCCAGAACATTAAAATTTTTCAGTATATTTATAATTTACATAAAATTTGTAACATATACTTTGTTCCAAATCCATTACATTCAGTTGAGCATATTTTTTAACTGACAGTCCAGGCCACAAATTACCAAAGAATTGATATCTCTTTTCTCCAAGTTATTTAGATGATTAAAGTTGTTAGTTGTGGAGTCCCACATCTAAAAATTCTCCTTTCCTTTCCTTTCCTTTCCTTTCCTTTCCTTTCCTTTCCTTTCCTTTCCTTTCCTTTCCTTTCCTTTCCT
>JAWLRI010001085.1:1456434-1468833 GCA_034781795.1 Crypturellus tataupa
TTCCTTTCCTTTCCTTTCCTTTCCTTTCCTTTCCTTTCCTTTCCTTTCCTTTCCTTTCCTTTCCTTTCCTTTCCCTCCCCTCTTGTAAAAAATTTTTATCTTGCAGCTGTTTCCCTTCTCACATCAGTGTATGTCTTTTTCTTAATCATAAGTAATCACAGTTCTAAACTAGATTCATCTTTTAATTCTTAGAAATGTTTCCAGAATAGAGCCACTGCCTTTTGCAGGCAATGAAATCATTAAGCAATGACCCCTTTTGGTAAACAAATCTATGAAATAGCAATTTAATTGGCTCCATAATTCCTAGCTCCTCATCATACTTAGCACAGAAATTCTAAATAATAAAATACACAGGGAAGAATTAGGGGAAAAAAAAGTACTCGTATAGCAACACCACACAACATTTGTAATCAGCATCACAGCAATGCACTTGGTAATCTCATGAAAGCTTAGATTAATGGACAAAACTGGAAAAAGGCAGGGAATCTACATCTGTGACTGGCCTAGCTCCTAATTTCTGCTAACTTCTTGGTAGGTCATAATCTTCCCAAATCTTTCCATCTCCTCCTCTCCTTCACTCCTTGTTTTTGCCAAAACCAGTCTGACATTGAGAATTATGTATGAATGCAGAAAACCATTCCTATTTTCCTTGCTGGAGTATAAGAATCTACTCATTTTATTCCACCTTTGGGTATACATTCCATTCTTAATTTAAATAATTTAAACTAGATAGGTTCTGAATCCATAAAGCATAAAATTAAATCTTTTTTTTTTTGTGAAGCCGCTTCAAATTGTGTCAGATCATAAGTTTAGATAAAAAAGACAGAAATCAATCACACTATATAACACAATAACTATAACTAATCTGCGACTACACAACTATCACCATTTATATAATTATGTTTTAGCTAGTTACTAATATAGTTGGGATGTTAGATCCATTGTTGAACTGCTTTTTAATGCTCTTTTTTCATATTCTTACAAATGCATTTTAAATCTGGTTACATGATGCAGTATTTACAATGCAATTGCAGTCAATTATGTACAGAATTTGGCAGTTATGCTGATGTATTTTTAATTACCTGGATCAGAATACATAACTATCCCAATGTATTCACTACACCAGAGTTAAAAGGCAGCTATCAAGTAACTTTAATGCTTTCAGTAACTAAATACAATGTTTATCTATCTACTGCATCTTAACATCAACCCCAGATAAAGTCAATAGATTTTATTATTGAGAAGAGTTCTGTTCCTCAGGACAATGGGCAGCAGATTTTGGCCATATAGGACTAGAAGCTGAATGTCTCGCATATAATACCACTGACAACTGAATAACCAAAGATGTTAGTTTGTCCTCAGTGCTCAGAAACTCTTTTGGTGATGTTAGCCTACAGGCTACAGACAATGTAAAAATCTCATATAGTTTCCTTTTAATTTTTTTTTTTTTTTTTTTTTTTTAGTTGCTAATGGACAGAACTTGTTTGAGGGTGCTTAGCTAGTCTAGGGAGTATAGGCAGGAGCATAATGAGAGGAATAAACTACTAAATCCATCTCTGATGGAATCTGGGATGTAATTGCCTTTCAAAATCTTTCAAGGGGAACCTTTAGCTAAAGGTTGGGTTTCTACAAAACATTCTAGAAGGGAGGGGAAGGGACTGTAGCCAGGTCACCTCCCCATCTCTCTGCTTCCCTATGGGCTACTGAAATAGAGAAGCATTTCCTTGCATGTAAAGTCAGCAGGTTTTCATGTTTCAGGTCAGATGCAAAATCCTAGTGGCCTGTTCCAGTGACAGAGCCCTGGAACAGGCTGCCCAGAGAGGTTGTGGAATCTCCTTCTCTGGAGATCTTCCAAACCCACTTGGATGCTACCATGTGCCCCGTGCTCTAGGTGACCTTGCGTGTGCAAGGGAGTTGGACTAGATGATCTCTAGAGGTCCCTTCCAACCTTAAGTATTCTATGATTCTATGATATGTGTGTGTGTACATCAAATTGAAAAAAATATTCAAATCAAAAGTTAACAGTAACTTATAAATGAAATAAGTTAAAATATTTTAAAAATCTGATCAATTTTCAAGTTTAGCTGAAATATTCTAAGAATATCAGAAATTAATATGAAGTTTGAATGCACTTAAGAAGACCTCACATCACTCAGGAAGTTCAAGCTTTGACTAACTAAATGTCTAACATTTTCATTTTTCTCATTTAATTGACAGTAGAAATTATTGGATATTATTTTAAAGAAAAACAATGTAATCTTTCAAGCTGAATATGTTCACACAATGTAAGCTTAACTTTGATTAGGCATAATAGCTGTATTGTTGGGAACTTGCCCTCTTGTTCAAGTTAGGCTTTAGCATTTTCCAAACCTCCTATTCTAGTGAGAGTTAAATTTATAGTCCTGACATTTCCCACTGCCTTTAAATATCCTAATCATAAGACTAACTACTCAAACATTTTTCTAGTTCCATTGTTCTCTCCTCTTTCTCAAATTAGAAATGATGTTCAAGTTTGCAGCTCTGAAATAAAGCAAGGGGTAATTTGAGGGGGGAAAAAAATATGTGATTATGACATGAAAATAACTTTTCAGCTTAGTTGGTTGATGTACTAAGATCTAATTTAAAATAGAGCATTATCTATCAAGTGGTGAATGCATTCTATTAAATTCTAAGAAACTTCTGCTTCCTAAAATCCATGCAGTTATAAGTATGGAGCAAATACTAGATGACTAAGCCTCAGGTAAAGTAGTAAATTCAAGTCAGTGACTCTAGTACCTGCAAGAGAAATTCTCAAAACAAGGCATTCAGTAAATGGAAAGAACATTACAAATGTTCTGCCATTACAGATATGCAAAAATACACTGACATTTAACCATGAAAACTCGTGGGCCCTGTTGTCAATGTAGTGCATGAATAAAGGCACTTCTTCTGAAGAGGACGGTATTTCAACACTAAAGAACACGGAATGCCCCAGGAAACATATGGTGATGCAGATCTCACCCTACGAATGTAATTGAGAGCCTCTGATACAGCGTTATCAGTCCACGACTACAAAGTGAGCTGAAGTCATCTGACTCCATTGGAAATAGGGTCCCCTGGCAAGGAAGGGACTCACACTACTAGAGCAAAAAGCAGATAACCTACTTTACGTGGGGGTCTTAGCTTTCATGACACATACTGTTGCATTGAAACTTTTTAATAAAACATTTTGTTTTGTGGTATATTTGAATGTTAATAACGGTATCTTGTTGATGTCAAAAGAGCTAAACTGAAAAGATAGCAACAAAAGACATGAACAGCATTCATACATTTTGAGTGTAAATTACTTTCTCAACACTAACTATTAATTTTAACCTCTATCTAAAGTAAATGAATTCTTTGGGATTATATCAGTCTGTTTTCTAAATAAGAAATAGTGTGTTCTTTTGTACTCAGATAAGAATGCTATAATTGTTTAAATGCCTTCCTCTCTTCCCCCCACGCCCCAAAATATATTGGTTATTCTTGTTAAAAGTTGTTCTCTCATAGATTTTGAAAAGAAAAAAATTTTTGAATATTTTTTTTCATTAAAAATAGTTTTAGGTAGTGCAATATTCAGACCTAAAAACAAAACATATGAACAAACAAACAAAAAATAATTATTATATCACTAAAGAAGTCAAAACCTATAAAATAACGTTTATTAGAAATTTTTCTAAAGAGTTGAGCCAGGAATATTTTGTTAAGGCAGTGGGGTGGGGAGGGAGATAGTCCCCAGTATATACGTGCATATAAAAGATGTTACCTAGACGTGCCGTTTTCTCAGGTAAAGTCACAGAGAAAGAGAGAGATCATTGCTCCTCTTATATTATGAAAAGCAGATTATTTCCATGATTGCATGAAAGTTCATAGACTTTGGCATGTCTAGATTCCTCCAGTCATGCAGAGAACCGTGCAAAGACGAAACCCTCCTAATTTAATGTTCCTGCCATCTCTTTCAACTATCTACTGAGAGAAATTCCATGTCTCCCTGGTCTCTTTTACAATGTTGTACACCTCCTTCTCCTTCAGCACAACCCTACTGGGACTTGATTTTGGCCAAGTCTCTCTGCAGTAAAACTAGGTAAAGTTACTGTAGCACAGATGGGAATCATTGAGGAAATTCCATCCAGAAATTGAGCCTCCTTTAGCAGAGTGAATAACAGGGCCAGAGCAAGTGATACTATGTCCTCTGGAAGACCACAATAGATTTAAAAATGAAAGAAAATGAAATCGCTACTTCACGCTTATGTGTCTTATATTTTCCTTTTTCATGACAGGCATATTGGGGAGGGAGGAAGCACACTGGGGACAGGAGGACCCAAGCCAACCCCCCTCAAGATTGTTCACTTGAGTGTTTGGTCACTAGTTTGCAAAGAAAAGCAAAATTTTAAAACACTACACATGTTCCCTATCACTTCCTGACAGGCAAATTCTCCCTGAATTTTCATTCTGATTACATATTCAAGATGACGTCTTATAGAAGTTACTCTTGTCCTTCATATTTCCTAGCATATTTTTCATGATTCAGCTAAATTGACATATACATTTTTGGAGACAAGCATTGATTCTCCAAAACTTTTCACATCATGCCTTATTACTTACTATGTGTAAGTATAAGGTGTTCCCTGTTCATAACAATTGTATTTTACATATATATACATATAAGCATTTTTAAAAACGATAGCTGCCAATACAAAACAAGAAATAGAAAAGCAAAATAACAAATACACAACAAGAGGCTGTATTTAACTGCCATTATTTCATGTAGCTCACTTAGTCTATACATTAGTGAAGTGATTTTGATATATACTGGCTGGGTATAGAATGCCCAAGCCCTCCTTTATGTATATAAAACTGAGCAATCTAATAAATATAAAGTATTTAGTAAAACGTATTTATAACTTTCATACACTATAAAAATGAACTAATTCCAACAATATGTTCCTGTTGCTATGTATGCTTAAGGATCTTGGAGATAGTAGCAGTAACTTATGATACGTAAGTTACCATGGTGATGGCTTTCTTAATGAGTAGTGGTTGAAATAGATTCATAAAACATACATATTTTTAGCCTGTAAACTGCAAACACCTTGTAGTTTCCGTAGTGCATGAGCCAGTATTCATACTTTATGGCATACATGCTTAGTGTACTATACCAGGCTGATGGTGCAGGCTTTGAGGACCTTACTGTGGTCATCTTCTGCGAATTAAATTATTTCTACTGGAGCAGATTTCTCCTTTACTCAGATATAGTGACTGTTAAGAACAGTTAGTTCTGTCCAACTCATATTCTATGCAGAGACGTACTCCTTCAGGCCTGAAAGCAGTACTGCTACATTAGCATGGCATCATATCCCAGCTAATAAACTCCCTGTATTAGAAGTCACAGCCAGCTCAGGCATTTAAGATTTTCTCTACTACAGAAAATAAATGCCTGAGGCATTTCAGTGTCTTTAGCTTACTCACTAAGGGGGAATGGCACTTAAGCCTGCCTAATTGCTGCCTATAAAAGGAACGAGGAGAAACACGGGCGCTTATGTGCAAGATGCTTAGATAAATACTAGAAAACCTATAGTGCAGAGTCCTCAAGATGGGCCTAAAGACCTCCACAGTCATCCTGGAAGCTCAGCAGAAATTTAAGCTCTTCAGGTGACACGACTCCATCCTTCCTATTCCAGTCTATAATGCACACTGTGCTATGCTCTGCTGCCCCGCTTAGTGCTAGCACATCTGCTGTTCCTCCCATGCAGAGGAAAACATTAACCAGAATGACTTTACTGGGGCTTCTAGAGCTCTGATGGGGATGGACCATACCAAAATACAAGCTGTCTACGTCCAGAAGCATCTAGGTCTAGAGAATTAAGATGATTATGCTCTGATTTCTGCTGTCCAAGATCTCTCACTTTGCTTTTTATGTCATTAGATTTCAATAAAACAGTAGATGATAACTTAGGCCCTTCTCTTACAAGTGAAAATATAGTTGAAAGTATTCTTTTAAATCATTTGGAAAAGTTAATGCAAGGATGGGTTTAAACAGAGAACCTAGCTCTACTCAATACACTGGACAAACATTGAGAAAGAGTGATAGAAACCCCTGTATAAATAGTGGAAAAAGAAATAAATATTTTGACATACAGCTGAAAAAAAATAGGTACATTAAATAACATTACAGGGGAAAATTCTCGACATTTTTGATCAATAAAACAGGTCCTGGAAGCTTGATTTATTTTCACTGTCGGTTGAAACAGAGGTGCTACAGACGGACCAGAAGATAAGGGTTGAAATATAAGGATGCAAGCACATTATTCTCACTTTAGTATAGCATTACTTCTTACATTCAGCTAAAAGTAACACTTAGCATTTTAATATCATTTGTCACCTGTAGAGTTCCAAGTGCTTTTCCGTACACATGATTTGATAGGTTTCTTGAAGGTGTCAGAGATTGATTTTTTCTTGATCCCTGATCACAGTTCCATGCATTATGCTATTGACAAATTTGCAAATTAATCCAGTATATGTGCACTGTGCAGAATTCAAGGGAAAACATTTCTATAACACGTACCTTTGCTTCACTCAGCCATACAATGCATTTTCACTCTCTTCAGCTTTTATTTGCACTAAATTCAACTGTTTTCACTTTGCACAGAAATCCTCAACCTTTGAGATATGTGCATATTTTGAAAATGTTTTCCTGGAGGTTATACATGATGTGTTTATCCAGAAAATTGTTTCACACTGTACATGGAGTTACATTCAAAGCTTTCAGGTAGGAAATTCTCTTTGAAAGGTTTATTAATACCAGGTAAATTAGTCTTTCCTTAGCTTTTGAAAGGTATAATATTTTTAATATATATATATATTTTTAAATATAATTTTAAAATCCTATGAGATTTCCATGATAGTCACAATGATAGACACTACAAAAATTTCTAAGTCTCCTTTTTCCTACCTTTGCCTAAGTGTAGGTGACATTATTTATATACTGAGAAGCATAGTATGTATTTCAAAATGATAAATCTAGTCATGTAGGTCTTGGTATGTTAGACTTTTTGAGATGGAATTTTACTATAATATTTATACAGTCAAAATATATAGAAAAATGTTTCAAATGAAGGAGTCACAGCTATTTTAATTTGTGTTGTTTTAAAGTATATGAACAGAGAATGTAAATATTCTGAAGAAAACTATGCTATGCTACTGAGGAAATAGATATGATTTTAGGATCACTTGTTTCCACCTTCTAACTCTCTGTTGAAATATTGAATTGCTTTAGCCATTTTTGTAAAGTATATATGCTGTTGTGATATACGTTAAAGAGAAAATCAGTCTTTTATTCTCCAAAGGCAGAATATAAATTTAATCATGATTCTTACAAATGCTGTATGTGATTTACAGTTTTCTTGTCTCTTTAACTTTTGTGATGATTTTTACAGCTATCAGACCCTTAGTGAAAATTTTATAAGAGCATTGTTTGTTTCTTTCTCTCTCTTTTTTTTTTTTATTCTTTCCTCTCTTACCTCACCTCCTGCCCCACCTTCCCCAGTTTGACTGACATAATTAGACCCTATGAAATTAAAGAATTTGAAAGACATGGTATATTAAGCTTTGTATAAGACTTGTAGGGAGGTCCTGGCCTTGCTGGTGGACACCAGGTTGATGATGAGCCAGCAACATGCTCTTGCTGCAATGCTCACTGAGCGGGGCTGGACTTGCTGACCCGCAAAGGTCCTCTGTCTTCAACTGTGAAACTCTGCGTGGAAACGTTCTTCCCTCAGACCAAAGACCCTGCAGTCTTCCCATGTCAGAAACAGTCAAGATGAAAGTATACAGAGCAACTGCAGCAGAATAGCTGCCAACGCTTGAGACGTTCTCCGTACTCTTACTGCAGCCTGTGACACTGTGTGCCCAGGACTGCCTGCTCAGGATGCTGACAACAGCTTAGCATGGCTATAGTCCAACTCTTGCTCGGTGTTGTTCTCAAGGGAATGATGGCTTTCCATTTCACTTTTTCTTGCTGCTGCCACACAGATAAGTTGCTTCACCTGATACTTTTATAGCCTGCATGGTAAAATGACTCAGACTTCTTTGATGGAAACCACATAGCCTTATGCACATTAAAGATATCTCATGTTTCCCAATGTCCTTCTATCATCATGAAGTTTAATGTTTCATTCCCAAGTAGCCTACTTGCTACATTTCTTACTTCCTGCAAATGTGTTTTCCTTAATTCCTATAACTTTGTCCTGCTGCACTGCTAAAAACATACTTAAATATTTTAAGCTGAAATTATATTGGTCTCTGATATGCTAAGCAAATTAAACAGAAGATCAAGTTAAGCAGTGATTGAATCAGCTGGTCCTGTGTTTTATGTAGCTATATTAAATTTTACCTGCACCACTTTTATACTCACCCATAGCAATCCATTAGCTATGGGTGAGTATTACAATTAAACGTTCAGAAAGGTGTACTCACTTGCTGCCTGTTTCTAACATGTTATTGTTATTGTCATTTAGGATATACATATTATATTATTTCTCCAGCTGTTGGAAGCAAGTGATTCCTAGAGATCATCAGCTTTTGTAAAGAAAATGAAGAGGTAGTCTGCCAGCTTTTGTCTGCTAACTACATGGTGTAAATATCTGCAGGAATTTTTATCTAGTCAGTTAAGAGAAAAATGAAAGAAAATTGGTATTTTTAGTTTATTTTAGTGTAATTATTTTAATTAGTAATTAATTATCTTAGTGCTGTTATTTAATATAATTATTTTTCAAAAACTATTTTATTATTTTGGTCACTATTTTCTTTTATAGTGAGTATTTGAGTTTAACAAAATTAAATTCAAAGAAACTAGTAAATAAAAAATTGGGAATAAGATATTGAAAAAACAATTAATTCGCTATAGACTTTTTCTTTTTGCAAATTGAGATTGATTGAACTGAGATTGAATCGGAGGTGAGCATACTGAACAATGCTGCAAACAGAGTACAGCCTAAAGTGCACAGATTTTTCTTACATGCTTGCATTACCTCGAGGGATAAATTCAAGAGTCATTTTTCACTTCCAAATATTACCCTGCATCCCATCAGTCTTCCATATAGACTAGTACTTTAAGTATACACCTCATCAGAATTATTCATCCTTATGCTATGGACAAAATCAAAGTCCAGAACTATATTTAATTTTCAGGTGATTTCATATATTACAAATATTTAGATTTCATGTCATTAGGAATTTGAATGTAGATATTTTTGATTGTTCACTCAATATAGGTGTCTTTTTTTCTGCATCTTCTATACTAATTGTGTATTTTCTGTTGTGTATTTCTGTCAGGAGAAATTTAATTCTAATTTAGTTAAAAAAATCTCTGTGGTCATCAAAGATATGTGGGGTATCAGAGTATTAGTAGTGTTTACATTATAGTATGTACATTAGTAGTGTTTCTCTGCTTTTTTTTCTTCCAATGGCCAACACTTCGTCAGAACCACTGTAGATTTTGCATATATCAATAAAACTAAAACTTTTAGACATATTGCTATAGCTATTTGAAAACCTTCAGGAAATAGCTGTCTTAAGAACTCGGAAATCTATCTTTTAAATAAAGAAGCAGAAGTGGCATCATTTCCAGCCTCTGAGCCTTTGGGTATCCGCTGTCTGTGGGCATTTTGTGCTCTGAATCTATTTCTGATATTAACCTCTCATTCTATAAACGTCTCTTGTCTTAAAAAAGGAAAGTGGATTTTTTTTTTGTAAATCCAGGAGATCTACTGTCAAAGGAGTTTTAGCCATTACTTTGAAATTGGCTTATGGAAAAAAAAAAAAAAATTCCACAAGCACCTAAAACTGGCCTGAAGTTTTTTTTGTTTGTTTGTTTTTGTTTTGTTGTTATTGTTTGTTTGTTTTTTTTCTAGTAGAAAAATAGAAAATTGGGAAGATTACTGGAAGTACTCATCTTAATCTAATTGCAAACTCTATGATCTTTCACAATAAACATTCACAGTATGGGGACCAACCAAACAAAATAAAAGTTATGAAAATTGACTATAAGGGACTTAAAGAAATATATTTTTCTTTACTGTAAAAATAAATTACTATCCCAACATCAAGAAACAAACCTAATTACTGAAAAGGGAGGCATACAGAAGGGCTCAAGAGAGAATATAGTTCTTTAAATATAGTTGCATGGGGCTGACATAAGGAAGTCGACCGTGGCAAGGATTAAGCTCCAATTTGCATACACATCCGTTTAACATCTGCTGCTGAGCTAGGTATCTTGGCACCCGTTGCTGGTCTTCAGGCAGTTCCCTGACTGTAGGCATCTAGCTCCAACAGAGACATTCCAGGACATCCAAACTATGCACACAAGGATAGAAATCATGACCCAGGCCCTAGGGAAATCCTTTGTCTTAATCGAATGGCGTCTGGAGGCCACACACTCTAGGCTATTTTCAATTATAATTGAAAATATTCTCTAAAACCTGAATTGTTTGAGCACATCTTCTTTGGTTATGATCCCCAGATTACATGTGGACAATGATAAGTAGACGTCTAAATATATTTGTTTAAGAATCTATAGCTGGATGTTATCCCTGATTTATGCTATGTTGGTTAGATTTGATTGCAGAGGCATCAGCTGGGTAACTGATCCCTGGCCCCTTTCCTATGAAAGCCATTATTATGCTTTACAGTTTCCCTCAGATTGTGGAAAACCTTGAATGAATCAACAAGGACTTTCTGTAGTTATTGCCCCAAACATAATTTAAATTTGTATATATATTTTTATGCTTTTTTTTTTACAATCATTTCTTTAAAAAGGAAAAGAAAAATGGGAAGATTTAGTGACTGAATTGATATATTTTGTTCACCATATTGTTCCAAACAAGAAAAAAGACTAATTACTAAGCATTTGACTTGTTCGTGTGGAATGGAAGAAAGATTATTTCACAGTGTTTTCTTTTTCATGTGTGCATATGCATATAGACATATACCAAATTATATATAGATGAAGAGTGAGCTCAGCTTTTATAAAGGCTAATATTTTCTTAGAAATTTTTTCATTAAATAATATATGCAATTTTTTTTTCCATTTCCAACTAAAACTTCAAATGTTGACACATTAACAAAATGCATTCATTTTATGATTTTTCTTTACATAATATCTGACACTATGTTTACCAGTAATAACTGTGAAGTTTTGCAGAAAAATGATAGGTGCCATTTATTTAAATAAACTGTTATGAAAGTTTGGGGATTATTCTACCTTTGACAATTAGTGGAAATCCGGAAATAGCAATGCTAATTAGAAATAGCTAAGTAATATTCATACCTTTCATTTGTCATGTTCAGCCTAAATCTGGACAAGCAGTGAAAAATTTTCCTTAGTTCTGCTAACCTGAACATTGGAGAGTGGTCCTAAACAATCTGCACAGCTTCAGGTTGCCAAAATCAAGGATTCTATAAGTGTTCTGGAGAGCATGGGGCAAAGTGTTCTCTCATGGGAATATTTTTGGCATGTACTTAGTATTGGAAATCACCCAGGAGAAGGAACTAAGAAAAGAACAGTTTAATCTGGTTGATAAAGTGTCATCAAATATTATTCTTTCAAGGATTTAAAGAGATAATCCTGGACAATCCTATCAAAGTTTTTTCAGCATCTAATGATAATGCTACCAGAAATTCCTTCCTGCACCATGATACCGCAATTATACACCATTTTAGCTTTGTGCCTCCTTACATTTATAGATAGGTGTTTGTGTAAAGCACAGCATTCCCTCACCCACTGAATAGAATCACAGAATAGAATCACAGAATGCTTAAGGTTGGAAGAGCCTCTAGAGGTCATCTAGTTCAACCCCCCTGCACACACAGGGTCACCTAGAACATGTGGCACAGGACTACGTCCAAGTGGGTTTTGAAGTTCTCCAGAGAAGGAGATTCCATAACCTCTCTTGGAAAACTGTTCCAGTGTTCTGTCATCGTCACTGTGAAGAAAATTTTCTTTAAGTTCCTGTGGAACTTTTGATGCTTTAGTTTCTGGCCATTGCCTCTAGTTCTATCAGTGACCACCACTGAAGAGAGGCCAGCCCCATCCTCCTCACTGCCTACTTTGAGGTACTTATACACACTGATCTGGTCCCCTCTCAGTCTTCTCTTCTCCAAGCAGAACAGGCCCAGTTCTCTCAGCCTTTCCTCATAGGGAAGATATTCCAGATTCCTGATCATCCTCATAGCCCACTGCTGGACTCTCTCCAGCAGCTCCACATCCCTCTTGTACTGTGGGGCCCAGAACTGGACACAGTACTCGAGATGTGGCCTCACCAGGGCTGAGTAGAGGGGCAGGATCACCTCCCTCGACCTGCTGGAGACGCTCCTCTTAATGCA
>JAWLRI010001085.1:1468933-1480361 GCA_034781795.1 Crypturellus tataupa
CCTAAGTGCAGGACCTTGCACTTGTCTTTGTTGAATTTCATAAGATTTCTCACTGTCCACTTATCCAGTCTGTCCAGGTCCCTTTGGATGGCAGCGCAGCCCTCTGGGCCACTGGATACTCCTTCCAGTTTGGTATCATCAGCAAACTGGCTGAGATAGCCCTCCAACCCTTCGCCCAGGTCATTGATGAATAAATTGAACAGGACTGGACCGAGGACTGACCCCTAGGGGACACTGCTAACCACAGGTCCCCAACTAGACTCCACACCACTGATCACCACCCTCTGAGCATTGCCATCCAGCCAATTCCTAATCCACCTCACTGTCCACTCATCCATTCCACACTTCTGGAAATTGCTTGAGGTACGATGTCAAAAGCCTTGGTGAAGTCGAAATAGATGACATTCACTGCTGAATCCATTGACTGAATACAGAAGAGAAGAAAAACAGAATTAAAAGTATACTCGATAGTATATGTACTAAGGAGACTAAGCTGTTCAACTTGACACATTTTGCTTATTGGCAATGTGCTTTATTTAAATTAAAAATAGCACTCTGATAAAGATGATCAAGGAGGCTGCTGTGTTGAAAGAAAGTATTAATCATAATTATTATAGCAATCTGTTCTTTATTAACACTGTTTCATTAGCAACCTCAAACCCAAATTCAGCTCACTGCCCTATTAAAATACTAATGAATTAAAATTCTGTGTTCCAATACACACTAGAACTGACTGCTTCTGCAGCGGAAATGACTTTGCTCTTTTCTCTTTAGGCTGTAAGCGTTCTGGTCAAGGACTAGTTTTCATTTTCTTTTTATAGGAGAGTAAGACTACTGTAGCAGAGGCAGTTACTAGGAATCTAGAGCACTCCCAGGGCTGCTGTTTCTGGACTTATGATTCCATGGATGGAAGACAGTGAAGCCTTCATGCACTTCTGCAGCACCTCCACCCCGTCACTCATTTCAGTGGACTATCTCCACTAAGGGAGGCCAATGCTACTGCAAGAGATGATAATATTTTTATACGGTGTGTGAGAAGAGACACTTCAGTGTATTCACATGAGCAAATAGCAAAATGCAAAATTGTTTTTCTCTGTGCCTTCATTTCACGTTTATAAGCCTTAAGCACTTACTGTTACTATCATATTTTGTAAGGAATCCACAAACTGATCCACAAACTGGACTAGAAGTATAGTTCTTCTTTTTCTTTTACTGGTTATTAATTGATGTAAATCCTGCTGTTTCACTGAATTTACTTCAAATATTACCTCAGAACCAAACTTGAGGTTTATTAACCAATCTTCATTGCCCTTACCACATTAAGTAGTTTTTAATGGCTTTTATAAAAGGCTTCATTCCACCTCTGCTAATAGACAAATGTGTATATATACTTACATGGTATATAAAATATATATATATATATATCTCACATCTTGGACTGTGGTGTCATACTAGTGCTCCTTGCGAGGAACACGTCCCTGAGAGAAGTGTCTTGGCAGTGCTTCCAATGATAGCACTTCTGGCTGCAGGCAGAGCAGGGATTGTAAAGGCAAGGTCAAGCAAGGCAAGGAAAAAGTTTCTTTGCATTTGTAGACTGAGATATTTTTCAGATATTTAGTGAGAAGATATATCCAAGGCCTGCTATGAAATTATCTAGGAAGTTTCAGGAAAGTTTCCTTGCAATGCTTCTATGCTCTGAATGTGCTTGAAACAGAAGTACTGTCAGAAGGGCTAATACTCTCTGTGAAATTTTCTGTGAAAAAAAAATCCATATTTTGTGTGGTTTTTCTTTTTTTTTTTTTTATGTGGGATGTGTAGAAGTGTTTCTTTAATATCTCAGCAAAAGCAATATTTATATTCTTTAAAAATTCAGAAAAAATATCTGTTACTTTTTTTTTTATGTTCCTATTCCATCATTAGCTTTTTGTGGTAATGGGTAAATATTGCTTTGCTTTGGTTTTCCACTTTGTAAAGATCTTACTGATAAAATCTACTGCAAGTAACGACAGTTTTGACTGAGGGGACAGGGGTAAAATTGTAAGAGTCTGAGCATTTGACTGCACAAATATATTCCTCACAGACTGAATCTGTATTCTAGTCTGTAGAGAGATTGTCTGTTAGATTGGAACCGGATAGATTTGAACAAATTTGTTATCATTAAGAGGATGACTTGATGTACATGCATTAATGTATATATATTCTCTTCTATATGTATAAAAACAGAAACCAAGCTATATCTATCTATCCAGACAGATGGACAGATATACTTACAAATACACAAATACATCCTTATATCTGGTTGCACTTGTTAATGCTCATACAATTATCTGGTCGCACTTGTTAATGCTCGTACAATACTTTCAGTAAAGATATTGAGTATTATCCAATTTCAAAAGCCTACTTCGGACTGAGATATTAAAAAACTAGACAAGAAAAGTTTCCATTTTTGTCTAGTCACATTTTATTTGTTCAGCTATTTTTCATCTAAGTGAATGCTCTAGATAGTAAACTACATCTATTTGTAGTAGCATCCCTGCTAGGTACAAGAAGGAAAGGGAAAGATCAAGCTTTATCCACATCTTTACAAATCTTAGCATTAGTTATTCCAATTTTTTCTCAGACTGTTCGGCTGCAGAAAAGGATGATGGATATAATTGCAAAAGTAACTTTGATGAATGATGTAAAGACAGTAGGGTATCTATATAATACAGATTTATCCAAACACCTTGGAAAGGGTTGCTCCGAAACAAGCAGTAGAGTTGTGTGATTTTAAGATTATTGAATTACAGAATTTGTTTTCCACAGGAGATCTCCAGAACAAGGATAACAAAACCCAAATACCTTCAAGATATTTGGGAAGTGGGGCTTAGAGAGATGGGGTCGAGTCATTGTCAGAATGTCAGTGTCAAAAGGTCATTTCAATAAATCTAACTATTTTGTGGAAATTTTGTGGTAATATAATCATATTGATATCATGATAGATAACGAAATATGTTTTGAAGAAAAAAAATGTCATAGAGAAAAAAAAAGCTATCATTTCAAAATGATAGTTGAAAAATCGTGTTCCAAAATCGTCTAAATGTTCTCTTGTCTCAGCTATGTTTTCAATTCCTATTTTGTCAAAACTGACATACCATTTCAGAATTGCTGATGTTGATGAAATAGCATTTTTTGGATGATAAATTCATGGAAACCTTTATTTTATTTATTTATTTTTTACTATGACTGCATTGTATTTAACTGAATATCTTTGATCCCTGAGGTCCTGAGGATCAACAGAAATTAAAAACATCCTCCTAGTAGCTATGATCCTAAGAGCTTGCTACTGCACCCATCCTCTGTTTTTCCCTTTGTATATCTTGTATCATGTCAGATGGAGAAAATGATTTTTGTCAACATAGTTGATTTCTGATATCTGGAAATCTGTATTGACCCTGGAAGCACTCTTCAGCAACATTTTCATAAAATAAATCTTCAACAATTTTTTCATCTCAGTTTCTGATGAGGATATAGGAATTTCAAACAAGTGCCTTTTGAGATCTTCTGAAAATTAATAATTTGTTTCTAGAGAAGGAATGTGTGCAGTATAATTTTTAAAATCTCTAAATATTTTCAAGAGATGATTTTCAAAATTCAGTTGCTTAGATACTTTCCCATATTTCTAAACACCAAAAGTTTATTCTACACACATCAGAATATTGCAAATCAAGAAATTAAAACATGTCTTTTGAACTGGGGCCAAAGAAAATACCAATCTCCTTTAATCTTTTTTCTAAAAAAAAAAAATATAAAGATTCTTTGAGTGTTAAGGATAAGATGAAAATAAAGGAGCTCAGCTTTAAACACAGCTATAGACTTTGATTTTCAGTGGTCAATAGCAGTCACCAGAGATCTTTATAGACAATTGTATGTCCATAAAAGATGAGAAACAAAAGTCAAAATGACAACAACAAAAAATTCTATCCTTATCAATAATTTAAAATTATCTTTTTAACTAAAAAGGCAGTTTAGTATTTCTGGGAGTTCTGTGAAGAGTAGGAGATAGTGTTGTTATAAAGGAATATTTCTACTGTTACTATGCTGAAATCAGACCTTGTGGTATAGTCACAGTCTCATAACTCTATATCCTGTGGGGAACCTCGCTCATTGTGTTCACTATAAAGAAAGACAGTAAATGTAGTATAAAGTAATTGAAACAAAATCTCCATTAATTTCTAAAATACACCATAGCTATGATTTTATATCATGTTATTTATATTATTTTTCTAAAACTCTAAAACAAATGATATTGATCAATTTTACTGTTGCAACAAATGATTCTCCTGTTCTCTTATTTTCAAGCTTTTTAGTCATCCCTCCAAAATATTAAAATATTAAGAAAGACAGTACTGAACTTTCTCAAGTTTCAGTTAGTCAGGTATATTGATGACAAATGAATATTTGGATCAGATAGAAGATTTGGAAGCAAATGCTACCTAGCCTTTTCCTTTTCTTGTAGTCAAAGTTTAGCAAAATTGTGCAGTGTTCATAAGGCAAATCTTAAACATAGCTCAGAAAAGTAAAAAATTCAATGTTATGTTAATTATATAGATAGAGAGCTGGGACACTGAGAATAAGGGTCTTGCAGTGGTGAATGTCACAGTATCAGAGTCTCCTTTTCTCAGAACTGCACCAGTTCTTCGATTGTGGTTGTGGTTGTGATTGACAGAGAGATCAGAAAAACAAAGTTTCCATTCAAAATTAATCCAAAGTTATTTTGCTCAGTATTTGTTGTGAATTCAATAAAATAAATTAAAAGTTTTATAGATTTTTGATAATGCAGATTAAAGTTTGGAATGTCATGGATATTTTGGAACAGATGGCCTTGTGTATCAGAATCTTACTCAGTATTGGATTTGTCATAAATCATAGATGCCAATGTATGTCAAATATAAAATGTCTCTGTATACCTTTTATTTGTGCACTTAGAGGAAAAAGTAGAGGCATGTTTGTCCTTCCTCTGAACCATACAACTTTGCTAATAGATTTCATACATGAGTTTTAGAACAATTTTCTGGAAACAGGCAACCTGTACTCTGTTTTTTGTGTATCCGTTTTTCTCATAACTTTTAAACAGCTTTATAGTGGTGAAACAGTAAAACTACTAAAAGCTATTAAATTTTCATTTAGGAAATTTTCCTTCTCAGATAGAGAAGGAAAAGCTTAGCATGACTCCAACAGAAAAGAGGTTAGCAAACTCACCCTTTTCCAGATATGAACTTACTCTTCATTAGTCTGCTGCCTAACAACTACCTACCTGTTATTTAACCATTCTTTTGTTCTCTATTAAATGGCACCAAACTCTTCTCAAAAAAAAAAAAAAAAAAATAGATAAGGTGTTTCTACTACAGGCATCAATAATAACTTTTAACTTCTGGTATTTGAGATGCATATAATCTGCAGAAGACAAAGTTTTAATTGCAATTAAAGTTTTAAACATCTCTCATACTTCATAGCATGTTGAAGTCTAACATCAGTACCACAAGCAGAGAATTCAACTTATGTGAGTATAGCAATATCACGTGAGCTGTATGATTAACAAGAGATTGCACAGCTCTTTGGTATGTGCTACATATAAAGAATATCTAAGAGAAAAATTCACCTATGCAGCTTCCTCATTGAATTCTGCCTGGTGCCACCGGCAGACATGGTTGCAGACCTGGGCTAGGTGTTGCCATCCAGAGAGCAAACTGACACTTGCAGGTTTGCATTTTGCCCTGAGTTTTCCTGGAGTTCTTCACCTCAGTTTAATAGAAATTAGATCAATCTGTCATTAACTAACACATTTCTTTTTCTCTTTTGCTAGTTTCTAAAACATCTATGGTGTCATGCCATTTATATAATTAGTCTAGTGCAAGTATGGCTTTCATGTTTTTAACTTTGTAAGGAATTTTGTATTTTCTTAATTGATGAAGCCTTGAGACATACATAAAAAGAAAGTAGCCAACCGTTACTACATACTCAGTTCATGACTTTCAGAAACACACAATATTAGATGGATTAGTGCTTAAATTTCATGTGCCTGGACATATTTTTGACAAATGAGCCTAGATGTGGCGTCCAAGTGGGATAACAAATTGATGCCTGTTGCTTCTCCACAGAGGAAACAATGCAGGTGATAAAATGTAACTGATTATTTCTCATCTGACACACCTATAACTTCAAGGAAATAGATAATGCTTCACATGAATAGAACTTTTATTGTTTTCTAGGAACAAAAATCTGTTAAATCTAGGTTTTGTACTCCCTCTTTTTCCTCTTTTTTTTTTTTTTTTTTTTTTTTTTTTTTTTTTTTTTTTTTACATATTAGGTTATGTGATAAAAAGTGGGCTCCACACATACTGAGGATCAGGGCCAAGCTGGGCAGCCCCAACAATACCCTGACTGGACTGCTCATGGAGTGGTCATGACAGAGCCACCAGCCCGTGGAAAATTGCTCCTGGCAAACACGAAGCAGTGCAGAGGCAGAGTGGCTGTAGCCCCGTAATGGCCATTGCAACCCTGGGCCACCCTCTGCCAGGACTGTCTTTTGCTGAGAGGGTAAGATGTGCTGGGGCACAGAGAAAGGGGACAGGGTCATTGAGCAGGGCTGATGTCAGCAGACTTGAGGGAGCAACTAAATGTGGGGAAAGGAAGGATCCAGGTGGTTTGCAGAGGAAAAAGTGTGGGAAAAGAGATGAATATGGAGATGTCAAGGCATGTGGTGGCCTTGCCTCCCTTGGGCTACTGGATTCATCTGCTACCTAACAGTACAGGAGAGAGAAACCCCTGCAGCAAGGTAGTATTGTGCCATTCTGCTGATAAGCTTTTATTTATTTTGTGAATTTCTAAAAAGCAGGCCAACTGTTTTGAGCAAATGAGCATTGGAAAGCCTCATTTTTCAAATTTTCATTACCTCCTAACTCTGTCCCATATGCAAGTTACTATTAATAGGAAATAGGTACATTTATTCAGACTTTCTTTTTGTATCTTTATGTACTTTCACATTTTAATATTAATGTTGGAGGTCTATCCAAATCAAAATAATACAAACTTTCTCCAGATTCATTCTGTCCACTTTACAGAGTTCTGAAGTTAGATGAAATTAATGTCATTCTTTGTTTCTCAGGTCAGTTCAATAGTAAACTGCAGACAGGAATGGTAATTTTAGTACCTACGCCTCATATTTCCATGACTGTGATGTGTTATATAGCATATATTTGCCACAAGATTGAGATCATGATCTCAGACCTTCAAGATTTGCCCCAGGATGCTTCACATTTTATACTATACTACACTATACTGTTGAATATAGAAATTGAAACAGCTTCCGGGAAAAAA
The DNA here is from genome assembly GCA_034781795.1 of Crypturellus tataupa. Taxonomy (NCBI): domain Eukaryota; kingdom Metazoa; phylum Chordata; class Aves; order Tinamiformes; family Tinamidae; genus Crypturellus; species Crypturellus tataupa. Next base: position 1,476,293 of record JAWLRI010001085.1, read on the forward strand.
GAACAGTTTATTTCTTACCAGAATATCAATAATTCACTCAGAAAACTATGCTAAACATATGTTCATGTAAAACATTTTGATTCCACTGATTTAGTATTTTCTGACAGAAAATGGTTCCATTGATTTTGAACAGTAATTAGTATAGAGATATTAAGCTAAATCCCTGTATTTTATTACAGGAAACATAATTTATTCCACTAAAATCTCATTACATAATATAACTTCCAGATATAGTTGGAAATTTTCCATAAACATAATTTTACACAAATACATAAATGCAGTTTCCACAAAACTGATGCTCTTTCAAAGGTACATTTATCATTTTCACATTTGTATTAGATACTGTTTTTAAAAGATCTTCATTTTATTATCATTTTAACAAAACAGCAAAATCTTGTTTCCTGTCTTCATGAGGACTGAGCCCACAATCGCTATTTAATGACAGATGCTCCTCAGATAACACATCCTGTTCACGGGCTTCCATACTGCAGAATGGGTTACCCACCACCTCAAACTAAATGAGTGAAAATAAGTGTTCAAAAACTATAGTGTTTAAGTGAGTAAATGTAAGATTTCACTGAAACAGTTATGTTTTGGATTGATTAGAATGAGGTATAGGGTTTTTTTGTGACATACATAAATATTAACTCAGTACTTTTTATTCTATTTTTCAAATATGCTCTTTTGATTAGTCCATAACTTAGGAAAGAAGCAATATCTCAGCATGTCATGAATGACGTAGAATTGTATTTCAATATAAAGAATTTTTTTATAGTTTTGAACATAAAGGATTAAAATTGTGATATGAACGTTATTTTTGAGTTGTATGCCAGTTTATTCATACAGAGAGATATATATGTCAAATGGACATTGTTTACTCTATAGAACATCATATACTCCTAAATCCAGTCCCTGGATATCACTGTGACCCTATGAAGTAATTTCTTTCATAATGGTTTTATATCGTTGTCTCGAAAGACAGCAGAACTTCAATTCTTTCATAATTAGCAACATTTTCATATTTTCTAGCCCAGCTTTATTTCTGACCTTTCATACTCATTAGGTGATGTAGTGCACAGGTTTTCACCTGTGTCCACAGAACTCTGTGACTCACTGAGAAAAGCATGTTTATGTATTATGTACCGAATTACACCCATGTGATTTTCCTCTAGACATTTAAAATTGCAAAGGAAAAGTTTAGATGTCAACATATTGAAAAAGTTTGAAAAACATTGGATAAACTCGAAAGCCATTTTGATTCGCTAGTGCATAATATATATTTACAAAAGAAAAAGAAAAAAAATTTGTACTCTGTACCCTGGTGTGTGACATATGCAGGAGATAAAGGAGATAAAGATGCAAAACTTGTCTGGATAGTATTGCAAGATTACAGAGGTTTGTATTAGACAGATTCCAGGTGGTTGTCTTTATTTTACCTTATGGAAATAATCCCTGTAGTGAATTGTTCCTAGAGCAAGAATGGCAAACCTATGAAATGTTTTCTGGAATAATCCAAAACAGATCAGGACAGTGAGGCAACAGTTAAGCAGTGTGGAAAACTGAGCCCGGTACTTTACTTTGTTCTCGACTGTGTTGTACCTGGCAGCCTACGTGACTGGAGTATATGATATTCCAGACGAGATCTTGACTGTGATGATTGTTTATTCCTTTCTAATATAGTTAACAAAAGAATTATGTCACTGATGTAACCATGGATTTACCTTTATGGTGATTTTATCACGGGACTGGTTAATGGTCATCTTCAGGTTAGCTCAAAATTTTAGATTAGGTTTTCTGTATCTCTTGCACTCATTCAATATAAATTAGTATTACCTCTAACGTGGAGGTTTTTTTGTCAAAACTGCCCTCTAAAACTAAAGACCATCACAAAGCTACTTAAGAGTAATTAGGTCCTGCATTGTTTTTTTCTGCATCTCCAATGGGTTTGGGACGAAGAAGAAAAAAATATATTATTTGGACCTTTGTTTTAACAAACAATATGTGTACTGTTTGCTGAAATAAAGTAAACTCTGAAAACCTTCATTTTGCTCAAATTGCAAAGTATCAATTAACAGTACCAAGCAAATGCTGACAGTGTTTCATTGCAAAAAGCAAAGCATTGTGCAATCACGCCACTGAGTAGAGCATATTTAATGGGAGTATAAGGACTCTAAGACAAATAAAGAAACTAATTTACAGTTCCAGTACACAACATAACTGCTGCTGCTATTTAAGGGTGATGCTTGGAGCTAACTGCTTTCAACTGGCTGTCACAGATTAGAGGAAATTCTGGCTCAATAAAGTTTTGCAAAGTTCAGCTGTTGAGTTTCCAGTTTATGTGGAATTATTTTCTTTTTAATCCATGAGTAGGAACTGATAAAGTTGGCTTTTAATCATAATCAGACACCCTTTGAACTCTATCTACAGTCAATGAAGGACATCTCTGGAGAATAACTCATTTTCTGAGGATTCTATATTTCAGGTGCTTATTTTACTCCACTGATTGTAGAAATACCTTGCATTAACTGCACCCCAGCATGTCCAAAATGGGTATGCATGACCATATATTTTATGTGATCATATTTCAGCAGTTTTCTAGATCATCCTTGTTTCCCTTTGCAAGACTTATTCTAATCCTTTTCTATGTTGACAGTTCTTCCAAACTGACAGTCATCAACAAATTTCATTGGTAAATTAACTTCTGCTGAAGGCTTTAGCGATCTTTCTGCCAAAGGCATTAGTAGAAATCATTAAATAGAATTGGTCCAAAGGTGGATTTTTACTAACTCCACTTATAATTTCATCCAGGATGCTACTTCCATTTTCAGCTAAACTCATTATGTCTGCTCCTTGATGCCCAGGTCCCAAATCTTGCCCATCTTCTTTCGCTTAATTAGGTGGTAATAGTAACAGTTCTACTGATTTTATCTTATTTTCCATTATTTCTACATATGTGATTACTCTTTCTTTCAAAATGTGTTCTAAAATCTTGTACATAGTTGAAATACTTTTCTTTTACTGTATAAACCTTTTATTACTATTAAAATATTTGATGTTGCATTTGTAAATTCCTGTGATTGTTACTACAAATTTTGAAACAGAGGGCAGATAGATATATCACTTTTTTCCCATTTCAGCCATAGTAATATTTATTTCTAGAACCTGTGTCTGTTTCTCTGTTCATCATTATTGTCCTTTGTGATATCTTCCTTAAACCTTTGCTTGACTACTTGCACACTGAAAGACACCATTCTTGAACTGGAGGAAATTCAATCAGTTCTCCTGGACCCTTCTCTTGAGGAGAGTCTCCTGAAAAATTCTTTGAAACAAATCCCTGAAGAAGCTAAACTCTGCTCTCTCGAATTCAAGGGTTGTTATCCTCATTTTTGCCTTGATTTCTTCTTGCAGGATCCTGAAGCCTACCATATCATAGTCACTGCAGAAAAGGTTGTACTTGACTTGCACATCCCTGACCTTCCTCTTCCTATCATATTCGTCAGAATATTTACCCTCATTGCTGCCTCAATCACCTGTGTTAGGATGCTGTCCTCAATGCAACCCAGAAACATCCTAATCTGCAAGTACTGAACTCAATTGTCTCTCCAGCAAATACCTGGGTGGTGAGAGTCCCCTATGAGGACAAGGGTGTAGGTACACAAGGCTTCTTACAGTTGTCTAGAGTAGGCTTCATCTACCTACTCCTGATTAGGTGAGCTATAACAGATATCACTCTGTCAATCATGCTGTTTTGCCCAATAATCGAGACCCATAACCACTCATCTGGCTCATCACCCACATATAGGCAGAACTCTATGCACTTCTCCTACTCTCTCACATGAAGGACAAGCCTCCTGCTTGCTGTCCCAGTCTGTCCTTCCTAAAGACCTTGTATTCATTCATTACAGCATTCCAGTTATGTGAGCTATCTCTCATGTCTCCATGCTCACAATCACAATGTGTCGGATTCGCTATCAACCCGTGATGGTTGCCCATGGTTATAGAGGGAATACTGAGGCCATCCACCTCAGGGTCAAGAAGCACTGACACCTATAAGATGATATGCAAAATG
>JAWLRI010001085.1:1480461-1498024 GCA_034781795.1 Crypturellus tataupa
GGTTAAACCCTTGCCCTTTCCGTGACACCGCGAGATCTTCCGTCCGTTATTCCCTATCTCTACTTCCGTCATGTGCACCAGGTCCTGTTAGCAATACGGCTACAACCCCCACAACAATGTAGCACATGGATCTCCAGTTCATCTTGTTTGTTCCCCATGTGACCTGTTTTTGCACAGGCACTTTGGAGAGGCACCCACTCATACTGATTTCTCAGAAGAGATAGGAGAGCTTCCTCATTAGGTTATTTAGGCTCATTAGGTTATTCTCTCAGCACATTCCTTTTAATATGAATGCACTTGAGGTGGAATCCTTCAGCCCTTATGACTATGTGGACTCTCTTGTTCACATTCTGATCTTAATTTCACAGAATCACAGAACAGTTAAGGTTGGAGGAGACCCTTTGAGAACATCTAGTCAAACCCCTGCCCCTGTACACACAGGGTTTCCTAGAGAATGTTGCACAGAATCATGTCCAGATGGGTTTTGAATATCTCCAAAGAAAGAGACTCCACAACCTCTCAGGGCAGCCTGTTCCAGGCTCTGTCACTCTCACTGTCAAGAGGTTTTTTTCCTCAAATTCAGATAAACTTCCTATTCATATATATTCCTAAATTCAGATATAACTAGCCTATTGCCTCTTGTTTTATTGCTGTGGACCACTGAATAGATTCTCTCCCTATCCTCTCAACACCCTCCCCTAAGGTATTTATACACACTAACCTCTCAGATTTCATTTTTTTAGGCTAAACAGGCCCAACAGTCTCAGCCTTTCACTGGAGAGATGATCCAGTCCCCTAATCATCTTTGTAGCTCTATACTGGTAATTCTCCAGTTGTTCCATGTCCCTCTGGTACTGGAGAGCCTAGAATTGGACAAAGTTATCCAGACATGGCCTCACCAGCGCTGAGTAAGGGGGGATTGATCACCTCTCCTAACCAGATCATGACATTATGGTCAACTTTCTCTCATATCCTTCTCTGCAAAGCTTCTCTTCAGAAGGTCAACCCCAACCTGTTCTGGTGCCTGGTGTTATTCCTCCCTATATTCAGGACCCTTCACTTACCTTTGTTGAACTTCATGAAGTTCCTCTCTGTCCATGTCTCCAGGCTGTCCAGGTCTCTCTGAATGACAGCAGAGCCCTCCAGTGCATCAGCCACTCTTCCCAGTTTTACACTATCAAATATTGTCTTTTTCCAGTTTCAAACCACTCTTTTCTCCAGCACCTTTTCTCCATGAAAGTGCTATTGAAAATAAAAGACTTCTTATTAACTGATATCATCTTACTCAAATTTGAAATATATGTTTTAGGGTATTAACTAGGGTATTAACATTCTGAAATTATTCTTCCAAAATTCAGAAAAGATTCTATATATTCCACCAGATAATGATTATGCAAGTTGTACTTCACTAGAACAGCTCATTAAAACATAGTGCTAGGGATTATTAAGAGCAGTAATAGCCAAATGTCCTTACATTAAAAAAAAAAGGGGGGAGACTGTACTCTTTTTTTGGTTTTGAATTTATTCCTAAGTGGTGCATCATTAGCATTCAGAAGGAATTATAACAAGATAATGACTAGAAAATAACCTTTCTAATGATTGTTGTTAAATTAAAAAAAAATGATACATAGGCAATAAAGACTCTAAAAACCTCCTCCATGGTATCTTGGTGAATGCATATAAACATATAGGTCTCTTTAGAGAAGATCTTAGTAATGTGTGCTTTACCTGACAAGAAGCAAAGCTCATTACCACAACAGTAATCAATAACCTCTGCTAATGTGTTCTGCTGGCGACATAGAGCAGATCGATAAAACCTGCCACATGCTTTTGTTTTAGGAAATGAAACCTTTTAGTTCTTAATTAAGGGAGAGACCTCACATTCTTAATGATGTTTGCAATGACTATTGCCACAGAGGACAAGAGGAAGCAGGAAGACTAGGGAAAAGATAAGTCAAGAAGGAGAAATATTCTGATGAATCATTGAGGTTCTCACAGGAGAAATAACACTCCCATTAGTAAGTACAATGTGTTTGTCTGTAAACTGGCATAGAGGATATAGAATCTAGCCACCATGTAAGAGTTCCTTGTGTCCTACAGATTGCGGTTCTCTAAGGCATAGTCAGTGTAAAATGTTAGTTATTATTATTTAGCATTATCTCTACTTTTATTTTACTTTTGAATAATATTGTTGACTAGTGCATTTTAAATAAGGCAGTTAAAACAGAGGAAAGTACATGTCAAGTGGAAAGCAGGAACAAACTAACAATGATGACGAGGCAGAAAATGACTCAGCTAATAAAAGTATAAACATATGAGAGTGAATGGATTACTTCAAATGTTTATTAAAATATCTTATTTGCATAATACATGAAAGATGCAAACAGGCTTGTACACATGGGTCTTGATGGTGATATTATTGTCTTTTACAATGCTAATATGTTGGAAAATAACTCAGATCAGAGACTTAAATAACTCTGCAAATATCTTTTTAATTCCCAACACTGTATCTATGATAGAGTTGCTGCAAAAAGATCTTAAAGATGAAAATATAGTCCAAGAACTACTAAAGGTTCAGATTTGCACAACACTGTCTGTGCAGAAGTCACTGTGAGTTCACGAGTCTAAGAAGGTGTGGAGGTATGGAGGGGAATGGAGGAATCAAAAGGAGAATTGCTAGGCATTTGTGTAGCAACCTAATAATGTGAAAGCTTCCATTATAGGTAGTCCTACCAATGCAAAAATGCAAATCTATGTGCCTCATTTTACTCACATGAATGATGATTTGCAGGATTAAGCTCAAAGATAATCATTATCAACTGAGAAGTAAAAGGCTTTAAAAGCATAATGATTGACACCCCTTTCATTTGCATAGTGCAAGCCACAACTAAACATGCTGAAAGCAGTAGTATTATAGTAGCTTAAAATGAGAGAATCACATTTAGGCCAGGTGTATATAGAGGGAACAATATGATACAAAGAAGATTTGGATAGGTAAGGTGGTAAAGGAGCTATGTTCCATGGATAAAGAAGGTATCAAGCAAACTACTTCTCAAAACCATATTTTTGGTATATTGAAGTGATTTGAGAATAACACTTCTAATCTGAAGTGCAAAATCTAGCATATATAAGACTTTAATTGCAAATCAAACACTTTTGTTTTCCTTTATTTTGTTTTGTTTGTAATGGTAGAGGTTCTGTATGGTAATGGTAGAGCTGCTGGCTGAACAGAAACAACTAACTAGTGAATTCAGTATTTTAGTTTGTCAGCATTTCTTTTTTAAGTGATAAAACAAATGTGTAATTTTTCAGATTTGACATTCATTTTAAGTTTAAACAAATTATGAAACCAAACTATACAACTAAAATCTGAAATTGCCTATTTCACTTGTAAGTAGTTAATTGTTAAATAAACTATTCACTTAAAACAAAAATAGGCCTATCTGTCATCATCATCATCATGGTTAGGCTTTGCGAATGAAGATATGGGAAGGGCTTTTGCTGCAATTGCGCTGATGTGGGAAAGGCAAGTCTGGTTGCAAAAGGTGCAGTGTAAGGTCTCCTGAGGTAGCACTGGTAAGGCACGGTTCTTTCTGTGTTGTCTTTTCTCTTCAAGACTGATACTGCGTGTTTTCTCAAGGGAAGCAGCAGCGTTATAGATGGTGTGTCTCCATGTCTCCCAATTGGAGGCCAGATTGGACCATTGATGGTAGCCATTATGGCCAAGGCTGAGGTATTGTTCCAGGGAGTCCTTGTATCTCCTCTTTGGGGCTCCTTTCTAGCGGCAGCCGGTGGCAAGTTCACCACAGAGCACAGTCTTAGGGAGGCGACGATCTTCCATCCTGGAGACGTGCCCTGCCCAGGGCAGCTGCATTCTCAGTAGTATGGCCTCAATAGTGGTGACCTCTACCTGTTCAAGGACAGCCACATAAGTCACATAATCAGTCCGGTGGATGTTTAGGATTGTACAGAGGAAGCGCTGATGGAAGTGTCCAAGGAGTCGCAGGTGGTGGTGGCGAATGACCCATGTTTTAGACCCATACAGAAGAATAGACAGTATAATGGCTGTATGGATACTAATCTTTGTACTTCTCTTCAGGTGTTTATTACAACAGACTCTTTTATGAAGTTTTCCGAAAGCTCTGTATGCCTTTGCTAACCTGTTGTCTCTCATTGTCAATCTTAACATCCAAGGAAATGAGGCTTTGATGGATGAACTTTTGGACTGACTTAAGTTCTGATTTGCCTATGGTAATGTGGGAATGATGGAAGGCTTCCTGAGGTGCAGGTTGGTAGAGAACTTCTGTCTTCTTCAAAATGACTTCCAGTCCAAAAAGCTCAGTAGTCTCTGCAAAGCAGGATGTTAAGCATTGCAATGCTGATTCTGTATGAGCAACAAGGGCGACATCATCAGCAAAAAGGTGATTTAGGGTCTTAGTGTGGACCTTCAGATGCCTTATGTTGAATAGGCTTCCATCAGTACGATTTTGGATGTAAATCCCATTTTCTTCATCGAGGTTTGCCGTGGCCCTTTGGAGCATCATGCTGAAGAAGATTGTGAATAGAGTTGGTGCAAGAATGCAACCTTGTTTCACACTTTTGGTTATTGGGAAGGGCTCAGAGAGTCCATCACCGTATCAAAAAAATTTATAGAGTTCTTCTTTGTTCTGTTCCCTGCACTTCTCCTGCAGTTGTCTGAGAACAAATACCATATCTATGGTACCCCTATTGGCTTTGACACCACATTGACTTTCAGGTAAGAGTTATTCTGAGATAGCTGGTATTAACCTGTTCAAAAGTATTCTTGTGAGGATTTTTCTAGCAGCGGAGAGCAGAGTTATACCTTGGTAGTTTGAGCAGTCTGACTTTTCTCTTTTCTACTTGTACAGGGTGAAGATGACTGCATCACAGAGATGCAGTCTGATGGTAGTTCGTTTTTTTTCCCACCAGTGCACAACGAACTCATGAAATTTAGCATGGAGTGATTGGCCTCCATGCTTCCAGACTTCAAGTGGGATTCCATCCGCCCCAACTGCCTTGCCGGTTTTCACCTACTGTATGGCCTTAAGAGTCTCTTCCATAGTAGGAGCTACATCCAATTTGTTTTTCACCGTTTGTGTAATGTGCTCAATTGCTGAGCCTTGGACTACATGGTTGTCACTGAAGACACTCTGGAAATGTTCAGACCATTGGTTCAGGATGGAGGTTTATCTGTCAGAAGCATTTGGCCATCTGTGCTGATTGGGGAGCTTTGAAGGTGGCATGTGGGTCTATACACTGCTTTCAGAGCCTTATAGGATCCTCTGTGGTCACCTGAACTTCACATAGCTGAATCTTTTATGCTAGGTTGATTCACCACTTATTCTGAATATGTTGAAGTTTCTATTGGAGCTTACTGCATGCAAGACGAAAGGTGGCTTTTCTTACATGGCAAAATGGCTGAGCAAGGTGTGCTTTGTGAGCAGTTTTCTTCTTTTTCATCAATTCCTGGATCTCTTGATTGTTTTAATCAAACCAATCTTTGTTTTTCTTGAATCCCTAACGATTCTTCAGAAGACTGCAGGATGCTATTTTTAATATGTTGCCAATGCGCTTTGGGAGAGGGATATATGGGGTGGTCTTCAAGTCTAGTTTGAAGGTTTACCTGGAAGCTGTCTCTCACCCTAACTGTTTGAAGATTATTAAATTTGAGCCTCCTCCTCGGAATTCCGCCCCTCTTAGATTTGGGCTTCAAGTGGAGGTTAAGTTTGCATTGCACAAGGCAGTGGTCTGTTTGACCTTCTGTACTAGGCATCAATTGAATATGAGAGACATCGGGAATGTTTCTCTGGCACACTAAGATATAGTCAATGAGGTGCGAGTGCTTGGATCGAGGATGCATCCAGGTTGTCTTCAAGCTATCTTTCTGCTGAAAGATATGTTTGTGATGGTGAGTTGCTGTTCTGCACAAAACTCTAGCAGGAGATGTCCATTATTATTGCAGTTTCCAACATCATGCTTGTTTGGTACTCCTTTCCAGGCTTCAGAGTTCTTTCCTACTCTGGCATTGAAGTAACCAGGGATTATGACCTTATCATCTCCATGAATCTTTTGGACGAAACGGCACAAGTCAGTGTAGCATTTGTCTTTTTCTGCACAGTCAACTTGCAGAGCTGGAGCATATATGCTGAAGAGAACAACATGCTGCTTGTTGTGTAGTGGGAAGCATAAGGAGATAATGCGATCAGAATGATCATTTGGCAGATTTTCAAGTTTGGAGGCGATGGAGTTTTTGATCATGAAATCAACTCCTGAAAGGTGACTTTTGGTTTTGGGTTTTCCTGACCAGTAGAGTGTGTAGCCAGCACCATGTTCTTTGAGGCCGCCTTCCTCATGAAGACAAACTTCACTGAGAGTAGCAGGGTCGATGCTGAGTCATGGTAGTTTGAGGGCAATTAGTGTAGAATGATGCTCAGGACGCCTACTGTTCGCTGTATCAAGCATAGTTCTGATGTTCCAACATGCAAATGTCATTCTGAATACACCTTTGGAGGCAGGTGTATGCCTTTGTCTCTTTGTCGTTGTTTGACCGCCTCCGAAGACGCCTATTGACTGCGGCTAGCCAACCGGGTGGAGGGTGGAGAAGAGCTTTGGTTGGGCCACTTTTCTAGGTCCCTCTCCGTGTGGAGCAAGCAGTGCTCTCCTTGAAAAAGGCTGCTTGGTCATTCAGGATGCTGCTGAACAAGACTGTCATCTCCGGGATCAGTCTCAAGTGACTAATGTCCTGAACCACCTGCATGCAGGGTTGGGCCTGTGGCTTCCAGTGCACCTCATCACCTGACATTTCATCCCTCGCCTTTCACTAGAGGGCTTTACAAATGTGGGTGAATCCTTCGAGCCTGTGCAGTGGATTTTTTAGGTGAGGCTCTGTGTGCGCAGAACTGGCCCACGCCTTTACTCCTAAGGTTCATCTGCCAGGGCCTAGTGAGCTCGGACGGTGGCAGCAAAGTCCTCAGGCTGTATGTTTAGTTAGAGGATCATTCTCTGAGATGGATGGCCTTACAGGGCTGAGCGAGCTCCATCTGCCCGGGTTTGGGGTTAGAGTTTTCCTGCTCCTAGGGTGGTTGCCAGGAGGCTAGTAAGCCCATCTTGCCTGTGGACTCACTTTGTCTGACCCTTCAGTTGAGACCTGTCTAGCATGGGAAACCCTACTGGAGGCATGTGCCATCGTTCACATAGCTTGCAACCTCATAAGGGCATCCAAGCTTCTCCCTTGTGACAAGGGGATGTCCGCAGCGAAGAGAATTATCTATAAGGGAATTATCTATAATTATTACTAAATAAACAGAGTTGACAGTTGCATAATGGTTTCTACCTAGTTTTAGTTGGTTTCAAATGTAGACATCTAAAGTCAATTCAATAGCTTAAATGTAGGTATTTGGTGCTTTGGAGTTTCCCAATAATATCTGAGACATCAAAATATGCTGACAAATCTGACACAAGACCAAGCATCAAAGCTGTTGCATTTCTGATAGGATACTCTAGAGTATTTCAGATAACACTACATGCCTGTGTATGGGCAAATACTTTGCATCCCAAGCCAAAACTCTTTGCTCTTGTAGCCAGTGAGGCCAGAGAAGTGAAATGATCCAAACTTCTAGAGATATCGATTGAAGAGGCATCTCTAGGTGAAGAGACCTACGTTAGGGTGGAATCAATCTCACTGGAAGGTGTCTGTCTCTAGGGGCAAAGTACCTGCTTTGATGATCTGCCCGGATCACATATCAAATCCTTAAGTAAAATTAGTTGTACCTGTTATGAACATGACAGCACCTCTGCATACTTTATTAACATATTCTGTTGGAAGTCGCTGAGGACCTTGCTGCTAACTTGAATGATAACAAAGGTAGACATCTTAATCATACAAATTAGGTACAACAATACAAAGTTATGCTCCCATAACTTCCTATTTTGAACAAGATATTTCAAGCTTCAGATTTATCATACTTCCAAGTATCTTTAGATATGTATATAACTCTGTTGCAGTTTGAAGTGGGGGGCTAATTTGCTAAGAGATGAATCTCTTTGTGTTCCAGCTGATCCTTGGACTTAGAGGGACTAGGGGCAGCTGGACTCATCTCTTAACAGGGATACCAAATACTGTGGTAGCTATAGGCCTGGTTTTGGGAGTATTGAATTTACGAATAGTCTGTTGACTGTAGGTCCAAGTCAACTTCACAAATAGTATGATTAATTTAAATGCAATATTTACAAAGCAGGTTTCAGATGTCAGTACAGGAAATCGTCTACTACAGCGTGGGGTTCTTAACTAGCTCGGATGTACAAATGCTCTATCATCACTCACCCCAGAAGATGGGAGAGGGCTCTCAACCTTGGAAGTCTCCTCAGGCAGCATCCCGACCCAAGGGCAGAAAAGAGGTTCAGCCCATTGACTGATCCAAAAGTTACAATGGAGTCTTACCTCTCATTTCCTTCCCTCTTAGTTCACCTTTTATATTATTTTTTCTTGCAAGCTGGTGGAGCTTGACTAACTGTAGTCATATCTACTTTTGTTGTTGGTTGGTGAAAAAGTCTTTTGTTTTCATTTAAAGATATAGTCAATCACAAAACTGGACAGTACACTCAGTGAAGTGTGGTCAGAGGCAGGTAACTTTTGGCATGGAGATGTGTTTTGGTATTATAATGACATTATAATGAGCAAAGTTCAAGCAAAGTTCATCCTAAAGGAGTGATTGGCTGGTGAAAGGTCCAAAGGAGGACCTTTGCTGGCTCAGCACCAGACATCTTATCGTATATCTTGCACTGGGCAGCTACTGTGCGGCTTAGCAGCAGCCCAGCACAGGGAGTGCCACAGAGTTTGGCCACGGTGTCTTCACTCCGCTCCATTCCCCGTTACTCCTCTTTGCGGCTGCGAGGCAGGCAGATTGTGCTTCCCAGGGAACCATGGAGGAACAGAATCTGCATGTACCAATCATCCTGGAAGTGGCCACAGTGTATCATAGAATCATAGAATGCCTAAGGTTGGAAGGGAAGCCTTTCCTCATAGGCCTTTCCTCAGCCTTTCCTCCTTATCACCCAAGTAAGCTTCTGTAATGCCAAAACTTCTGTTAGGCCCTAGTTTTTATTTAAGTTCCCCCTTTGCAAGGAATTCTTCCACAAATACACCGCAGACAAATAGAATATAGTTTATTTTAGAGGATTACAGTATATAAAATACAAGATAAGTTTCCAAGAAAGTAAAGAGGAAAGCATAGCTCTAAGAGGCTATGCTTCAACTAGATGAGGAAGGTTAGGATAGAAATATGATCAAAGTAATATATGCCTGCCAGAAATAATAGATACATATTAAATTTTCACTTTTAACTTTGAGTATAGTTGTTTGAAGATTTATATATATCCACAGCTGTTGAACACATTTCTTTCTGGCGAGTCCGTGAAACACCTTGAAAGTCAATGGAATGTGAAAAATAGAGGTATGAGAGGGGAAAACAGGGAGACTTTCAGGATTAACACATCTATTCTGAATATTTAATTAGCCAGGGATAACAACAGACAATTATGAAATCAAGCATAGTTTTATTATACATCATTTTATAATGCATGCGGGTGTGTCATAAAATTACAAGCATTTGTACTTTTAAAGAACTAACTGTGTATTTAATGCAAATGCAATCACACTAATGTGATTCATATTATTTAAAGTGCACATTGGGAAAGTCAGGAATAATGGGAGGCTTTGTAAACAAAATCACTGGGAGACACTAGATGTAGCATTACTAATACACATTATTGCAAAATCTGGAGAAGAGAAAAAGATGCAACCTATAATCAGCTGTTCACTTGCCTTTTTTAATTCTTGGGTATTTTTGGACTACATTTTTCTTCTATTGCTCCTTTACTTTCTGCAGTAAATATTTCTGGTGACAGAAACCAGAAATATAACCCTGTCACTCGTGTTTGTTGTAGGATATTGAGCCTTGACTTCTTAACTGAAGGACAACCTTCCTCCCTCCCACACATATGTACTTAGTACTATTCACTAAGAATGCGAAGAAATACGTAAAGACTGACAAGTAGATAAAGCTTGCCTTAAAGTGACTGCATATTCCTTTTCTTGGCAATATGAGACATTTCTAACACTTCACCTACCCCAAAGCACACCTCACGAGAAAAGTGACCCCGTTGCATTACCACATTTCCTCTTCCACAGTTAGATTTCAGTAACATAGGGAGTCAGTTATTTGCAGTTTAACACATCACATCATTGTTTTGAAAATAGCTGTTTATTTGAAATTTTAGGAATGTCTGTAAACTTCTTATTCTTGTGAAATGTCTGTTTGTACCTTTAGAAAATAGCCAACAGTAGCCTGATTTAGCAAAGTGTGTAACTCATGACAAAGGGAAAACATCTCAAATTGTTGAAGTGCAAATTCGCAGAAACAGATAAATACCAAATTCCACTGACAAAAGTTTGTTGGTAAAATATTACACAGCATATAAACATTTGTGGAATGTGGAACTTCAACTTTACAGATATGTCTAAACCTTAAGGAAAAAGGCCACACAATAGTAAATGTAATAGTAAGGCACAATGTTCTGCCAATAAATGCAGGGACTTTTGGAAAGAAAGTTACTCAGAAATGCTTCTGCTGGAGAAGAGTTTTTTTCGAGTATCTCAGTGATTCACGTAGTGACTCAGGCAGCTGGATGGCAGTTCCTTGATTCATGCTAACATGCATCCAATTTCAGAAAACATCTGTACTGTGGACACAGAAACACATAGTAGGCTAATTCATATTGAAACCTAAAATGTGAATGACCAGGTCCTTGAGTAGAGTCTTTTCTCCCTCAGATGTATGGTGGAATGCCTCAGAAGCATATGTATGGCAGAAGCTGGGTCTCATTAAAAATTTATATAAATTACTGTTTTGGATCTATATGCAAAAATGTATTAAAGTCTTCCAGAACAGGTTTCTGAAGGGTTTGCTTACACAGTTAAATAATTTGGGTGATTTATATGACTCTTGAGTCTTGGTAGCCACCTCATTCACATTCCAGAGTTATTACTTCATTTTTTGATTTTATTTTGAAATATTTTACCAGGATTATATCAGACAATGATTCACTACAGGGATACTCCTAATAGGCAGTATAGATAAGACTGTACTAGATTTGTCTTTTTCTAACCTCCATATTCTTTCAACATTACCTTAACACTAAAGCTCTCAGACATTATCAATGTTCTTATAAAAGCATAATATTATTATACTTGATCAGATAAAAATCTGTGTAAATCAGAAATCTTTATACAATAGCAAAAGTAGGTAGAAAAAATAAAATATATATTTATGGTGTTTTTCACTAATAGTCTCCCATTACTCATGCCCATATCACAGGCTGTGCAGCACTTGTACTCAGTTTCATATCAGAGTACTACTCTGGATGGACAATACACAGCACTCATAGTTTTCCAAATACTTTGAATCATGAGAAAGAGTTTATCTCTTAGATTGATGAGTGTGCATGTGACTATGAAGCCAATGTCTGCATTTCTAGAGCACCCATAAATCCACTCAAATAAACAATTAGTAGTCAAGACATAAATACTCACTATACATTTTCAATACTCCATTATTTAGGCACAGCATGTTCTAGATCTAGAAAATATTCTATAGACAAAACCAGTTCTTAACAGCTGTGAAGGAAAGATGTTGGGGCCAGTGACAGGGGGTGTCTCCTCGCACAGAATCCACCTGCACAAAGAAATGTAGTTTAGTTCACATTAGCTTGATTTGATATATCTTTACTTAAATGCCTCACAGAGTTGTAGTCGCACAAATATAACCTTGCAGCAATGACTCAGCTACATACGTATTCCCACCTCTTTGTGCCACAGATATTAGTTCTTCAGAGATTTTCTTCACAGAGGAATATGTGAGACAGGCAGATAAATTTAAGCTGGCAGTGTAGGTTCTCCCACTCAAAACAGTCTCCACAGACTCGCCATGGAAATCCCTTAACTGCACTCCTGTTATGTTATAAGTGGTGTTGTAAATCACTGAGTGAAGGAAAAACTGTGCCAGTATCCCCAAATTTAGTTCATCCCTAAGCAGATAGTCATTTTGTGAAAAGACATTTGTATTTTTTTCTACAACAAAAGCTCTTCCTAGGGTAAGACCTTCCACACTGGCCTTTGGCCTTGCAAAGGTTTTTGTTTGTTTATTTAGTTTTATAGTTGATTTATAAACCCTGAGAAATGGATCCTATAATGCAAATGCTGACACACCATTAACCGCAGCAGCAAGAACAGCACCATGGTAATTTATTTACATGTTACTTTTCAATTACTTCGCTTGCTATTGTTATCATTTTTATGGCAAGTATTATTTTTCAACAGGTTTCTGATTTGCAATTTTTTACTTCAGTCTTTACAGTTGGCTGGGGTCTTCTTATAAATTAATTACACTGTTCAAGGAAATTGCTTAGGCCTGGAAAACTGACACAATTCATTACTGTTTCCAAAGGGAAATCTTAATGTTTTCACTACAGTATGGTCCCAGTCCTATTGTAGCTGTCTGTATGGCGGTAAGCATAGAAACACAAATAATAATATAATACTTAAAAGAAAAAAAAAAAAACTTTAGCATTGGCAGACATCTGTTCAAGTCAAAAAAGATTGCTGGTCTAATTCTCTTTCTCAGTTCCAAAGATTTAATATTGGTACAAATCTAGCTTCTGTGAATTTATTACAGATTGACCCACTTAGAAGAGGAAAAACTATCTCTTTTCTAATGGAATGAATGAAAAATTGTTGTCTGTAAACTATTAATGCAGAAGTAAAAGGAGGTACTTCAAATCCTAATTCATGATCAAAATGTAGACCTAGCTGTCATCACAGAAACTTTGTGAGATAAGTTGCACATCTGACAGACATGGAAGAATACAATTTGTTTGAGAAAACAAGTAATGAAGAAAGGGAGGGAATGTTGTCTTTATATCAAAGCTGTAAATTCTTCAGTCTAGATGCTATGTGAGAATTAGCTGATCGAAAATCTCTGAATAATGTTAAAAGGGAAAATGAAATGGGAACTGCTATGGCTGGGAATTTCTTTAAGCTTTTTAAGAGTAAAATGAGTAAAACCTGTAAGAAGAGGTATTTCTGTGTCTAAGTGAAGGCTCATAAAAGTATCATTCTTCATAATCAGGAAAAATTTTAACCATCTGGAAGCCTGTTGGGGACATGGATAGGGGACATAATTTCTTCAGGAAGATATTGGAACTTATTAAGAAAAGATGACTTTGGAAGTTGGAGACATCCACTAGAAGATCTTTTGCACTGACTGTAATAAAAAGGGAGGAAAGAAGCTGCTGACAACATTGAGAAGTTGAAGAACTTACAATATAAGTAGACAAGATAGCAAAGAGTGCAGGAAAGTATTTCAGTATTCCTCTGAAACACATATTTTTACTCATACTGTCTATCTATACTGTCAACTGTCTATTGGTACTGTGCTGCATCTGTATATAGCTAGTACAAAAGAAATGACTGATTGACATGCAAAGCAGGTTGTGAGAAACTTCAGAACTACAATCCGCAATTATTTATACAGAGGGGAAACTGTATATATTACCTGCATAAACTTGTAATTGTATTTCATCAGACATTTCCAAGCACTGGAAGAGGTGTGTCTAGATACATCAATCTAGTAAGGTTAGAGGAAAACAATCTCTCAGCTCTGCCCATATTGCCTTAAAACAGCAATGAATGTTTCTCATCTTTGCTTCCTTGTTGATGTGGAGTTTCATATGCATTACAGTGCTGTTGACTCCTAGGATGCACGGGAACCTCAGCCTGCTTTATTTGTTTGAAGCCTAACTGCAGTAAGAGCCTAAATTACAAACTTGGCATTGCAAAGGGACACATCTAAGAAAAATCTTCGGAGTGGATAGACTATATCTCACAGACAGCCAGAAATGCCAGCAGGAGCATTTTAGATTGTGATCCCAAGCTCACCATAATTCATTCATTTGTGTTGACTTTCCTGGATTTGGGATTAAGCCTATATTTTGGGGGAGGGGGCGACAGAGGAGCCCACAGGAGCTGGGCCCCATAGAGACTCCATAATACCCTGACCTGTTGGCTCTGTGGGCATCCATCGGAGCTATCCGGCCACGAAAAGTTGCTCCCCACACACATGGTGGGGTGCAGAGTAACCACAAAGGGAAAGGATGCTCTGCCCCATCCCCTGCAAGGGTTGTCCGAGGGGAGTTGAGTTTTGATATTATAATGACATTATAATGAGCAAAGTTCAAGCAAAGTTCATCCTAAAGAGTGATTTGCCACCCTTGCTGTCTGAGCACCAGACATCTTATCGTGTATCTCCCATTGGGCAGCTTCTGTGCAGCTGATCAGTGGCCCAGAATAGGGAGTGCCACAGAGTTTGGCCGTGGTGTCTTCACTTCGCTCCATCCTCCGTTACTCCCCTTTGCAGCTGCAAGGAGGGCAGGAACTGCCCAGGGAACTGTGGAGGAACAGAATCCGCATGTACCAATCATCCTGGAAGTGGCAACTGTGTATCACCCAAGCAAGCTTCTGTAAGGCCAAAACTTCTGTTAGGCCCTAGTTTTTATCTAAATTACCCACATACATGGTGGGGTGCAGAGTAACCCCAAAGGGAAAAGATGCTCTGACCCACTGTTACGCGAAACCCCAGAAGAGAATGCACCCAAGGACATGTTTTCATTGATTTCTGTGGAAGGTACAGACAAAACAGCAGATGTTCCTGGGACATCATGAGAGAATACGGAAAAAAACAGCAAAGACCGTTTGAAGACAAAGATAAGTACCACCATATCTTCAAAGAACTGTCTGGAACTGGGCAGTAGGACCAAAATAAGGCCTCTGAGCCAAAATAGGGCCATATACGGAAGTGAGTTCTGGGATGACATCAAGTGGACACAGCGAGATGACCACCAGGGGGTCTCAAAAGACCACGAGAGACCACCAAAGGGACAGAGGGTGCACGCATAGGAGGATGGGATATATTATAATTAGTTCTGGGAAAGAGAATGAATATCTGTGATCACTCCTAGAGCTTAATGCATATGTAGATAATAGAGAAATAAAAGTTTTAGCAAATACACCTTAGGGTGTGCATGATAGGTGGAGTTATCCCTCATGCACCCAGCGCTGCAATAAAGTGAATGCCTGCTTCTTAATACTACATCGATGTTAAGAGGTTTATTCCCATATTTCGGTGACAGGATCCCCTGCCAGGGTTGTCCTAGGGGAACTCTCAGCCCTGGGGCTGGGGTGACACTGGGATCATGTGCCAATGGGAGAGCCTCCCTTGGCACTGACGGACAGATCTACATAGGTACATGTACATGTCCCACTAAAGGACCTATATCCTTATCATGGTGAGGACGTTGGTGCTGTTTGTGTAACTGCTGAGCTCTGTGGGGACAGCCATGCGTATAAGTGTATTTTTGTGTTTTATAGTGTGCTTGTACGGGGTGCAAGCCTCACTATTGGTTGGACTGGGGGCTGCCGCAGCCTGTCTACCAGGACATCGGATTCAACAACTCCAAACATCCATAACTCAAGGATTTTGTTGATTTATCCAAAACAAGTGCTGCATATCAAGTTAATGAGCCTTACTTGGTTCTGTATTCCATAAAGTGATCCTCAAGCAGACAAACTTTTAATGACAAATTTAAAATATAGCCATATTAAAATAAAGATGAGGTTTCTCTCTCTCATGCTCTCTCTGTCTCTCTATCTGAATATATGAATGTATCTATTTACATAGATTGTAGACTTAAACTACAATCCACATTATTAAAAGAAAGGATTAAGATTTAACTGGATTCTTCATAGGGATGATGGCTGAGAAATTTAGCATCTCAGTTCTCAAATCTATTACACTGCATGGCTAAAACCACACAGTCACAATCTCTTCCTATTAATGACCATTACACCAGGCCGAGATGTTCTTTTCTTTTTCTTTTCTCTTTTTTTCAATGATGTTTTTCTTTAATGGTGCTGAGTGAAAATAAATGGTAAGGGGAGGGAAAAAAACAGCCTATTTGAATGTTTGAATGTCCTTCAACAAGTTACCATAGAAACAACTTTCCCATTGATAATATGAGAATCACTGAAATGCAGAAGACTTCTAATTTACTTTGAAAACTCAAATTCTTTGTAAATATTCAAATTCTATGAAGATCAAATGTGTTCTAAAATTATACTTTTTATAGTTTAATGAAATTCACATTCAAAATGCCCAAGAAGCACATGTCATAGCCTGAGTGACATGTCTTGGATATTAGCAGTGTTTACTGAATATCAATACTTCCCTCCTCTTCTGAAACTCTTTAGTGCCTGAAAGTGAAGGGAGAGGACACATCAAAGTCATAAAAAGTGAAAACTTTGATGATTTGTTTGGCATTTGTTACTGCTCTGGGTAATGAGTGTGTGTGGGGGGGGGAATATGTGTAGAAATGGCAATATAAACATTCCAAAAAATGGCACTATCTCCAAAATAAAACAGAAAAGATAAAAAACCTTCAGATAATCAAGCTGAGGAGGAGCTATAACAACAGGAACCATAAAACTATACTAGTTCCTGAGTCTGCTGTGTGCTTGGTAGCAGGTCCTCTTTCCTGATTAAGGTTTATATGAGCAGCTGGCATGAGACTTTTAGGACAGGGAGCTCAGCAAAGGCACTGCTTTGCTCCTACATGCTTCATTTGCCAGCAGCTAGTCTGACTGTAGCAGAGAAGCATTTCAGATGGACTTTCAGAGAAATCCATTTGCATATATGGATTCTATCTTTTCTAATGTGAATTTGTCACTAGTGATTTTCAGAACCTCAAAAACACTACCTTTCTATATCTCTATATTATCTCCTTCCATGACTGCTTCTATGACTTACAAATATCTTTACAGCATCCAGACCTTTGTGAACTTCAATACCTAGTCTTTTAAACTGCGTGAACCTTTCTCTGTCATATAAAACTATAAACCATGCTTTCAGGGAACACTGTGAGGAGTTCCGCTGTCTATATATCTGACTGTGATTAGTGAACGCTCACAGAGATTTGAAAACCAGCAGAGTAGCTTAAAAAAACCTAAAGACAACCCTAAGACTTTTTGTCTGGAGGACTTTTCCTGATATTTTAAATACACAGTGAGAACAAAAGAAACTCTACATAATCTTAGAGCGACAAAGATGATTAAAGGACTGGAGCATCTATCATACGAGGAAAGACTAAGTGAGCTGGGCTTGTTTAAACTAGAGAAGTCTGAGAGGAGATTTGATCCACATGTTCAAGTACCTGAGGGGCCAAATTCTTCTCTGTGGTGGTCAGTGACAGGACGAGGGATAACAAGTGTAAGTTGAAACACATGAAGTTCCACCTCCATGTGAGGAAGAACTTTTTTCCTGTGAGGATGACAGAGCCCTGGCACAGGCTGCCCAGAAAGGTTGTGGAGTCTCCTTCTCTGGAGATCTTCCAAACCTGCCTGGATGCCACCCTGTGCCCCGTGCTCTGGGTGTCC
>JAWLRI010001085.1:1503269-1519598 GCA_034781795.1 Crypturellus tataupa
CATGAGGTTTCTCTCCGCCCAGTTGTTCAGTCTGTCCAGGTCCCTCTGGATGGCAGCGCAGCCCTCTGGGGTGTCAGATGCTCCTCCCAGCTTCGTATCATCTGCAAATTTGCTGAGGGAGCACTCTGTGCCTTTCTAATTTTCTCTGATCATTTAGCAGGGATGAATGTAGGCTTTCTATGGCCTTGTATATCAGCTCTTACCTTACTTTGGAACTTTGCTGTATTGAATACAACATAGTTGTATTCAGCAGATGCTGTGTTAAAAATATTAAAAATAAGGGAGTGAAGGAGTGGTGAGTCAGTATGCTATTTGCAGTAATTTTTTAAGCGCATATCAGTGATCTTTTCTTAGGCCCTTCATCTTATTTCTTGTATCCCTAGTCCATTAATCCATTTGGAAATCTATTATATAAAGAAAATCATTTTAATTCTCTAATGAATTTATTATTGTCAAGAAGATTTATGTTGATCATATTTGATTTTGCTGTACTGAAAGAAGATATAAAAGGTAACTGTCAGAGTACTTCTAAACAGACAACCCTCTCTGCTTACTTCTAGCCAAGTTGGATACTCCTAATTACATTTTAAAAAAATAATGGAAATTTTCTCTACAGAAATTTACTTTATGCTGTATTTCACGGAGCATCTGTATGATTATTAATTAATACTCAAGTTGTCATGATGATTATGAAAAGTATTAATAAATTTATTATTCATTGAAAAGTGACAGAATTATAGGAACTTGAATACAACCTTACTTTGCCTTGTGTTGTGAATTGATTTTTTATTTTTATTTGGGACAATTTACTAATTTGACTCAATAGTGATACTGACAAGACAACAGTCAAAACAGTGGACTACAGTTTAACTGATGTAAACAAATGATCATGTGACATTACATCATGTGGCTAACAGGAACAGCCTCTTTGCAGTAGACATGCACAGTATGAGACTCCACAATGATTTTCCTCTGTATCCTATTTCCAAAATTGCAGACTGACTAGAATTTCCTAAAGAAAGAAAGTAAAATTTGGGAACAGAAGATTGCATCATCTAAAAACAAATACTTGCAAGATGAATAGATTCTTCTGAAAGTATCATTTTTTTTTCTTTCAGATATTTATCTAGAAAAAAAATAATACTTCCCTTCCCTGATAGTATATTATTGTGAGTTTTAATTAATTAAATAAATCTAGTCATTTTTTTAAAACTTCTGGAATAAAATTATGCTAAGAAGTTTACAGATTATTTATACCTCTATGCCTGTTTTTCTATTTCTCTAGAATATATTTCTCAAATGTATTTAGATAAGTGCAATCTTTTAAGAAGAGTACTTAAAATTAAATGCTTGACAAGAGTTAGGCCTCTTTATAGACCTAACTAGGTAGTTTTTTCAAAAAAACTTTGGCCTCGTAGAACCGTATTCTTCAATTTATGCATGATCATGCAGCTTCTGTAACATTTGAAATCAGAAAGTTGCTCTCCTAACCCATTTTAAAGGAGCAGTCTAAAGATATCTAAAAAGCCTTAGGAATAAAAATCTTGCCTAATCATAAAGTGTCAGAAAGTACAAATCAGCCAGCCTGATGCTGCAAATATTCATTCAGTAGTTGCAGTTCTATACATAAATCACCAGAGGATAAGGTGTTTTATTGGGCAGGACCTCTGTTTGGTAACTTAGTGGGTCCCTGATAGTCCCTGAAATTGAAACACACACATTCAAGTTTAGTCCCTTGTCTGCTAAAGGATGCTTTGTTTGCAAGCTAGATACAAATCCCTTCTTACTGGTGCCTATTTCAACAAATTTTGTTCTTGGCTTTTTGCTCATTATTGATGATGTTATTTCATTGTGCTAATACACCCAATGTGGTCCATGTGCAATTGGCAGGAACATTCATTCATATGAAAACCCTGGAAATATATAAATGCTTTCCAATTAACAGAGTCTTTTGCAGAGGCTTCTAATATAGATCCTGAAAATATGATAATGTCTTTGACTAATTAAACACAAATAGCATGGGCAGGCACAGCAGATTTATCTAAAGCCATTGAACAGATGGGTTCCAGATTCAGCAGGGCAAGTACAATATAAGTTTAGATAGAATTTGCCTTGGAGAAAAATTATCTGAAACACTAATCATCAGAGATAGTCTTAAATCAATACCCTCAGTATGCCAGGGCTACCATCTTCTGACACTGTGCCAGTCCCCTGTTTTCCTGTCAGAAAACGTCAGTGCTGTGTTTATACCAGCAGTGGAAAATGCAGTTAGCTGTTATTTCACACAGTGCTACATAATATATATATAGGTTTACACACTTAGTAAGTTTGTAGTTTGAGTTATAAATGTAGATTGAAGAGACAACTGACACTGAGAAAAGGGTAGAGATGCCAAAGTATACTGAAGGAGCCAAGACATCTACCATGGTAGCAGAAAGCTCGCTGCAGGTAGTATGTGCAATTGAAGGGTGTTTTTATGCAATATAACTAACAGTACACCCCTTGATCTTTGTAAAGCCTTACTTTTTAGAAAAAAGTAGACTTTCACTTGTTTAGCAAACATAAAGATTGGCAATAGATTAAAATTCAAACACCACAATTTAAGGATGAATCCTTTTGAATCCTTCATCGTATTGATATCATAAAATTGCTAACAACCTTGTTCAAGTTTTCCATTGAGGTTCTGTAAACAGAGAGCCATTTAAAATTATCACAGAAACATACTCTCTGATGTGATCTCATCAATTCAGGAGTGATTTGTCGATTTAGGCTTGTGAAAACAAGAAGCCGTATCTCTCTAGCCCTGTACTTTGGCATTAATACTCATGTGTCTCATATCTGCACACAGAGGCAGAATCCCTTTGATTGCTGTCCACTCCACATTCACATAATCCAGTGGAAATAGAGAGGCATAGAGAACTAAGCACCCTCTGATGGCGAGAAACATTTTCTATTATTATTTTTTTCCTTGAATAACCTAAATGGAGTATAAAGTTCCAAAAACTTGTATACATCTGGCACTTTAAAGCAGGTCTATAAAATCAAATGCATTTTTAACCATTAATGATAA
This sequence comes from Crypturellus tataupa, assembly GCA_034781795.1. NCBI lineage: Eukaryota > Metazoa > Chordata > Aves > Tinamiformes > Tinamidae > Crypturellus > Crypturellus tataupa. Next base: position 1,506,340 of record JAWLRI010001085.1, read on the forward strand.
TATCTGTTAATTGTTTGCATGAACTTTGCTAGTCTTGGTAGTAGAACAGTAGAAGAAATGTGATTTTAACTGCCCATTCTACATCTTTTGTTGTTCTTTTTTTGATACACACTACTGAAAAAGCTGGAATATTTAATTATGTACTGATGTCGAATTGTACTTTTCACTGCATTTGCGTAATAAAGACAATATGCAGTCACTAGGAAGGTTATTTGTCAAAATGTTGGCCATTCAGTAGACTTTGGGACCATTTATTTGCTCTTAAGAACTATTCATTGTCTAAATTCTGGTTTAAGTCAGGTGACTTTCCAATCCTCCAGTCTAGTCAACAGAAAGAAATAGGTTCCACCTCAGTGGAACTGAATCAGTAAGATTACAGCTTTAGCTCACCATTAGAGAAATCTTTTTCTCTATTCATTGTAAAGGGAAACTAGAGAGGGTGGTCTGCTAAGCTAGGATGCTGATGGATGAGTGGGGAGAGTTTACCTTAGCATGGTACATGCATCTCTCATCTTGCTCTCACTTGATGGACTCCTGACCTGCTCATCAATCAATTCTTGAACCTTTGCAGCTTTTTACAGTAAAATATCACTGATATCGCTTTTCCTTAAGACATCCTGTTATAAACTGCAGCAACTGATTGATGGGTGGAATGGCTTAACTTAGCTGGGTGGCTAGTCTCTGCGCTCTACCCTTGCTGTAGGGACATCTGAAATGGACATTAATCATCTTCTGAGTAATTAGAGTTTACAGCAAAATTTTCTGAGGAAAAAGAAAAAAAAAAGATTTTGTAACTGATTTTGATCGGCAATCAGGAGATGATTGACAATGACCTTAGAAATCTGTGGAACATTTAGTTAGAATAGACAGCAGTGAGTTCTATCTCCATCAGTTGTCTCAAACACCATCATCCCTGCTTGCTATCAAAGTCCCTATCTACCTAAAATAGGTTCAATAGTGAAAATACTGTCTTAACATCTCTCTAATTGCTTGCTTTCTTGCTGAGATTGCATACACAAGTCCCATCAGCTCCTATCATGATGGACTCTTGTTTTACATGACAACACTGAGAACTTTGAGATGTTACATGGAGGTTATTATAGAGTGATGAGACAGGCATAGAAGTATGGTATGGCTAAAAGGCTGTATGAGCTATTTAAATCTTGGTCTTCATATGCCTTCTTTATGTAATTCTCAACCAAATATTCACTATCAAAATATGAAAACATATATTTGCATACTATTAGGTAATATTAAGTAAGTCTTGAAATATGTTATCTTCCATTAACTATTTAACTATTTATTTTCCATTAACTAAAATATTCAATTTTTTTTTTTTTTTTAAATAACAATCAATAAACCATAGTATTGGGATATGGGAGAAGCTAGAAGCATCACAACAGATGACTCAGCTTCAAAAAAAGACTTAAAATAAAATAATTTTTCTATATAATTTTTCAATCAAATAAGGAGTGCTAGAAAATCTACATATGAATATATTTGGGTAACAGAATTATAAAACAATCAGAGAGGGAAAAATCATACAAAATTCCAGTATGATGAGTATGAGTACTTCAGTATGAGTATGATAAGGATATCATATTCAATTTTAAAATATCTGTACAAGAGGGTGCACATGATTATGAACTGCAAATTTAAAGGCTGGAACATACAAGTCAACTTTTGAATTTAAATTGTTAACGAATGTAACTTAGATGGAGTCTATTATTTTGTGTTCAGACTTCCACTTTCTTTTCTGCTTCTGTCAAATGCTAAGAAAGATTGAAGACCAATTATGCTGTGCTTAATGCTGACTTATGTACACATGGCTATCTTGTGATGATAGAAATAGAGACTGGATTATATTAAACAGAAAATTTGGAGCTGATAGCACGTTTATGGATATAATATCAGGAATTAGTATTGGGAAGAAAATACAAAAAAAATTCAAAATTACAGATATTAAAAAAAAAAAAAGCCCATACTGTAGAAACAGAATGAGGTTCATGTCGTACATTCACTCTGTTCAAGAGTTAGGCCAGTTATTGAGCCATACTTTCTATGCCATAGACGTCTAGCAGCTACCCATGGACGATGCTTGACTCTTTTACTTACAAGAGGACTAGTTAAGTTAGAAGACTACCATTTTGGTGCTTGAAAATAGATGAATCCCATTATCCCATTACCTATGTTATTTTTGATTTAAGAAATACAAAATTATGTCAATTAATTGTACCTCAGTCATTTATAAGTTATTTTGGCACAATAAGAGCTACTTTAAAATAATTAAAGGAAAAAGAGGGAAAGAAGCATAGAAAACAGTTATCATTTTCCTTCTCTTGGACTAATGATGTTAGATTATTTTTGTGTCTTTTATTTTATTTTCCAGCTTTATTAGTTACTGAATTATTTAATTTACAATATTTTTCTTCTGCCACATGGCTATCCATTATACTTCAGAAACAAAGCACAGGTATAAAATGTGTTACATGGCAGAAGATGCAGTACAACTTCAATAATCCACTTATTTTTTGTTTATAATTTCAGCTAGACCAATGTGTGAAAAGGCAAAGACTAATGACTGTTTCAGAAATGGTATTTTCAAGTTGTCATATGTTGAATCACAGCAGAAGTATGTTGTGACCCTATCTTGGTGCAAACTCCTGGATCCAGGCTTAAAAATGCCTAATGTTTTTGATGAGCTGCCGACATTTTGCACTAACATCTGGATGATATTCAGCAAATCGTATCTGCTGTCAATAAAATTTCTAGAATATCAGTGAAAAGAACTTGATAGAGGCTAAGAATTCGTTAAGATACCTAAAATATATTTTAAAGGTGCCAGAACAGCCTCAGTTTTATGAGGAAATGGGTCAGCGTTGCATTTGTGTTAATGTCGGAAGATATAGGGATGTGCATTATCACAGTCAGTAGCAGGGGCAGGACTAACATTCCTGCAACTCATTTTTCCTTAGTCATCCAGCAATTTGATATCCCTATTGGTCTGAAAGATATATCACCACATAAAGAGGAGAGACAATGCTATTGAAGCTACAGATGAACAAATGGGACTGAAATGACCCCAAAACAATTTGAAGTGAAAATTAAAAGCAAATTTTTTATCATCAGTTGTGAAGGCTACAGAATAGCCTTTGCAATATTCCTTCCTAAAAGCTTTATGATGAGACTTAATAAATTCAGTTACTGAATAATGTGTAACTGTCTCACCTGTCCTCGATTCAGTTCTCATGTCGTATATATATTGGAAGGCACAAGTTTGGATAGAGATTTTAGAGTGCTACCTGCCTGGTAGGTGAGGGGCTCCAGGAGGGAGGCAATGCACAATGCCTGCTTTGTGTACACAGATTCAGAAAGAGCTGCTTATGCTGCTCTGATTCATGCTAGTGGAGGGTCTGGATGTACAGGGTGATGAGGCACCTGAAGGGACTTCCCACATTAGCAATATTTGCTCTTACCACAGTTTAGACCAAACAATTATCTTCCTTATTCTACTTTTGGGGTAAAATTCAGTATAAGATCGATTACTTTAAATTTAGTCATTACATATTCTTTTAAAAATTTTATGCAAAGATGAGTAACAATAGAATAAAAAGTAAGCTATTTTTGTTCCATTTTCCTCGTTTGTCAAAGACCTAAGACATACCTTTAATTCATTGCTTGCTTTTGATTTAACCTGTGAATAAAAATTGTATTGCTTATTTTCCAGCTTCCAGCTCCTGGAAGACTTGCAGATAGTTAATGAAAGACCAACAGTGTCTACCATTTATCACAGAATCACAGAACCACAGAATGATTGAGGTTGGAAAGGATGTCTAGAGATCATCTAGCTCAAATTCCCTGCTCCAGCAGGGATACCAAAAGCGTATGGCACAGGGTGGCATCCAGATGGATTTCGAAGATCTCCAGAGAAGGAGACTCCACAGCCTCTCTGGGAAGCCTATTCCTGGACTCTGTCACCCTCATAGGAAAGAAGTTCTTTCTCAAATTGAGTTGGAAATTCCTGTGTTTCAACTTGTACCCATTAATCATTGTCCTGTCACTAGCCATGACCGAGAAGAGTTTGTCCCCATCTTCCCTACATTCTACCCTCAGGTATTTATACATATTGATCAGATCCCTCTCAGTCATCTCCAGGCTAAACAGACCCAGCTTTCATCATAAGATACATCCTCCAGTCCCTTAATCATCTTTGTTGCTCTCTGCTGGACCCTCTATAGAAGCTCTCCTTGTACTGAGGAGCCCAGAACTGCACCCAGTACTCCAGGTGCAGCCTCATCAGAGCTGAGGAGGGGGGCAGGATCCCCTCCCTCCACCTGCTGGAAACGCTCTTCCTGATGCAACCAGATTGCTGATTCATGGTAAACCTGTTGTCAACCAGGACTCTCAAATCCCTTTCTACAGAGCTGCTTTCCAGCAGGTCAACCCCTAATCTGTGCTGGCACCTGGGGTTATTTCTCCGCAGGTGCAGGACCCTGCACTTGTTGTTGAACCTCATGAGGTTCCTCTCTGCCCAACTCTCCAACTTGTCTAGGTGCCTCTGAATGGCAATGCAACTCCCCCTGTCTGAACAGTTAGTAACAAAAATTAAGACATATTTTGCTTCAGATAGTTTCATAATTTTTATTATTTTTGACTATAGTGCTTATACTCTATTATTTATTTTATTCTTTATATTTTAGGAGAGCCATACCTAATTATTCTGTTTTTTAAGATCTATAGCTTAATTTACAGAGTCAGGAAATGCTAATCAAATTCTAAATCTTTGTAACATAGGAAGTGCTTTTCATCACAAAAACAAAAACAAGAAACTCCCCAGAAAATCCTATCGCATTCATGGGCAGATCTACAGAAGAAATGTGAGTCCATGAGCCCATGAGTAAAACCAAGATCCTCAAAAGCTCTTTTATTTGATAAATAATTCTGAAGCATCTCAAATATGCTGAGAGCATATTTGCTCTCAACAGCTTTCTTTCTCTCTGGTTAATTAGAAATTAAGCTCATAGCTTGGTGTTTGACCCCTCAAAAAAGCTGAAGGTGAAAAAGCTCATTTTATCATATCAAAATAAATCAAGAATGATTCATAGTAAACCAGAATCCACTCTGCATTGTATTGTAACAGATCATATCATGTAGATTGGATAGTTCATGATTATGGCTTAGCTAAAATTTAACTATCTTTGTCTGGACAAAAAGATTTTTACTGCAGTCTACATGAGACAAGTAATATCACTAATATACAACAAACATTGTCCTTAATTCACCTCTGGTCTTCTACCATAGGCTTAAACTGGAGGTATTCTGGGAGGTCAAGCACCCACCAGGCTTCAGAGATACCTTCTGCTTCTTTTAGGCTACTGACAACAGATGCAAATATAAATATTTACTTTGTTACTCCCAGGCTCTTTCTATTTCTTGGCTTAACTCCTGTGAAAGACCTTTCATACGCAACAAATGCAATAACTAAGCAATTTAAAAAACCTCAAAGAATCTGTGAAATTTCCCTTTTCTTATGTTTGACTAAACAGGGGACATCATACTTGTTCTGCCAATCTGATGCCCTGCAGAGCAGGCAGTCACATTTACAGATTTTGAGAGCCTTAGGTGCAACTTTTTAATCTGCATGGAGGACTTCAACCGGGTAACCCTCAAAAAGCTACTGCACCAGCTGCTGGTGTCTGGACAGGGAGCATGTAGGGAAAGGTAGGACCCCTTTTTTAGACCCCTTTCTTCAGCTTTCTTGCTCCACTAGGACTGTACATTTTCATTTAGAAACTACATCTGTTGTTTCCTACCCGCTGAACTGCAATTATAGATTCTGATTTAAGCATGTGCTTTCTTCTGACAGAATGAGCACCTCTGAATTTTCACACCCTTCAGTTTGTGAGAGTGGATTCCGTTATCAAGAGAGTTAGAAATGGCTGGGTCTCTCTACTATCTGTTTTTCTAGGTCAGTAATTTGGGAACATTCTTTTATAATGGTAGAGGTATACTGCAAGGAAAGACCTGCACTAAAAGATTTAAAAATCGTTTTTCACAGCAAACTGTGTTTACCACCTGTTTATATTGACTTTCAGTTGTTTGCAATTTGTAAAATCATATTTAATTAGCTTTGTAAAGGATCAATTACTAAACAGGTTGTGGAGTAGTAGTTTTTGAAAATGGATTATACACAATACTAAAATCATCTTGGTATTAATTAGTGTTTCTTATACCTGACCTCACCTGCACTACTACTGCTGCTCTTTGGGATTCATGTGATAATGGATTTTTTATTTATTTATATTTATTATTTTGTGTTTTATGGTAAATTGGAGATTTTGCATGCCATATTTTTGTCCATGTTTCCATGTCTTTTGCCTTTATTTACTTGATGATTAAGAATGATTTCATCATTTTGGACCAAAATTTGAAGTTATAAGAGAAAATCTCAACAAAGAAATGAATAGTTGTTTTTTTCTAAAACATGCATGAAAATTCAATTCAAATCAGAGTAAAAAATGTACTATTTCTCATAATATATGACCAAAATTGGCATTGCTTTGGAAATATTTACACAGATATGAGTAAAATATGATCCCATCTGGGTGAAAAAGTGTATTCTTTACCTGAGGTTGTTGTTGTAGCCCATTGTGAAGCTAGAGCATGATTTAGGTCTTTAATAATAATCATAACATAAATAACATGTTAAAGGCTTGTTGTAGTCGTACTTTTGTGACTTCACAAGGAAAATTTGTTTTTCTTTTCTAGGTTTTTTTTAGCTTCCAACTCTTGCCTGTGAACATTTAAGTAGATCATATGACAGTACTTTAATTTGTCTCAAAACCCAAACAAGTCTTAGTGACTCTTTCTAAATCATTGCAGAATTTCCATAAGCAAGGCACTTGGGAAAAATACTAAACATGTAAATATGCCTCTTTCTGAGGCATATTTCTTTCTGAATTATGTACATACATCTTTCTGAATTAATTTTAGAGAATGTGATCTTGTAGCAAAGCAAAGTGCCATTGCTTCCATTATTTTTCCATTTAACAATTAAATAGCATAGCTAAAAAATAATACAACCATCATTTGCCATGTCCAGCTTAGAAATGTGGACTCAGTCATGGGTACTTTTTTTTTCTAAATAACACAACTGAGCTTCACCAAGTAACTATTATGCCTGATATGATCAGAACTTTCTTTTTTCCACTACCTGACAACAGAAAGGATTACATACAATTTCTAAACTTCAGATTAACAAGAAGGAAATTCATTAATGAATAAAAATTTCTTGCAGCAGAATGATATATCATGTTTAATTAAGTCTTAAAAAGATATGCCTCTTGCAGGACTGAATATAGTTACGACTTCAAGTCCCATATGATGTAAGATGTAAGTATATACGCTCCTTGTTTCTAACAGCATAAGAATGAGGGAGCACCAAATGACATCATCATCGGACAGATCAAAACAAAGAAACAAGAAATGTTTTTTTACAGAATATATAAAAGGAGAAAGTATGCCAAGCAGTGTTACAGATGCCAAAAGTGGAAATTGGATCAAAAAACAATAAGACAAATTGATGGAAGAAAAACATATTACTATTTTACATACAAAAATATCTCTGGCACCAGAAATCCCTCAACAGACTGCTGAGCTAGGAGTATAGTACAGGAGAATACAGAATAAACCCATACCTTATAGTCTTGCCTGATTTGTATGGGCTTTCACTAATCAGCTGCTGTTTTCTACTGTCAGAGATAGACCACTGGACAAAGAGACCCTTGGTCTTATCTGGTACTGCTATTTGTATGTTCTTATACATTATGCAGACCCCAAATCCTGGCAAGTTTCCTGTTTACACATTTGATCTGGACCTGCAAATCCTAACAAACTCATCTATTGCATTTCAAGAGGAGAGCTGCTGAGAGGACCCTTAATGCATCCAGACAAGAGGATGTGGAAAATCTATACCATTGGTATAGTGGTATATATCATTGGTATATAGTGAATCGTGCTTATTATCGTTTATTTACAGTAGAGACCAGAGGAACAACACAGCCATGAGGAAAGCTGTTCTGAAAAGAAAACATGGCCATCACCCACAATGAAGATATTGAGCCTTCTGTCATTACAGTCATGAAGAGTCACCATTTTTAAAGTATCTGATGAGAGTTGAGCTTGTAATAAAAGGTGTTTTTTTAAATCAAGGCAGAAGCTGTACAGAAGAATTATTCACTGGAGGCACTATTTTGGTGGTTTACTCAACTTGTGTGCACACATACTGGCACAAAGTCCTTTGATTATTTAGAACTTTCTGACTAAGAAGATATCAGCGTATTTTGACACTGTAATTTCAATCTTCACAGAAGGTTATTTGACTTTTTCTCAATCTGTATGTTCCATGATATCTTGTGCATGTGCTTAACTCTGGCTCCAGGAAAAATTTAATCTCCAATTTCTGTTGCAATATTATAGTGACTTCTGTGAGCAGGAACTGACTTTTCATAAGTTTGACTGCTTAATTTGTAAAATTAGCCAAGCTTGGTCTAATATTTTTGCAAGAATTATTCTTTTACTTCATAGAAATTCTCTCACTAGTATTATTTATTATCTGCTTAAGCTCGCTGCTGAAAATTCAGTATGCTAAGATAGGTTAATATTTATTTTAGCTTAGTTAATATAGACATTCAGTCTCAATATAAGTTTTATATAAATGAATATTATTATCATTTAATGTAGAATTTACACTTTTTTGTCTTATGGACATAAATGGTCATTCCCAAAGTCATATTGTGAAATTAATTGAAGTGGAAATACCTAACCTTCTTGCAGATTCAAAGCAGTTATTAGAAAATTCAAGACTAGAGAGGAAAGTGTTATCAAAACTGGATAAAGCAGTTCTTTTGTCTCTGAAAACCTTTCAATTAAGAAAAAAATAGTGTTGATTTTGTTTAGAATTTGTTCTTCCTCACATGGAGTTGGAAATTCCTGTGTTTCAATTTGTATCCATTACCTCTTGTCCTGTCACTGGTTATGATCAAGAAGATTTTGGCCTCATCTTCCCTACATTCACCCCTCAGGTACTTATACATGTTGATTGATCTCTTCTCAATCTTCTCTTCTTTAGGTTAAACAGGCCCAGCTCACTTCTTAGTCTTTCCTCATAAGATAGATGTTCCAGTCCCTTAATCATCTTTGTTGCTCTCCGCTGGTTCCTCTCTAGAAGCTCCACGTCCCTCTTGTCCTGGGGAGCCCAAAACTGCACCCAATACTCCGGGTGCAGCCTCACCAGAGCTGAGGAGGGGGGGCAGGATCCCCTCCCTCCACCTGCTGGCAACACTCCTCCTGATGCAACCAGAATCCCATTGTCCTGTTGGCCACGAGGACACATTGCTGCCTCATGGCTAAGTTGTTGTCAACCAAGACTCTCAAATCCCTCTCCATGGAGCTGCTTTCCAGAAGGTCAGACCCTAATCTGTCCTGATGTCTGGGGTTATTCCTCCCCAGGTGCAGGACCCTGCGCTTGTTTTTGAATCTCATGAGGTTCCTCTCTGCCCATCTCTCCATCCTGTCTAGGTCTCTCTGAATGGCACCACAGTCCTCGGGAGTGTCAACCGCTCCACCCAGTTTGGTATTACCTGCAGCTTACTCAGGTGCACTCTGTGCCTTCGTCCAAATCACTGATGAACAAGTTGAAGAGCACCGGGCCCAGTAATGACCCCTGTGGAACACCACTGGCCACAGGCCTCCAACTAGATTTGACTCTATTTATCACCACCCTCTGAGTTCTGTCATCCTTCCAGTTCTCAGTTCACCTGACTGTCCACTCGTCCAGTCCACACTTCCTGAGCTTTCCTATGAGGATTTTATGGGAGACAAAAGGCTTGCTGAAGCCAAAGTGGACAACATCTATGGTTCTCCCACTGTCCATTCAGCCAGCCACCCTATCATAGAAGGCTATCAAGTTCGTCAGACATGACTTCCCCTTGGTGAAGTCATGTCCCTGACTACTCCTGATTATCTTTTCCCTCACATGCCTAGAGATGGTCTCTAGGATGAGTTGCTCCATCACCTTTTCAGGGACAGAGGTGAGGCTGATCAGTCTGTAGTTTCCTGGTTCCTCCCTCTTGCCCTTTTTGAAGACTGGAGTGAGGTTGGTTTCTTCCAGTCCTCAAGCACATCTCCATGACCTCTCAAAGATGATGGAGAGTGGCTGAGCAATGACCCCCATCAGTTCCCTCAGCACTCTGAGTGCCTCCCATCCAGGCCCATAGATCTATTCTGTCCAGTTTGTCTAAATAATCCCTTACCCAATCCTCCTCTACCAGCGGAAAGACCTCCTCTTTCCTGGAGTCTCCAGGCTCAGTACATGGGGACTGACCTTAGCAGTAAAGACTGAGGCAAAGAAGGCTTTTATTAACTACGCCTTCTCTGCATCCTCTGTCACCAAGGCACACTCCCCATTCAGCAGCAGACCGTTTTCCCTATCCTTCCTCTTGCTGCTGATGTATTTATAGAAGCCCTTCCTGTTGCCCCTGACATCTCTTGCTAACTTGAATTCCAAATGGACCTTGGACTTCCTCATTGCATCTCTGCATTCTCTGACAATGTTCCTATATTCTTCCTGTGTGTCTGGCCTTTCTTCCACATTATGTACGTGCTCTTTTTCTCATTAAGTTTACCCCACAGCTCCTTGCCCAACCACATAGGTCTCCTGCCCCCTTGCTCGGCTTCTTTCTTGTAGGAATGCATCAATCATAAGTTTGGAGAAAGTGGTGTTTAAATATTAGCCAAATCTCCTGGAGTTGCAAATAATGTCCCCATTTTAATGTCAAGAAAATTCTTACTCTCCATTTATTCATGGATTGCATGAATTTGTAGGACAACCTTCTTTTTGAACAGCATCTGATGAAGAAATTTTATACAAGAACAAACATATCTTGCTTGCACCAGTAATAGTCGTAGTATTTTATTTCCCATGTATCTTCGAGAAGTTTGGGAAGGGCACAATTCTTGGAAGCATTTTTTCATCCCACATCATAACATAAAAATCAACTTGAATCTATACTAGGCTTTTATTATTCTCTTCCAAAATAACTTCAGCCAAAGCAGCTTTTATTTTATCAGTGTAATTCTTTAAGCCTGGATTGTATTCATTTGAAAAATCATGGTAAGTTTGTTGCTAAACACAATCAACGTTTAGTTCAGTGACTTAGCATGTTAAAGCAAATGTGAAGACAAATATTGATTTTCTCTTTTCCCACAAAAGCAAGAGAATTCAAGAAGAGATTGAACTGAAACATGATTTGTCACTGTCACTAGGATCTCATTTTATTTACTTAAAATATTTTAAAAGAACTATTTGTCTTCCTATAGTGTGAATTATCTTCTGCTAATTCGAACTCAAACTTAGTGCTTAGTAATGTATATGGAATATAGATGGAGTGATTCCACAGCACTTCTCAATGTCACTTTTTTTTCCTGACCTGCAAGTTCATAACATTCCTATATTTATGCTGAAATTTTCTATCTTGAGTTCCTGAATGATTTAAAAATAAATAAAATATGAGTAAAGAGATTCTTACAATATGATTGGAGAGAAAATATATTGCTTGGTTTGATTAAAAACACTAGTAATAAAAGCAATCTTGTAACTGCTTTACAGAGTATTTCAGAAGTTACAGAGATGTAACTTCTGGCCTTTCTGTGAAAGTTGGCCAAAGAATTTACAGATGCTTAGTGGGAGATTGTGAGAGTTTCATGGTTCATTTTTGAAAGATTTTGCATGCCAAGTTCATACCGCGAACCTATGGTGCTGCAGCTGAGTACAAGTTTTAAAGCAGCTGCTTCTCCTGAGCACTAAGACAGGCCCAAAATCTTTGGAGATGAGATCTGAGAATGGTCCGGCTGCATTTAGGCAAGTTGCATCAGAAAGCATCAGCCATGTTGCAGCTCAGAAGAGCTGCAAGTCCTAAAGCCCAGGAAAATGAGAAAACAAATGGAAGAAATAGCAGCAGGAAGAACTGAGGTGAGAAAGGTAGAAATAGAAGACTACAGGGACAAATCAAGATCTTGTAGCAACAGAACCTTGTAGCAACAACAGGAATATCAAGCATGAATTGCATCCAAGTGTCCTCTGTCTCTTCTTTGTATCCTCTCAGCTGATATCTGGGAACCCTCCTGGTGTTTACATCTATTCCCCTTTCTAGGGCCCATCCCAAACAAAGGTTACTAATGGTACCAGGTCTGCAGCATCTCCTATTTTCATGTTCTGAATAGCAGCTCTAACATATTTAACTCTCCAATAAGCACAGCTAGGCTCCAGAGGACAGGGTTTCTTCTTTTTTCTTCCGCCTCTGCAACAGTAGTTTTTTGGGTGTTTTTAAAAGATAATTATAATTGATAGATGAGGAGCATTAAGATTGCAAGGTCAATTACTCAGAAGTTAGAAAAATGCCGGAATTAAGGTTGCCTATGCAGCCTTAATTAGTCTGTCTTAAATGTAAGTATTATCATCTATAATTACATTAACACATGCATTTTTTTTTCATAGCATTCTATCCTCATTCGGTTCACAGACTGTAAATCAGGTTTTATAATGAAAGAGATTGTTGACTGTAGGATACTAGCATAGCTTTTTCAGAAATTAAAGGTACATGGGTAATGAAGCAGGAGCTTAAAGAAAGAAAATTTAATAACTGTGGTTGCTGAAATCTTCCCAAAGAAATTGGATTCAAATAGGGACCTCCTTTGCGAAGCTGGAGAAGCTGTACAGACATTATCGTGAGTTTTTCATTTCTTCTGTCTCCAGTTCTTCCTGTCTGTGATGGCGATAAAGAAAATACAGTGTGATCATGACTCTTATCATAACCCATAAATGTAGGATGTAAAATTAGAGTTATATGTGAAAATTTAATTCTGATATTTCCTATCTTCTGAACACTCCTCTGGCAATATTTTAATGGAGTGATTCTCTTTTTTTGAATGCTTTGTTTAAACAGGATTTAGAGGCAACCGTCCTAGTAACACCTTAGCACCAATCTTGTTTTATGTCATCATGAGAAAAGAGCCAAGAATTGAATTAGGTTGAATTGAGAACTGTTGGGCACCTATCTAAGGGATGGTGGCCTTCCCACGGGAAGCGACTACAAAGAGCTGAGCTAAAGAAAATATACTCCCTGGATACTCCCTGATCTGAAGGAATGTGATCCTGGAAAGTCCCTGAACTGCAAGCATGAGAAAGTTGGGCGAGACGG
>JAWLRI010001085.1:1523900-1541171 GCA_034781795.1 Crypturellus tataupa
ATGTATAAAGCTATGTAGGATACACAAGTAAAGCGAATTGAATCTGCTTCACATTGAAGTGTCGTTCATTCCATCTCACGGTAGTGGTCCTCAGCAGAGAACAATCCCTTTAACATTCAGACCAGACTTCAGTCACAACAGTGAAGAGCTATGCATAATTATTTCTTTATTTAGCCTACTTCCTTTCTGTAAAAGTGATAATTTACTGATGTAATAGTAACAAAGATAGTTTAAATTGTCTAAATTATCTGGTAGCTAATATTAACTAATTAGTTTGGTAAGCCACAAAGGTCTAGAAAACCTGCCTGTGATGACTCATGCCAAGCATGCTTTACGTATAGCTGATCTTGTCATAGAGCAAGAAAGTAGAGCAACACATCACAGGTCCATTGCTCTTCAACCCCAATACCTCTTTTCTTCAGCAAAGTACAAACTTTGTGGGAAGTCTCCTGTGCCCTATTCATCACTTTACTTTCTTCTTACTGAAAAGTCCTACTGAAGAGAGGTTGTTACCATCACTGTTACCCCTTTTCAAGGTTCTTCTTGACTATTTTCTGACTCTTTGACATTGGTAAAGACTTAACTTGGCTGCTCAGAATTGCCAGGAAATATTTTATGTGGATATCATCAGGATAAAGGTTTCTTACATATCTATCACTCTGAGTGCCTGCGTAAAGCAGAAGACAGCAGCAATCTGCTTGGTCGTTCTTCCGAGCTCTCTGTTAAGTCTCTACTGTCCTGGTAAGAAGTACTGTGAAATCCCTCAAACTGACAAATAAACACCACCTATAGAAATATCAGAATCTAAGATTAGAATAAATGAGTAAATATATGTATACATATATCTTAAAGATTATAGACCTTGCTAAGGAATAGTATCTCTGATACTGTTTTTCATCAGTAGGTCTCAAAAGGAAGAAAGATATTTTGCACATATTTTCTCTAGTGGCTCATTCAGTCTGGCTTTAAAAGTCAGTTCTCCAAAATGCTGTATTTCCAGGACATTTGTGAAGCCCCAAGGTGGAAAAAAAGTGAAGAAGCATTCATCCAAAAATCACATAAAATTAATGCTGGAAATCATCGGAGGATAAAGATCAAGGTATGATATAGTTAGGTTCCCTTTAATAAACACTTTTGCCATGTATATTCTCCTGGAGAGTCTGCTTAAATAGAAAAACACAAATAACAAACACATATTTGAAAGATTTTCAAACTTCAGTACTCTTTCTGTGTAAAGAAAGAATAATTTGCTTTTAAAATTGATTTAAAAAATGAAGCATTAAATTTCTAAATTATATAATGGAAACCATTATTCTTATTATATAACTTGTGGTATTCAAAGTCATGAAATCAAAATTGGTCTCAACATGAACAAACCTGTCAGAGTCATTTGTTTTATCATAACACAATTCTCTCCTGCCATTGTGATGCATGTTGCTGTTGGACTAGTTACTTTCAGCTGCTTTTGACTTCTGCAGAGCTATCAGCCAGATCTGCCTTTACCACTTGTGGAAATGGAAAAGATTTTATGTACTAGAATTTTGTTTGCTCTTTCTGTAAACAAAAACTGTTCCAATCTAAAGGTATTTTGGATTCCTTAACTCATTTTTTTTGTATTAGTTAAAAGCCTTAAATGTTGATTAACTGCTTGGGTTAAATATGAAACCTGAGTGTAGACGACAAGTTACAAACAAACAAAAGAAAATCAAAATGGAAGTGATTAAGAGGAATCACTAGCTTTGTTTATTTAACCTTTCATTATTGCTGATATGTTCTTCACTCCATTTAATGTGAAGTCTGATTATTTTTAATTTCAACTTTGTTAGTATATTTTTCATAATTAATACATAAGTATCTACAGAAATTAAAAAATAAATAAAATTATTTTCAGCATAAATTTATTCAATTTCTCTTACACATTATTATTTTTATTATTGCATAAAACACTTTACATTAGATTTCCATGTTAAGCTACAAGAAATCTGAATACTTAAAGTAATGGGGAAAGAAAAAAAGAGATTTCCCACCCAGAATTATTAAACATTAATTTTTCCCTAGCCAAAATGCTAGACATCATCTATCGGATTACCAAAATTAAATTGTATTTTTAACTTTTGAATCATGCTTTAAGATTTGCAAAAATTTCCAAAATTGACTTTATAAAAATACATTTATTTTTATGTTGTGTAATGACAGTGCCACAGCAAATACCTATGACATCTAGTGTTAGCCTGATACTCATAGCTAAGCACAATCCACCTTAAGCTATCTTCGAGTATCACCATATGGCATGGGTAGCCCTTATGAGTTATTAAAATAATGCATAATATCAGCATAGAATTAGAAGAACTTAATGAAATCAGCTTCAACAATCTGCTTCTCTTAAAAAAAGAGATGAACAAGAGTTTATACCTACATCAGAATTAACAGCTAAGTTAATATACTAGTACTAACACATTTTGCCTCATTTTTAGGAATTCATCTTTTTTGCTCTTTTAAGAGACAGAGAGATGGGAAAAGCAGAAGAGAATGCTATATCTTGTATCCCATTGTTTTCTACTCAGTTTAAATAGGAGATTCTTCCCCTTATTTTGTTTTGAAATAGGAATTTAAAATTTGGATCTCCCCAGAATTGTGCTATGCATTTGGAATTGTCCTACATGCTCAGGAAAGCCTCTCGTTTCTTCATGACGTTATTTTTCTTTTATATAGTTTAAAGCCTACCAGAAAGACACTAGCGTGTGTTCCAGTCACTGGTTCAATGAGTTAATTATAGATAATTATACGATTATATACAGCTTTGATAGAAAAGACTGTGAGTACCTCTTTTACTGTACAAATTTACACTCAGCTGAGTGGTTATGCTGGTTTCTGAAGAACCTGCCTGAACCTCTCCCCCACCATCTAGGGGAATGTGCTGACACATTATCTGCCAGGTATCATGGAAGCAGCAGCACTAAAAAGTTATTTGAGATTCAGTGTGCTGTGAGTAGTTATTCCAGAAATCCTCCTGAAAAGTAAGAGTTTTAATTATCATATTAAATTACAGTTTGATGAGGTCCAGTTAATATTTGCTAATCTCACTAGGCTTGTCTCTGAGCAGCAAGTCTGGTCTTACTGGAGAAAGTCAGAGGTTTAATTCAGCAGAAGTACGGGAGTGAGTTAACATTCTTTATCACTAAAATTAAAGTGTCTGTTTTGCAGTAGGGTTTCAGCTTGTTATCTTCTTTCCTTTTCACATGGCCTAGCAGAAGTGGGTGGTCTGGCATGAATAAAAACTGCCTTGGGGAAAACTCTGAAGAATCACTCCTTTAAATATGCCTTGTTTTGTCTACTTTACATATTAATTTTCCAAGACTTTCTTTCACATATTGAGATCAATACATTAGGGTGTCTAATTCTTATTACTTACACAAATCACTCTTTGCATTAACATCAAAATCATATTAACAGTTATTAGCATATTACCATAATTATATCATTATTACAACTTAAACTTGTGGAAAATTTATTGCTCAAAAGGCATTCTATCAAACAATTCAATATTATAACTTGATACAAGTAATATGCTTCTGTTTTTCCTTCTAGTGACAGTTACTTTCTGAATATTTTGATAGTTTCACATATCATCATCCTTGTTTTTCTTTTTTTTTTCTCTTTCTCTCTCTCTCTCTTTTTTCTTTTCTTTTTTTTTTTTTCATCAAACAGGCTGAAATATTCAAAAGGGGGAAGACTTCTGACCTGGTAATGAATGTTTCAGTTATCATCACAAGCTAATTGAATAGTTCATATTCTTTTTAATATTTCTCCTGACGATCCAGATGATAAGAAAGAAAATTTTACAAATTATTAGATTACATTGAATTAGGGGAGTCAATAACGTGACATACAGGAGATGTTTAATCTTTAATCTGGATGGGTGTTTGGTGTTGGCCCAGAGAAAGCCCAGTACAACAGGCAGAAGCCTGTTCTGCACAATGGATGTAGTAAGTCTATGGTATAAGATGAGAAGTTGCTGCCAAATAATATCATTGTTGAAAGGAATCCAGGGATTGTGGGTATTCAACATGGGCACCGGAGTGAGGCAAGATTTTACTCCATATAACTGCAACTGCATCAGTAATACTGCACCAGGCTAAGAGCCTCTTTTTTAAGGCAGGTCTGGAAAACCTGGCAAAACCTGGGAAACATCCAACAGATGGTCAGGATGGTCAGAAACCTTGAGCATGTGAATTATAAAAAACAAACAAACAAACAAACAAACAAAAACTCTGAGAAAGTTGGGCTTATTTATTTTGGTATAGAGTAGATGTGGTTAAGAAATGACCTGGAGATTCCTAAATCTACTTGAGGGGCAGTTACAAAGTAGGTATATACAAATTCCTTGAGGTGGCAATAGACAATGCAACAAAAGATACAGATTCTGTCTTGGCTGTTCAATTGAGCATAAGGGAGAAAAAAAAAATCAGTAAGAGTCTTGAAAAAATGGTTGAGAAATGATGAAGCCTCTGATTTTGCAACTTTTCATATGTCATCCAGACAAAGCCATGGCTGGCACGCCCTAGTTGGTGGTAGTTCAAATCTGAAGTGGAGGTTGTACTAGGTGACATGTAGAGGTACATTTCAACCAGTGTTTCTATGATTCTATTTTAGAAATCTACATCTACATATTACTGTACTGTATGAAGGGAGATAAGGATGGTTTCTTTAGCTGTAGCTTATTATTCATAATAAATGTCATTATTTCATCATTTAAGTGTAAAGCAATCAAGTATAACTAGCTGATATATAGACCTCTACCTTGTGAATGCTTTCATTTTTTCATGACTCCTACTGTGAATATTTACATGTTACAGGTAAGCAGGAAATTGTTTATGTTGAATATATCTTTACGTTGAGTGTTGATAGTGAAAGTAGTGGTTGTTTATTGAAATCCTCAAGATTAGATGATTTGCTTTATTAAAAAGGTTTCGCTGTATATTAGATTTTATTTCTAACAACATTGTATTAGACATTGCATAATACTCATAATAGAGAAGTTTTGACAGAGGCAGAGATAAAATTGGACTGACCATCATGCAACCACCTACGTACTTTATTATAAAGAACCGTTAGATGTTAAGATGTCATTCCAGAAACTTATTAGGTAAATTTCTACAATCGCAATAAAAGATACATTGTGGAGGAAATTTGAAAGGCAAATCGCAATAAAGATACATTGTGGAGGAAAATTTGAAAAAGACATTTTTACTTTCATGTAATAAAAGTATATGTAAATGTGAAGTGATAAGCTAAGTTACAAACCAACTTTTTTTCCAATATGTGAATACTTAATTGAGTATAATTTGGTTTGTTGCACAGAACTATAATGCAAAATATCAGGGTATTGAAATCAGGAAGGGAAAAATACACCCCTTTTGAAGTTAACAAATATAAACCTATATATATATATATATATATATGCATATACACACATATATAAATCCTCCAGATGATTAAGGAAACATCCCCATTCAATTTCTTTCAGTCCTGGAGTTCTCAGTTGTTTGATAATCTATTTTTATTGGTATCTAAATAAATTTGTGATAGTAAGAACTAGAAACATAGACTAGCAAGTTATAATTTTCTATATTCTTTCTGATAGTTTTATATAAAGTTTTAGTTTGTTAGAAAAAGAAACAGAAAATGAGAAACACATGCCCCAAATTAATGAAGGTCCACTCAACAGATGTTTCCAATTTAAATGTTTGTCAAGGTAATAAATCACATTCATGAGATTCTGGCCCACTGAAGCAAGTTGCCACTGGTTGTTACTGTTTACATTAACAATCTCATTGTGCTGTGCAGTGAGTAGATCTTCACATCTGTACAAGATGATCAGAAATATTAAGAATAAATTGTAGGTTAGCTAAGAAAAACAAAAAACCTCTGTCTTATTCAATTCAATTTAGTTATTCAGTGATAACCAAAAAGGGAATTTGTCAGTATGATCTTTAGAATACATATTTTTAGTTAAAATATCCCTTGAGATAAAGAAATAATATAGCAACTTTTAATTAGCAGCTTTTACATGAAATGTTTTACATAGTTAACTAATATAACAAAACCTCTATTGCATAAACTATGGAAATCAGCATATTAATTCAATATATGGATAAAGTAGTAGTGTAAGGGGAAAAATTAGGAAAGAGAGAATAAGCAAAGAAAAAATAAACTTTTATATACATATGTATATACATATTATTATTTCTGAAAATTGTTCTGTCATCTATCTCCAGGATAGCTTAGAGGTGGATATCCGAAATGCAGCCATTTCAGACAGCAGATAAAATGGAAGAGAGCCACTGGTCTCTAGGTCTGTGATTAAACAGGAGGATACAATCACTTCACACCTCTATATGTGTACCCGAGTTGAACTCCCAGTCCCATACTAGGGCTAAACCTGAGAGTGACCATTTTTGTCTCCTTCCTGCAGCTCTGTGCTTTGATTCATACGGAAAGGAAGCCTGGATGACAGCAGTATGCAAGAAACATATTATGCAAAAGCAGGTTCCAGTTTGGACATCCAAGGGATGAGGAACTGAAGGAATTGCTCATCGTATACTTGTGGAGTAGATAACAAGTTACTAAAATTCTCACTTGCTGAGGTGCAAAATTATACATACAACTTGAAGGGCTGTTAGTCCTGGGTATTCAGGAATCAAAAAGCAAGTATGGAAGAATTATAATACATCTAGCTAGTCTATGACTAGTTCACATGTGTTTAAGAACTCTCTTGCGTTATCCTTAAACTGTCTCTGAGTGCGTGAATCGTCTATTCACAGCCCCATTTCCAATTGTGTTTGAAATGACTGAGTGTCCTCTCATGAGATAAGTACTCGCATTCAGGAAGAAATACCTTCTTTGTGCAGTATTTCCATTACAAGGAAAATTGCCTTGCTGCACAAATTCTGTTCTTACTTTCACTTCATTTTTTATGAATGTGGAAATATTCCTGCTAAATCAGTGTTGTAGCTTTGGCTTTGCAAAATCATAACAAATCATTGTTTAGTTTTTTTTTGTCCTTGCAAACCAAAGTTTCAGGATTTCCCAAAAGCATAAGGATAAATATTTTGGATAGGGCTTGTGGTTCAGTATTCTGTTTTCAAAGCTGAGATAACAATAGATAAGTAAGGAAAATATACATGCAGAATATGCTTATTCTGGTATTTCTGTTCCTCACTCTCCTGAGAATATTCTCTAAGACTATTTACATGTGTGTGTGTTTATATGCATATAAACATACATGTGCATATTCATGCATCCTTTTATGTATTTTGCAGGCATGAATACAAGGTTTATGCCATATAGGGCCTGTATGTGTATCTGTATAATATTAAAGATTGTTCATTCTTATTAGTTGATTCTTGTTACTTAGTTCTGAATTAGACCTGGAAGAAAATTGTCTAACACATACAATAGCCCCTTCTTTTTCTTTGTAAATCAGGTTTTTTTGGCTTGGTTTAATCAGCTTTAATGTATGGACAAGAATATAGTTCTGCACTTTTCATGAGTGTCAAAGAAATCCAGTGGCAGAGCACAATGACAAAGAAAAGGTTACTATTAAAATTAAGTTATAAAATCACTTAGGACATCTTTTCCAGGACTTCTGTGATCCTGTAGACTCCTAAATGACTCTTTTACATGATTAAACCTGACTAAACAGCACTAACACTATTCTTTAGAGGACAAATGCTTGCAGCAGAAATAAATTGTGTTTCTACTTAGAGCAGCAATCTGATTAATAAGTGTCTGGGCAGTTGGCTTGCTCTTTCATATCCAGAGGAGCTCTGAGGTGAAGAACAACATTCCCTGAATTGGCTGCAAGTACAAAGAAGGTTTTAGCGGGTTAGAGAGATAAACTCAGATCTTTCAATGGTTCTGGGAACAGAAATTGGAAGACACCTTGCCTTGTGTTTCATGTCATCCACGTCCAATATAAAACTAAATTTTTATTTGTGTGTGTGTGAATTCATGCTTCTGTGTGTTTCAGGAGGTGGTGGTTAGAGGCTTAGGGACACTCAAGAGCAATTGGTTGAGAGTTTGCAACTATAGAATGATTAGGCATTAATAGAAGAAAATGAAAAATAAAAGCTGGTCCATCTAATCAAGTGCCAACAGCCCTATAGCACAGATAAACAAATGTTACTCTATAAGGCTCTATCTGCAGATAGAAAGCTATTTTCTTGGGAAAAGGTCATTGCATTTGATATATCTGAGTGGGGAAAAGAAGAAGCTCAGGGTATCACAGTTCTCACAGTAAACTGTTTGTCCCTGTAAGGCAGACATAAAACTTTGAGTCAGTTATTGGTAGAAAATAAAGGGGAGACAAAACTATGTATAGAGTTACCAGAACTTACAATAAAAAATATTGCTATCTATATAGATTCAAAAGAATAATAACTTATACCTGTAATATAGCTAATGTAAATATCATGATTGAATACACAAATATTTGTAAAAGAATGCGGAAAAAATTGCTCCCATTGCATCAAGTTATCTTTTTATTGGACTGCTTTTTACTTTTTTTTTTATTTATATTTAATTTTAATATTGCTCTCATCTATGTAATAGATGTTTGGAAAGTTTAGCAAATATTTTATCGTTTTAGTCAGGGGGGATCTCATTTATTTAGCCTTAGTAATCCGTAACTATTAATTTAGGTTTTGATCTACCCCTCTTTTTTTTTTTTTTTTTCATCCTGTGTAAATATGGAGTAACTTTACTGAAGTCAGTTGTCTCAGTTCATTTATACCACTGGACATTTATACTACTGCAATGAATTTCCACCTGTTTAACTGATATGCATGTCTGATATGCATGTGTAGAACTGAACACCCTTTAGACTTACATGCTGACAAGTTTCCAATGAAAGGGCTATTTATATAAGGAATCTATTATCATGAAACATAATGCTAATACTATGACATTTTATAGTGCTTGATATAGCACTGAGCTATAGGGATATTGTGCTGGGATGTTTTCTCTCAAGACTAGTATATTGCAGTAGATCTCTGGTGAGTGCTATTTGTTCTTTTATCATTAAAAAAAAAAAAAAAAAAAAAAAAAAAAAACTCCCAGGTCCAAAATGAATAGTGATGGTGCAGTTGGAGCTTCTCTGCTGTGGGATGTGAAGGTTTATAGACAAGTTTATAGATTGTCAAGTCATATTATCTGCTACATGGGGAAATGATCTGACTGGCAGAAATCAAAGCTTCAAAGTGTCATCCTGATACACTGGAGACTGAGCGCCTTTCATCTACCTTTTAGTGATATAAACTTGTTTGTAGTCATATAAAAATAGCTTCCATACTGGGTAAAAAGGCTTACAGTTTTAAGGTCAAAAATCTTTAAATTCTTGAGTAAAAGTGTATAGACAAGAGATGTAATGCTTTCCATTCTTTGTGTTTATTCCCTTTCACCAATATACATATTACTTCACTGAGTTACTAGAAGAGGCATTATTCTACCAGCAATTTTCAGCTAGGTTTGTGAAGACAGTGTTGGCACCTAATTTCCATTTAAAGCCATTGAGTCTAAAATTGAGGCATCTAAATTTAGACAGCTGGCCAGCTGCTGCTCCCGAATCAACTATCTCCTGTCCTACATGCGTCCAGTGTGGCTTTATGTCAGAGGCATGGTATTACCTGTGTACACAAAGATACAGTGCTGCTAACACAAATTTTTAACTTTGGGAGTACCTCAAACATTTAAATGACTGCCATCAGCTGTGAAATTTTGCAGGAAGGTAATGATTGACACTGAAGTAGTCCTATCTTCTTCACTTGCAAGCACTGTAATCCACATTGTAGCTGTGTCTTTGTGCAGGCTGTTCATGTCACGCTAGCTGTGACAAGCCTTGAACAAATCCATGCTTCACACTGGGACTTCTGCTACCATATCCCAGTTACAGACTCTACCAAATGAAGAAGAGGCCTAGATTTATTCCTTCTTTTACCGCAAGGAAGGAAGCTCTGTTTGGAAGGAAGATTCTGTCTGGAAGCTCTGTTTAAAATGTACCACTTTTAGAGATGAATAGAACTGACATGAATCTGGCATCTTCAAGGGTTGCTCATCATGCTGGATTTTACCACAAAACACAATTTTATTGTACTATTTTGCAAACAGAGAACAGAAGCAGAGAAAGAGGAATTTCAAACTCATGCAGGAAAATCCATAAACATTCAGGAATCACCTTTGGATCTTCTGAAAAACTTAGCCAGTGTTAGATGACCCACAAGACCATTCAACCTTACTTAAATCGTAAACAATCTTATCTTTCTTATTGATTTACTCATTTCAAAGTATTTGAATCTTATAGTCTGTAATCTGTAAGTTTTTGATTTTTTTTAGTTTTTGAATGATCAGTATCCTTTGAATGATAAATATCCTTTATTTGACTGTTATGGGAATTTATCCAATGCTGTTTCTCAATGCAGAAACAAATGTAATCTTAATGGTGAATGATGAAGAGTAGCTCTGCTTCAGTTCTTTTCCATCTCGCATATATTTTGCTGTACCATATATTCTGCATTTGCTTTTGGCTCATATGCCACTGCTGTAGAATCACCTAATGTAGAATTACCATACATACAATACTTTCTCACAAAACTTTGAATCAGAAATGAAGAAAAAAATAGCCATAAATGTACTTACAGCCCAAAATACCTCAGGATTCTGGAGCCAATTCATTAGTTTTGTCAAATGGCCTATGAAATCTTTGATGGCTATATATGTCAGAAGACCCAACTTTAGATATTTTCTTAGGAAAAAAAAAATGCTTTTAGCATACAGCTCCATGGCACCAGGATGGGGCACATGATTCATAGTACTACTTTCTGCTTTGCTGATGGAGGATCTTGGAGGATTCCTAGACTCGTTTTTGATCTGCCATAAGATATGCAAAGATCACAGACCAAGGCAGTAATTCTGTACAGCCCAGTAGAAACTGCATTTGAATACTGGTGGTTCTGAGGAGAGGTTTTTTCCACTGCATATTTTGCTCACTGACCAATTTAGCATACTGTGCTCATTGGTTTCTTGCTCCTATTAGAGCAATATTGGAGTAATATTGGAAATGTACCAGTCCTATGATAGTCTGCTTTCCTTTTTTGATTGACAGGTATATTCATTGCAAAGTGCAAATACCTCAAAAGGAGGTTTCAGGATCAATATAAATAAAACTGACACTTCTCTTATGTGGAGTTTGTTACTGTGCTGTGTGATGGTAGCAGTAGACAGGCAGGATACCGCATGGCATAATTTGAATCATTCCTTCTATGCTAATATTGTCTGTCTGATTTATTGAACTGGTATGATTAAGATATAGATGTTTTATGTAATATGCTTCTCTCTATATATATATATAAATGCAAAAGTATGACTTGCAGTAAATCTATTTATTGTTCACCTTTGACGTGCAGGTCACCTGCTCTCTTCCACTAGTTCATCTCTGAGACTTATTCTACAGTGAAGAGCCACCAAGCTTCAGAAACAGTTTGTCTACTTTCTCATTCTTCTTAAATGTATACAGAATTTCCTGCCGTATAAAACACCTTATTTCAGGCTTATGAAGAAAGATCAGAACATGAAAAGTTTGTATTGGCAAAGAAGTATAATCACTTTCAAGTAATGCAAAGTTTCACAAATGTCTGTAATGCAAGTTTCACAAATGGCAAAAAAAGGCTCTAACTCGGATGAAACTCAAATCTATGTGATTACCAAGGCAACGTGCCCCATTGTTCAATGGAACTCAGTTTGAGTTTAGTGCTGTACTGGAAGTGAGTTTGTATTTCTGACTGGCTCATAACAGGGAGAAAAACAAACCCATGACTGCAATGTAAATATAAACTTGGGAGTAATGAGCACAAAGTAGTGCTGTTATAAAAAAAAGATACATTACTACAAGAAGTGAGTTTTAAAGCATGATTTTAAGAAGGAAAGAAAAAAAAGCTCCCCCTTTTTATTTTTTAGGTATGAGTCTATCCTTTGAGAGCAAACTTTAGGAGAACAAACTCCTCTATGTGTCTTTTTTCCCCCTCAAGAACAAAATGAAGGATCTGTCACAATTTTTAACTTTTCGTTAAATACTAAAGTATTGATAAGAAAGGAACATTATTGTCCACAGGAAGCTTTCAACAACTGAGTGAGCTTATTAACAAAATACCTTAATGGAAAAACTGCTATGTTGCTTAATGGCATATATTTAAAGGGGCTGACTTTTAAAAAAGGTTGAGAAATTCTAGTGCAGACTTTCTTATCATTTCTAGAGACAAAAGCAGATCAACGCTACAGCACAAGTGACCAGTTATGATTTTATCAAAAGGACATACAATCAAGGTTGAAGAAGCACTGAAAAACAATGCAATAAATGCAATATGTTCTCTTCAACATATTTGTTTCTTTACAGAATACTTTTCTCTTTGCTACTTTAAAAAAAGACTGGAAAAATGTTCATGTTTTTATTATTTTTAAATGAGCCTGTGAAACTACAAACAGCAAGGGACAAACCAATCAAACTTTGTTTACTGCATTAAGAAGATATACAGTATTTTCTTATCTATGTTTGATGCTTACATGTGTAAATGTTCCCCACTATGAATGAATGCTTATACAGCAGGATCCAGGTATGTGACATCACTTGTACAGAAATATCACAATCTAAGAAATTTATTGCAAGATTGTCCTCTCTAAGCTCACTTAAATACTGAGAGACATCACTGATACTGAGATAATACAGTTGCAGAGGTATTTAAGGAGGCTTATTGAAATTTATAAAACTGCTCTAATATATTGAGAATGAATATTCATTCTGATATGAAAAATAAAAAGTTTCAAGCTAATTTTATGCAGTTATTACTTAAGCAAGAAAACTTGTAATAGAAGAATTTACCTAATTCAAAAAAAGCTTTATTTGAGGATGATTGTCACATAGAATCATAGAATCATTAAGGTTGGAAGGAACCTCTAGGGGTCATCTAGTCCAACCCCCCTGTACACACAAGGTCACCTAGAGCACATGGCACAGGACTGCTTCCAAAAGGATTTTGAAGATCTCCAGAGAAGGAGACTCCACAACTTCTCTTGGCAACCTGTTCCAGTGCTCTGCCACCCTCACTATTAAGAATTTTTCTTTAAATTCCCATGGAACTTTTAATGCTTCAGTTTGTGGCTATTTCCTCTTGTCCTGTCAGTGGCCACCACTGAAAAGAGGCCAGCCCCATCCTCCTCACTGCCTGCCTTAAGGTATTTATAGATACTGATTAGTTCCCCTCTCAGTCTTCTCCAGGCTGAACAGGTCCAGCTCTGTCAACTTTTCCTCATAGGGCAGATGTTCCTCCAATCATCTTCGTAGCCCTGTGCTGGATTCTTTCCAGGACTTCCATATCTCTCTTGAACTGTGGGGCCCAGAACTGCACACATTACTCCATATATGACCTCACCAGGGATAAGTAGAGGGGCAGGATCATCTTTCTCAACCTGTTGGAGACACCCTTCTTAATGCATCCCAGGACCCCATTGGCCACACTGCTGTCTCATGGTCAACTTGTCACCCGCCATGACCCTTCGACTCTCCACAAGGTCGGTCCCCAGCCTGTACTGATGGAGTTATTCCTTCCCAGGTGAAAGTCCTTGCACTTGTCCTTATTGAACTTCATGAGGTTTCTCACTGCCCAGTTGTCTAGTCTGTTGCAGTTGTGCTTCTGTAAATGATATAGGAATTGTGTTCCCATTAATTACCTTCAAATTCCTATAAATATGTTAGAGACAAAAATGGAAAAACATTCTTACAAACATGACAAAATGTGAGTGTTTCTGGATTGCAACTTATTCTTAGGTCACTTAGCAATATAGTGATTCATGGAGTGTTGGTTGTTGTAATTTCACAGAGCTGAAGAGCTGACTTATGACTAATCCTTCAGAATAAGCACACCAGAAGCTTCAGACTCCCTTTGGAGACTGCTAAGAGCACTCAGACCCCAGATGGAAAGAAGGAATTAGCAATTTTATGAAGATTCTCTTTGGCAGGTTATAAGTATTTCATTAACATTTATAACCAGTATTCTATTAGATATGAAGAGTATCTGAAATATCTTTTGCTTCTACTTAGCAGTATTTCCTGCTCATATCTCTACCAGGGGATTGCCCTTCTGTTGTTCTGTAGTAAAAAAAAAGAAAAAAAAAAAAAAAAGAAAAAGAAAAAGCTTTGTTGGCGAGAATATACAATGTATTTCTTTTCTCTGCCTGTTAGACCTTCCTCATGGAAGTTTATACTGTCTAGATATCATTGTGTCTTGAGAGGGGAAACCATTTCTAGAATAAACAGCATATCAATTTTCCTGTATACTCAGGTGATGTGCACAGTTGCAGAGGTGATGAAATCAAACTGGTGGACATACAATGAACTCCCAGAGTGAGAGCAAAAACCTACAACTTAAGCAGTAGCACAGCTTTTGCAGGGACAGGCAAATGTTAACACATTAGAAGATTCACTTGATAAAACTAAAAAGTAAATGAAAAGTGAATTTAGGATATGGAGTTACAAACACAAATATATCTACATTTATTCACAGACATATTATGTACCTAAGAGTTCAGCTGCGTGAACTACTTAATTGTGAATTGCTGGTGGAATTTACTTTTTTTTTTGAGTGTATGAGTTGCTAGGAGTTACAGTAGAGTTTCCCTAATTTTTTTTTCATTATTAATTATAATTCACAGAATGTCTTGAACAAATAATATCTCAGTATATAAGTTTTCATATTTATTCATATACTTGTATGTTTACTGGCTTTTAGTTTATTCTGAAATTCAGATTTCATCTATTATGTTTGCACATTTGCAGTTATTGACATATTCCAATAACCTCTTGACAATTGACAAGTGTTGCAGTTGGATTTCTGGGGCAAATATTTACACCATTCAATATATTCTGTGTACTACCAATCCTCTACTGGCTACTTACATTTCTCTGAGTTAATCCTGGATGCTGCCTTTGGATCATGTGTGTGATCTCCTCCACACACACACCTTTTGCACACTTTTTTTTCCCCTAAAATATCTTCAGGAAATGAATAGAAACAAATCAAGTAAACTTGTTTTAAAATGGATGGAAACACTTTCTTACTATATCTCTCCTCCTTCTTAATCCAGTGATATCAGCTCTATTCAGAGGTCATCCACACATGAAGTATATTGTGGATGGATAGTTTTATGAACATTATTAGCATGTGTAGGCAAGACAATGAAATGAACAATCTTTTTTTGTTGTTATTTTGAATTTAATTATTTTTACATTAAAAGTAATCTCCTGACCCCCTTTTTTCTCATTTTAACTTGTTCTTTCTATCAGTCCACCCTAGTCAATACCTTGGCTATTGTCCAGCTATCTATGACCCTTGAGGGTTCCTGTAGTGTCCCTTGCCTTAACATTGATCTCCTTTTTGAGGCTATTGTCTTTACTGGTTTGTTCAGATAAACATAAATCAAGAAGCTATGTATTTATCTGACAGTTTTCATTACTCTCAGACCAGAGAAGATGAAGTCTCATAAGCTCTAATATCTACACAGATTAATATATGTTAATATGAGCACGACAGAGTAAAATTAGATGGATTTGAGGCTGCTATTAGTGTTTCATTGGGAGGTAAAACTATATGAAATGCCAGTTCTGAAAGCACAATACAATGACTGGTGTCTGACAAAGCCCGAGGGACATCACTGTACTTTATCTTCATGTTTTCTCTGTCAAATATTAGTTTAATCACTTTCTGCTTTCTTACAATTTAGTATTGTTTTTACAAGTGAGAGAATCTAGAAGAAACATGAGCAAAAGCTCAAATACATCAAGAATTTAGTTTTGCAGATAAGTTTCCGGATTCTTTCTATGTCTTTAAGGGAAGCCTAATCCAACCATTGCAGCAGGGAAATTCATATTTTAAAGTCCTACTTTATGGATATTTCTCTCCTGGCTTTTAGTACTACCCACTAGAAAGAAATGGAATTCATTTTGTCTCCGAATGTGGCACCCGAGTCTGTGGAAAATTTACAAAATTTATATTTACGATTTTTTTCTAAGTTTTATGTCTATGGAATGCAATGAGGATAAAGCAATCCTAATCTAAACATAGTAAAATATAAAAATAAACATAGTAGAATAAAATGAAATTTATAAAAATTTTAAAAATATAAATATATAATCATATATATAAAGTATATTTATATATAAAGTATATAAATATAAATGTATAAAAATTATAAAATTTATAAACATAAATCATAGTAGAATATAAATATAGCTCTGCTTAGACCACAACCAAAGTCCACCTTCCATAGTCTGTCTCACACATATATGTTCACATGAAACCATTGCTGGAAGATTGTATCTGGTTCCAGTGTTCATAAGATACATACAGACAAACTGGAAAAACTGAAGAGAAATTTCTCATGTTTCATCTGTGGTTTGAAGTACCTCTGAAGCAGAAGCAACCTAAATACTCATTCAGTTTATAGGGGACCAAGAGGAAATTTGGTCAAGAGACAAAATGAAGTAACTGTTTACTGTTTCAGTTCAGTTTTGGCCAAAGGACAGAAAATGCAGGATAAAAATACTTTTTTTTTTCTTTTTAACAGAATAAACAAAAATTACGTACTGCAGATGGAAACTTAGTTTTTTCTTTTAATCTTATTAAAAGTTTTGATTGTTTTGTGATAAAAATGATGCTTTCTAATTTATTTTGGGAAAAAAAATACTTGAATTTTGAAATCACAACTGACATGTAACCAGACTCAATGAGCAAATTATTGCCTAAAAATTTTACTCTGCTTTATCCATAGATACAACCTGAGGAGATTTCTAATAGAAGATCATTTTGTAATTTAGGAAAAAAAAATGTATAATGATAGCTACCAAATGGAAACACATAAATAGCCTGGCAAACAACTTCCCCTCCCCTCCTTTCCTGTCCTGTTTCAAGGAAAGGAAAGGAAAAGGAAAGGGAAAAGGAAAGGGAAAAGGAAAGGGAAAAGGAAAAGGAAAAGGAAAGGGAAAGGGAAAGGGAAAGGGAAAGGGAAAGGGAAAGGGAAAGGGAAAGGGAAGGGGAAAGGGGAAGGGAAAAGGAAAGGAGAGAGGAAAGGAGAGGGGAGCGGAGAGGAGAGGAGTGGAGAGGAGAGGAGTGGAGAGGAAAGGAAAGGACAGGAAAGGACAGGACAGGAAAGGAAAGGAAAGGAAAG
>JAWLRI010001085.1:1541271-1572358 GCA_034781795.1 Crypturellus tataupa
AAGGAAAGGAAAGGAAAGGAAAGGAAAGGAAAGGAAAGGAAAGGAAAGGAAAGGAAAGGAAAGGAAAGGAAAGGGAGCCTTATGAACTTTGTATAAGTCCAGGTGGTCAAAACTAATTTTCAGTATTCATGAAACCATTAATTCCTCTAGCCCTTTTTATACAGACGATAATGGGAATTTTATAGTAACGACAATCTGTTCTGATTAATCACAGCTAAAATTTTATGACATGTAACTTAGAAGATTTTCTAGTCCCAATTTTTTTACTTACTCTTCCAAATTTACCTTTATTCCCCTGCTGCAGAATCTTACTGTCAGCTGTCTTATTTCCTTTGGTGGTAGTGGGAGGGAAAAGGAGCCTGTCACATTGCACTCCAGCTGTCATGGACATAGCTCCATGTGGCAAATTAGTGCTTAGGAGATAATGAGACTGCAACACAATTAAGTCTCCTTTCTAGAAAGGGCAAGGTCTACATCAGTATGTGATGTAGTGCCACAGGAATGGCTGGTGGTTCAAAGCAGTTCTGAGGACTAGACACTGCCTCCATATCTGAGTCAGAAGTTTGATCTGAACCAGCTCAAGCATAGTCCTGTGGACTGAATATCCGGTAGCTGTTGGGAGTATGAGTGATTCTGAAGTGATACTTTTAAGTTTATTTTTATCAGAACAATGCCTCGCTCGTTATCTCTCAGATAGATAGATAGATCACACTTGAAGATAGAAACTGAAACATTATAAATGGGCACCTCCAAGAGATTTTCTTCAAAATGCTCTACTGATCAGATGTAAAATTCAGGCATTGACGCACCAAGCAACATCTTTTTTATTATTTTTATTTTCTTTTAGCAAGAAACTGAGCGTTCAGATCAGAGAGATGTTTTGCAGCCTTAACTTAAGAAACAAGCAAGCATGGCAGTGCTCAGTAGTTACTGCAACCTGCTCAGCTTTGGGAAACAGAGCTCACAGCAAGGTATCTCTCTCCTACTCTGTGATATTAACTCTGGCAGCATTCAAGATGTGAACAGGAGGGCAGCTTTTGTTCAGTTGTTGCTACAGAAGCAAACAGTGAATGAGGTAGGGTGATTAATTGCCTTCTGTGCATTTTCCCAGTTCTTCCAGAAGTTATTAGGCATTTCCCTACAAAATGCCAGTTAGAGATTATTAGTTAGGTCTGTGTTTCCTATCAAAAGTGTATTTTCATAAGTAGCATTAGTGGCTGAGGGGATTCAGTGGAAAGTTGCATCTTTTGATGCAAATTAAAGTTACAGTTTGCCACCAGTTAAATAGTTTCATATCCCCAAACAATTCCACATATAACTTTTTTTCTTTTTTTAAAAAAAAGAGACCATAGTAGATTAGCAGTAAAACTGTAAGTAAAAGCAAAAGTTGTTACATACCCTTGAAAGCAATGTGAAGCTCTCATATTCCATTTGTTGCCTCGATTTCAGATATAGCCAAAGTAATTTTCTTTACTTCCTAAAAAAGTTGCTTTTTTTTGCTGTAAGGTCCTACCTTTAATGAAAATATGGCTGAGTACATTGTGATTCCTATAGCCAGGAGAATTTATCTTAAGGCAGAACTGAACTATCTATGGCCTATAAACTGTATAATTCATATGGCTTGCAGCCTACTTCCAGCTGTGTTTTCCCAGGCGTTCCTCAGATGTAAACATACATTTTTAATGGAATAGAAACAGTCGGTATCTGAAATCTGTTTGTGTTTAACTCATATCAAAGTGAATATATGCTCCCTGAGTTGTATGATGGAGACAATTAAAAGCTGAGGCAGCAGTCAGTGCACAGATTGTCCCAGAATGGATTTGGGCTAGAGTGTAAAGTCCTGATTCATCTTCTCATTGGGCCATGTAGCCCACTTGAGCACACACGTTGGGTAATGCTCCTTTGAAGAATCACTGTATAAAAAGCCTAAGAAGAATGAAAACTTCCATACAAGCACCTACAGAATCCTCAATCCTTTCTACAAAACTGCTTTCCAACTAGTCTGTCCTGGTGTGAAGAATTACTCCTTCTCAGGTGCAGGATCCTGCACTTCCCTTTGTCGAACTTCATGAGGTTCATCTCAGCCCATTCTCCATTTGACCCTCTCTCCTGACTGAATGGCAACACAACTATCTGGTGTACCATGAATTTTCCCAATTCTGGATTATCTGCAGACTTGAGAGGATGCATTTGATTTATTCATCCAAGGCATGAAAAAGATGCTAAAACAGTATTAGCTGCACTATCAACACCTAAGGGTCACCACTGGTGATGGACCTCTACTTGGATGTTTTGCCACTGAGCCTGATAGCCAGTTTTAAATCTGGCTGCATAAGTACATAAGATATCTATGTGTATTCAACTGAATTGGATGTTTGTCTATGCAATCAGTGAAGACCAAGAGCTAGTGGTTAGTTATCAAAATCATTGTCAAGGCTCTGTTGACTGTATTGTCCAACACTTCATTCATCGAAATGTCAATTTAGATATTTAGCCCTCATTAAGACACCTATATTTGCATAATTTAGGATCTGTTCTTGAACTGAATGTTATTTTGGATATCTGTAAGCATGAATTAAAAGAATGAAAATCTTAAGGGGATGAAGTTTAAACAAAATGGAAAAATCAAACAAGCACATGAGAAAAAATATGACACAGCGCACAAGAGATCACATTAGCAATGCAGCTTATTTTTTACTCAACTACTTAGATGGCAAATCCATAATAAGACTTAGAGGAATTTTAATCAAAAGACAGCATTAAGTGATTTTATTACCAGTTAACCACTAAAGCCTTTGAATTGGGTTTTTATTACCAAAGATATGAATGTAAGGTAGTTTCTAAGAACCTGTTGAGAGGTTACCAGATGGTATCTCTATGTAGTAAAATAAACATATGTTTTCTGTCTAAATTACTTCTGCTTTAAAGGGAAGAAAATAATAACCGGATGAAACATATTTGAAGAGAAAGATCTTCCTTTTCATCAGGCTACACACAATTCTGAGATGTAGGAGTGACACCAGGGATTAACCACCTTCTTAAGTGGCAATAACTGATAAAGTTAGATGCTCTACTTTTGCATCTGTCAACAATGTTCCACAGGTTGAATGATTAGGGATCCAGATGCCAGCAGAAACCACTAGAAGTTATGTGAATAATATTGATGAGGTGAAGGCTAGAATCCAGTACATAGTGCTCAGAATAAGGATTGTGCGTTGACTCACGCTTCTGTTGCTTAGGATTAGATTCCTGTAGAACATAATTGTCTCAGAGAGAGCAAGCTGAAGCAGTACAAAATTGAGGCAGGAAAATGATTAAGCTGCAGGGAATCAGGTGTTGAGTTTGCTCCTTGAAACACTTTTATTCATAGATGTAGATATTATGCCTTTTTTGGGGCATAATTTTTTTTTCTTTTTTTTGGACATAGTGTAATGCACCAATATAAGAAGCTCCCAAGCAAACTCTGAGTGAGATGCTAGGTCTCTGCAGAGATATTATCTTGAGGAGCATAGTTATTTTTGAGAAGTGATTTGCCCATTCTAATTAGCCCTGCATGGGCAAACCAATCTAGTAATTCAGTTATACTTCCTCTAATAGTGGCACTTCAAATTATTCTGTTCAAATTCCTTTGCTGATAACATTTTACTAAAATGTATGATACATGGGGATCTCCTCTCAGTAGGCAACAGTAATTCTATAACCAAAAATGGAGATTTTCCATGTGAAGTAAATCATTTTGTAAATGGGCAGTGAAGAAAATATGTTCTTAAACTCCAATTAGTACAAAATTTCACAGAAACGAGAGCACACTTTGCATCCAGCAGAGACATAAAGCTCATCTCAGTTTCAATTATAAACAAGATGATCAGTATCTTTGCAACATGTGTACATGCAATGATTATACAATAATATTGTCACTTGGAAGTGTTTACTCAGTATAGACCAGGTAGCTATCTATTGTCCAAAATCCCTGTAAAATTTACCACACACAAAACAAAGAAACATTTCATTAATATTATTTTTAAGAATTTTTTAACAATGTAGGAGCAAGAAGCCATCTATGGAATTCCACCTCAGGGACAAGATCCATTATCAAATGCTATAGCTGATTGAAAAACAAGTTAGAGACTTTTTATTTCCTGAATCTGTTTGTATGCATTTAATAGCAGCTACTGAAATGGACCTAGAAGTAATATAACACAGTCCCAAGATGTGTTTAACCCTCTCCAGCTCCACTCAGCAAACATAGCCAGTCCTGTACTTCATTCCTACCCTGTGCCACTATCAAAGACCCTGTGCAAAATGACCTAGTCACAGACCCAGCTAAATGGAAGTGTGAAGGTGTATCCAAGATCAGAAAGTACTTTAATGATCATTCATGATAAATTATTATTATGATTCTCGTACTAAAAAAAAGAAAAAAATATCCAAATATTTGTTTTGGTCTCAGATGCATGCAGAAGTTACCTGTCTTTTCTAAAGAAGATAAATGTAAGATTTTGTCAAAATTCTTCTTGCTTACTTTCAATTTTGTCTTCATGATATCTTTTACAAAAGATAGTTGCTAGAATGAACCATCTACATCACTCATGTCGATTTTCCACTGCTTTCAGAGAGCACCTTTAGCCTTTAGCTTAGCCATTTGGTGCCTATGAGACTAGCTGTATATCATGGACATTGACAAGGATAAATAATAATGCCACACTCAAGTAAGCAGAAGCTATTAATAAAAATGATTTGAAATGGGTTGATCTGAATGTTTCTTACTAGAAAAGCTTCTTAAAGGAAAGCTCAGAAAGGAAAAGGAAACCTTATAACTTCTCTCTACAGAATCTCTCACCCAAGGAGAAAAAAAGTGCATAACCTTTTATCATCTTATGGAGTTCATTTACAACAGTAACTCAGAGTAACTAACATAGATCTTTATAGTCAATTTAAAAATCGAAAGCCCAAATTGCTATTTAGGGGTGCATTTACAGACATCCAGATTTACAGACAAGTAGCTGGACTTTCCAAGATGTTAAAGTGCAAATAATCTATATTGAGCAGAATCTCCCACCGCATTGCAAGGAACAGCTACCTTGAACCAATGTGGTGAAAGGGGTCCTGCTCAAACCCTCCATTCCTTTTACAGAAACCTACTACGGAAGGATATTTGTTCTCTGTTCATCCTACCTATTTCTGTTGTCCTTCAAGTTGAAGAACCAGACATCAAATATTTTAAAATACCCAGCATGGTAGCTGTGTTGTCCTTAAGCTCCATTTTAGTCTGAATAAGAGAGAAATGTCATTAAAAGATTGTATTTTATGAACATTTCCTGTCTTCCTATCTTTTACTTCATCTTTCATTTATTATAGTACACAAAGATTTCAAATGACTGAAAATTGTATCAGAATGTCTCTCCCTCAATCTTTAGCGGGATGCTTGGGTCTTTTTCTGCAGCATCTTCAAACAAACAGTTTGGAGAATTGAGAAGTAGGTTAGGGATTCAGAGGACTGAATATTTACGGTGTTTTGGGTAGTATTTAGCTCTGTCTTCATCTCTCTCAGATATTTTAGCTAAAGTCACAGTTCAACCACACTCTGTATGTATGCCTGACAGAGTAATGAAGAGGTGTCACAACCATAACCATAAGGATTTTGTATAAATCTGGTGACTATGGATTTTGAAATTCAGAGCAACTAGAACAGGTTGCCCTGGGGGACTGTGGAGACTCTGTCTATGGAGATATTCAAAAGCCGTCTGGACAAGGTGCAGGGCAATATGCTTTAGGTCCTGCTGTAGCAGGAAGGCTGGACTAGTTGATCTCCACAGGTTCCTTCCAATCTCAACCCTTTTATCATTCTGTGATTTGTTGATTCTGTTTTTCTTCCAGTTAAAAGAGGTGAAAGATTGCCATAGGACTATCATTTATGAATATATTTAATGTGGGCACAGCATGGAAGTAGTAATAAAGATTCTATAAGCGTAAATATTTAACCTTCCCATTCCAGTTAGTAGATAAGATTATTTTGAATATCACATGAAAATGTAACACAATACAATTCAACAAAAAAGACAAAAATATCAGAACTGCAACCAATAAACAATAAACAAACTAGAAATAGGATAAGAAATATTAATTTTTTAAAAATATCTTTTAAAATGTCATTTATATTATTTCAAAATGGTTGTATCTGACTAATGCCTTCAATGGAAACATTCATTAATTGTTCCCCAGAAACATTACTACTTTTTCAGATTGAAAATTAATAAAAAAACTAAAATAATTGTTTTATGATTTTCAGTTTCTTTAAACAACAATCCACTTATGTGTTAAATCTACTAGAAAATGAAAATAAAGTTCTGAAGGCCTCATTGTTACTGACAAGTTTGTTTTGATTTACTGTAAGAAAACAAATTTGATGTTTGTCCTTCCAATTTCTTTTCTTTTCTTTTTTTTTTTTTTTTTTTTTTATTGTGGTTGTTGTGTGCCTCATTATTTTGAAATCCTGATAGGAATAAAAATGACATGGGGTTTGGATTAAATGAACTTCTTGATAGAAACTGCAGCCCTGCTTTCAAGTTAAGATGAATGGTTGATACCCAATCAGTTGGAAAAGATGGTGCAAGTCACTAGTAGTGGAAGCCATTATCATTTGACTGCTTTCTGGCAGTTAAGAAAAAAACCACATTTTTCAATTTTCCAGAGAACACCTGCCCTTATAACTAAATCATTATCAATGCTTTTTTGCTCTCATGTTAGAAGTTTCACTGAATAACTAGTCAGAAAAAATCTTTTGAAAACAGAGTCTTCTAGTATATTTTTATACATATCCTGCTTATACATATAGTCTCGATTTATCTGAAAACTCTGCTGCAGGAATAACAACAGATTTTTGGAAAAAAAAAAAAAAAGATAAGAAATAGGAGGAAAAAAAAAGGAAGGCTAACACTCCTTTTTTCAGTTGCTTTATGGGTACTGTTGCCTAACACCTCTCCCTGGAATAGAAGAGAAGTAGTATGGAGAGATGCTGAGCTTTGTCATAACATTATCACAAAAGAGTAGTTCTGCTTAGTGTGAGAATATGTTTTGATGAGAATAAGTGTTAGACTACTCAGAACTGTGTGATATTCTGAAATAAAAGAAGTTCTTACAGTGATATCAAGTCTGAAAGATGATATTGATAATTAGTCTAAGATATTCTTTAAAGAATCAAAAAAAAAAAAACTAAAAGTATTTTCATCCTATCGTACCTATCATCTGGGTAGATATTAAACTTGCGTAACTTAGTTGCCACAGATTCTATTATATCTGCAGTGAACAACTTCTTAAAATATTTAACATTTGGAGGTACCAGATTTTGGTTTTCTAATCAACCAATGAGGACAAACGGTCATCACAAGTAGTGTGAAAGACCAGGACATTCAAGGCTTTTCCCAGTTCATTCTGAATATTGACATATTGTTGCAAAAGTAATTTTATGGAATTATTTCCATACTAATGATGTTCTCATGGTTCCTAGATGAAGCAGTTATTGGTCTGCTCCACTTAGAAAGCTGAAGTTTTCAGGTCATACTTGTGTTTTATTTTCTTAGTGCTTGTGGCTCTTTAAACATGTTATTAGTAAACCTCAGTTCCATGAATTTCACTTCTTGTATACAAAGATCTCACTTTGGAGATCTAAGAAAGACACACTGAAACTGAAGCCTGCAATTCTTAAATAAACAAAGTGTCAAAATGTCTGACTTAAGATATAAATTAATAAAAGAATAAGGAAAGGAGTGCTACTATATCTGGCAGTTGCACCCCTATGATCCTCATTAATGGAGAAGATGCTGACATTTTTAAACTTATTCATAATTATCCCCAAACTCAACAACACTGATAAAGTTTTGTTTATTCAATAGTTGACAATATGTTTCTGTATATTTGGATACTTCACACCACACACTTTGTGCTGCTGAATCATGTTTAGGTTAGATTTTTTTTATTTTTTTGTGAATGGCACGTCAAATTGTTTAAAAAAAAAAACAACACGAAGATACTACTAAATGGTTTAATTAAGGTAGGAATGTGTACAGACTACTGAAGTATAGATCTTTTATTCATGACTAAAATTAATTTAGATCAGATTTTTAATTTCAATTTTGGCAATTTTAATTTTGGCTTCTGCAGAAAAGAAACCTTATGCAAAATGTGTAAATGATTAGGAAAACATCTTAACAGATATCATTTAACTAATATTCAGTTTATTTGTTGATCAAAAAACTTTTCTTGAAGTAGGAATCCAAAGAAAAGGGCACAACTAGTGCAATTGCCATGGATAATAATTTATTTAAAATTATGTGTTCTTGAAGCCTTAAAGAATGATTGTTATCACAAATTTGATTGATAAACTTTTTTTTTCCCCATGGCCTAGTCTGCCTGACTTTTTTTCCTATGCTGTCTTTGTACAACTAATATTATAAATTCTCATAATCATTCATATTACTGCCTGTTTAAATCTTGTGGAAGTGCTGTTGCTGTCTGATTGGCAATCTCAGGTACTTAAACTGAAATAAATCCTTTTTCTGCTTCACTTAAAAAAGTTCAATGATAGTTTCTGCAAATTTAAAGGGTTTTTTTTTGTGGACTTCATGAATTTTATTTTCTCCCTTTCCTGGAGCAAAAGTATAAGCAGTAATATTTGACAACCCTTCAAACCTTATCCAAAGAGGTAATTACCTCTCCTCTCATCTCCTCTCCTCTCCTCTCCTCTCCTCTCCTCTCCTCTCCTCTCCTCTCCTCTCCTCATTTCTTTTCTTCTTTATGTTTGTAGAGGTGTTAGGGTATTTAGAGGGGGGAAATGCATAGGATTTGAGGGGAAAATACACCCTGAGACATACGCACACAGACACACACACACATACTTCCACAAGCAGTCCTGGGTAACTGTCTGGGGAGTCAAAAGGCTCTTCAAGAACCAGGGTTCATGGGACAATCAGAGACATTCGGGCTTTTTCTCAACCAATAACAATAATCGTTTCCTCAAGTACTGAGTTTTTGTTTTTTTTTCCTAATGTGATTTGAGTTTCCTGACAGTTACCTCTGTCAAAGATGAAGTTTACTGGACTACATTGACTGCGCAGAATGGTGGAGGATGTTGCATGTCCTGGCTGCACTACAGTCTTTGTTCCATTTGTTCAACACTTTTTGCTTTGTTTTGTTTTGTTTCTGCTTGTCTGATGCTTTTTTATCTCCCTCTCTCTCTGTTATATACATTTTTTTCCAGTTCTGCTGGAAGGTTATACTGCTTCAGTGACCGGTAACTGACCACCAGTGAATTACTTAGAGCCCTGGAGCTTTTGCTTTCAGTCGGTGTCCTTGTTTTCAAAGCTTTTGCTACTACCCCTTAAATTCCACATTGTAAAGGGAAATACCAGGTATCTTCAGGTTCCTTTTCCATGGTTCTCAGCAAGTTCTCACAACAGACTGATAATTGGCCAAATAGGCAAGATAGGCTGCAGCTGTCACGCTTTGCAAAATTAGTGTCAGACAATATTAGCATAATATCTGTGTCTTTTCACTAGCAGTGACAGTACTCTATTTACTGAACCATTAGAAAAATCTGAAAAAAAATCTGAATCTTGTGAAAGTTTCAGTAATACATGAAAGTGACAGAGTAACATAGTGTCTACAGGCTACAAGAACAGCCCATTGCTCAGCAAGTCCCATTAGATTATTCCTGCATTAGTAGGGAGATTTTGTTTAAATACTGTTGGGGGATAAAGGGGGGAACTTGGGGGCCCATAGGGGCCAATGGTGTCCCCCGAGTGACCCCAGTTGTGGGCATGCGCAGTGGGGATTTGTACAGGGGGGTCCCAGACGCTTGGGATGCCCCCTGGGTGACCCCTACCTGCTGCGCATGCCCGCAACGCCCCGGAGGACCCAGCTACGTGCTGGAGGTCTCCGGGGAGAAGGTGCTGGAACCCAAAGGTGGGGGCCAGGAGCGGTCTGCCGCTCCTGGCACCCCGCCCAGTAACGGGGTTCCAGCCAATCCCCCAACTCCCCCAACCAATCCTGACCCTTGTTCCTCCCTCGTTCCGCCCCTTGTCGAAGTTATAAATAACCTTGTTGTCAATAAACTGGGCTTTTTGCCTTGGGACTTTTCCCGCCAAACCTTGTTCGCGTGCCTGCTGTCCTTGCTACGGCCGAAGGGCGTGGACGGGGTTTGGAGGCCTGCTACAAACCCTGGAAGGGCGGGAGCCTTTGGCTCACATTGAGTCTTATAGGAGGCTCCTTGCGCATCGCTGGTTTTCCCAGCTTCTGCCGGCACTCACCTGAGGCGCCACTTTCGGAGGTCCCGGTCCCCTCGTGACCATAGGAGTGGTGAGCATATCGCTCGGGCCCCGGGCTTTGGGAGGATAATAAAGCTTGTGGGCCCCGGGCGGGAAAGGGTTACCCGGGGTGTAAAAAGAATACCACGTCGGACCCTCGCGGCTCCCATTCCCCCCACGGATTTTATTTCGTTTATATTTTTGTTATCGCGTCGGGATTTTTCCCTCGGGCCGGTGCCC
Organism: Crypturellus tataupa; assembly: GCA_034781795.1. Taxonomy (NCBI): domain Eukaryota; kingdom Metazoa; phylum Chordata; class Aves; order Tinamiformes; family Tinamidae; genus Crypturellus; species Crypturellus tataupa. Next base: position 1,551,813 of record JAWLRI010001085.1, read on the forward strand.
GGTGGATCACCGACAGGGGCCGCGGGTGGGGTTTGTTTTTATTTGCCTTTTATTTTCAGTTATTAGCGGCGCGCGTCTGGGGAGGCCCGGCGCGCCGGACGGCCGGGGCCACAGGTGGGGGGTGCGTGGCAGGGGAGGCCCGGCGCGTTAGGCCTGCGGCCGGGATATCGGTTGGCCGGTGGCCACATCATTATTTTTTACTATTCCCGACAAAATACTGCTGTAAAATTCCATTGGCTTTAAAGTATAGGATTTTTTTTCTCTACTTTAAAAACAAAAGTGCATTCTCACCTCTTAGTTATTCAAGAATATGGTCAGAATCAGACTCCAGAAAAAAATCTGCCAGAGTCCTAGATCTCTCTGTCTAAGAGGAAGGGAAATGTAGAATTCATTTTCTAACTTGTTAAGCCCTTTAGTTTAAACCAAACTGAAACAGCTATGTATTCTATTTAAACTTAGCTATGTGGCATTTTTCATTTTTAATTATAAACTTTTAGAGCATGTCGATTTTTAAGCCTTTTCTAGTTTTACTACTTATTTTGGTACACCTACCAAAATGAGTAGAGCTTCCATCCCACATATCCAGAAAAATCCTTCATTTTTTTCCTTAAAATTGGTTATTCCTATGAAATGTTACAAACAATAAAATAAAATGTCTTTTTTTTCTGATTATTTGCATTTTCCTTTGAATACCTGTAAAATTTTGTATTTTAATGCAGAGATGACTAAAACTGGATTGAAGAGTATTATTTAATGACAACGATGAAATGTGAATCCTAAACCTGACATCCGCTTTTATAATTAATTTTTTCTCTGAATGTACAATGCCTGCAGAGACAACACAAGACATTTTATCAAGACATTTGTAGCTGCTGAACACCTGCTCTGTCAAAGATAACTGAAAAGATTGTATAAATTTTGAAACTCAAGTTTATCCAAGATTAAAATGATTTGAAAAACTTATGATATGAACTTTTCATGTGGAAATAATGCTTGTTGCTTGCAACAGTGTTTACTAGCAAACCCTTTGAAGATAGGCTTCTACTCTGAAATTATAATCATAGCGAACAGCGGAACAGGCATTAGTGGCACGTGCTGGCACTGCTCCCACTACAGGTGTGCATTAATTTCACAGACTACTGCTCCATAGGACTATACATTTGTATGTGTTTATATGATATTTATAGACCTGAAGTTTCCCAGAATGAGAGACAGGCACCAGCTGCTCTTGGTACCAATCATTGTACTCCCATTGCCACTCCATGGGCATCATCACCATGAAGCAACAGAGGTTTCAAAAGACTGAGGTGTTTAATTGGAATTTGCCTGAATGTGTAGTCAACCAAAGACTTAAAACAGGTAGATTGGTATCACTGCAGTAAAAGGAAGTAAGCTATAAAACAACAGTCCATATTCTTTCGGTGGCTCCTTAATTCCAAGGTTGCTCTATGTTAGTTGGAATGACTGACACTAACTTCTCTTCTGATGGCTGGGGAGTTGTGCAAAGGAGTGTTTCTTCATCTACAGACTCTCTTCTCTCAGTCCTTTCCCCCATCTTCCTTTCCTAAAATCTCTTCTGAAAAATCTAGTCCAGCCCCCCTGCTCCAACAGGGACACATTGCACAGGGTTGTATCCAGGCAGGTTTTGAAGATCTCTAGAGAAGGAGACTCCACAACCTCTCTGGGCAGCCTGTTCCAGGGTTTGTCACCCCCACCCAGGAAAGAAGTTCTTTGTCATATGGAGATGGAACTTCCTGTGTTTCAATTTGAACCCATTACCCCTTGTCCTGTCACTGGTTGGCACAGAGAAGATTTTGACCTCATCCTCTTTACATTCTACCCTCATGTATTTGTACATGTTGATCAGATCCACTCTCAATGTTCTCCAGGTTAAACAGGCCCAGCTCTCTTCGTCTTTCCTCATATAATAGATGTTTGAGTCCCTTAATCATCTTAGTTGTTCTACGCTGGACCCTCTCTAGAAGTTCCACGTCCCTTTTGTACAGGGGAGCCCAGAGCGGCATGCAATATTCCTGGTGGCCTCACCGGAGCTAAGTACAGGGGAAAGTCATTAATTTCAGTTAATCAGTGGTTTTACAAGTTTTCTGTGTGTATTTTCACTATCCTATACAGTTATCTTTGAAGCAGTTTTTTTTTTTTTTAATTCTCTTTTCTTTTTGAGTTTTAGAGGAAGTAGATATGAACAAGGTACTTGGTGTAGTATTGTTCTAAGAGTACAGCTGTTACTGCAAATGTTCCTTCTATGTAAAGATTGTCCCAGTACTAGACTCTGGCCAGAGGGTTAATGATTTGAAGGACCTAATATCTGAGAGCAAATACATGAGGTTAAATAACTTAGGAAAGCAAATTCAGCAAGAGTTGTCACACTGAAGGTTTCAGGAAGCAAGACAAAGATCAGTTGATTTATACCAAAAAGCAGCTTGTTCTCTCTGTGCTTAGCACCAGTCTCCACAAAGTCTGCAAAACAGAGTCCATTCTTCAATGTCACTCTGCCTTACTTAATTAAAAATCATTTTATAAAAACATATTTCACAATCTCCAGTGAGGTTAAAGACATGAGCTAATAGGCTTCAGTTCACATAGATTTAACCACTCTGCTTTCCAGAGGAGGATTTTATAGCAAAAGAGAAAATCACACTGTTTTGTGGGGAAAAGGAGAGTATAATAGTGAAATTTCCAGATGACAACCTGTCTCTCTTACTGATCATTCATACAGATACCAAACAATATGTTTTGGTTTATTCTATTGGAGGGCTCCTGATTAAACATCTTCAAGAGGGTATTCTATGAAGGGAAACCACATTAATGCAAAAATATCCCATTAAGATGCAACACACTTTACTATGGTGATGAAATTGGTAGGTCTATTAACAGACCTTCCCACAAGATCAGAGTTTCATAATTGTTTAATCAATATTTCCTCAGAATTTTATAATTGTATACTTTTATAAGCAGAAGAAAGATCATGCTAAATTTGTGTCCTTTCTTTCAAATATGTTAATATTTCTAAAACTTACCTATTAAACCAGTGCCATTTCAAAAATAATTTAGATTAGCTTCACATCAAAAATATAACTACCAAAGAGAAATTCTTGAAGAAAACCTTTGACACAGCTTTGAGTGCAGGTGACAGAATAATAAATAGTGTTTTAGTTGTGATTCCATATCAGATCAGGTAAATGGAAAATGATTGCTTTTTTCACGGTACACAATCAAGTAAAACAGTTCAGCAAATTCTGAAGTTTGACTGATTATTAAATGTTTGTACGTGTGATAAGCATCTGGCATTTCAGCCAGAAATTACCTTTGTCTTTTTGTTTTAATATATGTAAAATATAATCTAAAAATCTACTTAATGTTAATTAGTCTTAACGGTAAACTAGAGAACCAGTATTTCATTCACTTTGTTATGGTGAATAATGGTGTTATTTGTCATATTACTAAGAGCATGACAAAACTCTATGTCTGTGAATAACTTACAAGTAAAGAGCCCAGGATCAAATATAAGGGAATTATCAATGGTGACATTCATATTACACTGCTACCTATTTAGCACATCAACCTTTCTGTCATTAACATAAGCACAGATTTTGAACTCTTGCTTCAATTCAAGCAAATTCTCCAGTTGATAAAGGGTGCACATATGCCTTTTCTATTAAGTACATTCTTCAGAGAACATGTCTTTAGGTGATACAGTGAAGAAGAGATTTGATTAAGGAGATGGCAAACAAACTAGAAGTCTTTCACCGAAACAGAAGTTACTGCAGCTTTATGAGACAAAAACTTTGTCCTACATATGTCAGAAGACTGGGTTTATTTGAAGCTCTCCTAGAGAACATTCAACCACAGCAAATAACAGATTAATGGGGCTTTTTTCTATTAAATATGAGTTCCTCCATGATCTGATGGTGCTGCTTTTCTGTTTGGAGCTCCTTGGGTCTGTCTTTGCGAAAATCTTTTATGCACATGCAATCAAAATCCAGAAAATTATCTAGGTGTATTACTATGCATACATTAGAAAATAGATTGTTGTTCAATATTATCTATTAGGCACAAAGAATTGAGCCAAATGCTCCGTGAAGTGAATTGAAAGCATCCCATGCAGTGGCCCCTGGAACAACTTCATCTAATGAGCTGCGTAGATAGTCCATTTTTTTGAACAATGAAATCTCAGTTCTACATTCTGCTTTATATCTGATTCTAGCAGATTTTCTTCAACATGAACTAGATATTTGTTCGCACAAGTATCTTGCCAATTTGAAAAAACCTTTGACAACTCAAGTACTGCAGCTCTAACCTTCCTTGTCTCCTGAAAATAAGGAAGCAAAATAATGCAATGTTTCAATGTTTTAAACTGATTATTTTATTTTATTTTATTTTATTTTATTTTATTTTATTTTATTTTATTTTATTTTATTTTATTTTACTTTATTTTATTTTATTTTATTTATTTTATTTTATATTTTTCCATAAGACCCTTTAGTAGGAGTACTGTGGAACTGTAAATCAGACAGCAAGGGGTCATATACGAATTACAGCTTTCAGAAGAATATCCAGAAGATGAAATATTAGGTTACTTGAAAATAATATGCTTGCTTCTACACTGTCCTGCATCTTTTGTATCTATTTTTACCCTTGCATAGGGAAAGCTAACTTACTTTATTAATAGCACTTTATATCAGTTTTATACAAAGGTTGATAGCAAAAAAACACTTTGGCCTGTATATTTTCATGATAGTTATTGTTTTCTTTTTAATATTATTTTTGCATTGAACAAAGAAATAAAAAACAAGGGGAATTCAAAGCAAAATAATTCTATGGCAATTTCTAGTAGATGATCAAAAAACCTTAGGAATATAAGAACTGTCTTGCTAACTTATGTGTCACCAATTCTCTATGCTTTTTTATGTTTTGCAAAGCTCAGAGTTAAATATTTCCTAAAAAAAAGGGGTTAACTCACCTAAGTTTTCTTGATTTCATAATACCAGATAATATCAGGAATAGAAATTCTCTTTTGAGATGAGGTGAAGACTTTATCCCTTGGATGAGGAGTGATAGCACTCTTAATTTTAAAAATACAATATTGAAAAATTTTTCTATAGAGGCTAAAAGCAAGACGTGTTTTTCTTTGACACTCAGCCACATTTAAACTGCAAAAGTATTTGGAGTACTAACACCCTTTTAAAATTTCAAAACCTTTCAAACTTTTAAATTTTATAGCCTCAATTGTAGTCACAATAATTTAAGCCCAACTTGAATATAGTCTCAAAGGGACTAAGGCATATACCAAGGCTATAAGATATATAACATATATATTTTTCTGCAATTATAAAAATTGTATACATTTTCCTGATATAATTCCTATCTACCTGAAACTTCCTTTGCATTTTTATATTAAGTGTCCTTTTGTGGAGGTTTTCAAAGTCTTTTGTGATATTAGATTAGTGCTAAAGGAGAAGGAGAAAACAGAAAGGTGGTGTGATAAACACATTACAAACATCAAAGAGTTTTTCGAAACAGTGATAACAAAAGTTTTCTAATACAAATGTGAAAGACTTGATTTATGAATCAAGAATTCAGCAAAAGTAGCAAAGTAAAAATAGAAATTGTCTGACATCTCATGTCCATTTTTATTTGACTCACAAAATGCGGCAGGAGTAGCTGTAAGTTATAGCTGAATCCGTTATTTAAGAAAACACAGACAAAAAAGAAAGCAGTAGGTATAAGCCAAAACAAACAAACAACAAACAAACAAAACTTCCCCTTGAAATTCAACCATAGTAGAATCACGTTTTTTCAGGTCAGGAGGTTGTCAGGCTGTTATGGTGAGATACATTCTGAGATTTATTTAAAGATGGATAGTTCAACCTCATCGCCAAATCATTAAGCCATAGAGAATTTTTAATGAACCAGCTGATTCATAAAAAGGAAAAGCTTTGGAATCAATGAGCATACTGAAATGCAAGGCTCCTGTATAAAGTGCTCAGAGGACGGCACGATTATTGTATCATTGTCTGTATGTGCAGTCTAATGGCAGAAGCATGACATAAAAGAACAGAGAAAATGATTGCAATCATTCAGTAGACTCTACTTGTCTCTAGACTTGGATACCACTCAGTCTCAGGACTATGATACCACTGCCAGAGATTATAGAACTGATCTAATTACTCATTGATCCAATGGTATTTTAAGGTATGATGTTGTCCAATCATCTGCATATAGAAAGATATCTCATCATGAACTTGTTGCAACAATCCTGTAACTTCTTCCTATGAAAAACGTGTAACTTTGTGTGTTGGAAAGATTATAAATGTTGAAAGAAATATAGAAAACTTATTCTAAAGCACAGATCCTTAGCAACTAAGGGTTGACAACTTCTTACTATTACTAAAACATTCCATAGTATTACCTAAAAAATTCAACGGTAATGATTTCTTTTTTTTTTCTTCTTCTTCTTCTTCTGTGAAGCTGATATAATCAGAAGAGAGCTAGGGGCAGACGGAGAAAGAGAAGAATGTGTTATTTCACAAACAGTTGAACATCATGTTGAGACAGATGGCCGGTACTGGAAGTATTGGAAGGCCCCTAAAAGTTCATCTAGTGTAGTAACTTGCCTACAAAAATGGTTTATAATGCATCAGTATGTGAAAGTATAAGAGAAAAAAATATATCACAGAATTACAGCTTGAGGTTGGAAGGGGACATCTGGAGATCATCTAGTCCAACCTCTCCCTGCACAAGCATGATCACCTAGATCATGTCACACAGTAGGCCTCAAGAAGGTAAAACAGAGTAATATTTCTGCCTGTATGGTCTCCAATGCCCTCCCAGAAATTTGTAGATCAAGAGTCTCATGAGCAAAATGTTTAATGCCTTTAAGTGGATTTTGCTCTAAAGAAATTTTCTATGAATCCAAACTCTCTTTCTTAATACTGTTACTTTTTAGCATGCAAAACATCCTGCAGTGGGGATTCCTGTGTTAATTTAATATGATGTCCCCTAACTTTTATTTTTGAAGAGGTGTGACAGTTGTTTCTCCAGTCATACACTTCATTTCATTTGTGAATTTGTAGTTCTCTACTGAATGACTCAAGATGATGGCAGATGGATTTATGTGGTGGAATCATGATGTCTTCCCTTTTTTCTCTTTTTTTTTTTTTTTTTTAATCTCTGTTCCTTTTCTAAACATTCCAAAAGTGTTTGTTTTTGCTTTGCTACTGGTAACAGAGCTGACGTTTTCACAGAGCTATTTATTACAACATCAGTATGTCTTTCTATAAGAAATAATTGCTCATTTACAGCCATTAAAGTGTATGCAAAATTTGGATTTTTTTACCACCTAATTGCATTACTTTACATATCTGTGCATTTAATTGCTCTGTGTAGACATTCAGTCCAGACAATGAACTTTGTCACCTGCCTCTCTCCTCTTTCTAGATGATTTATGAATTGCACAGGCACCAACAGCAATCCCTTGTGACCTTTCTTCACAAGGAACCAAACTCCACTGGGAGAAGATGCCATTAATTCATACCTTTGTTTCTCATCTTTTAGAGTTTTGTTTTGTTTTCCTTTGTTTTGTTTGTCTTTCTTTTTGTTTGTCTAGTTTCTGAAAGAACATTTTTTGAGGAACCTTGTAAAGCATCTTTTGGAAGCTTAGGTGGATTTTTGTCTATGTGTTGACTGACTTCTTCAAAAGAGTTAATGGAAAATAGGAAAATAAAAGGAAGCAGATTGAAATAATGATACCCCTTAACAAAGATTGGGATGACTGCTGGAATTGCACATTTATCCTTTCTTATGCTTTTGTTACCAATTGAGTAAGTATAGACTTATTTGACTTATTTGTTCATAATTGTTGGGATTCCTCGTGGACGACACAGGAAAAATTACAGGAATTGCTGTTTCAGTTGCAGGATACCAATAAGGTTTTAAACAAAACAAACAAACAAAGAATGGAAAAGCTAAGTGAACATCAGTGCTAACCTCTTAATATTTATTTATCTCATTAATCCTACATAAGAATTCAGCTTGAAACACAACCCTTTTAAATAAGTGTTCAAAGGAGTGTGTCTTTGTAAATAGTGAACACTAATGAAAAGGCTAAATTATTTTCTATTATCTATGTATCTGAGTGCTCATTTTATTACCTGATCACTTTTTTTTGACACCACACTCTTCCCCATGGACTTCCAGCTCCCTGAAAGAAAGTATTTATTACTAGTTTTTAAAGACCTTTGCGGAAATATTTACTTTGATTATATACATTATGTTGCCATGATCCCCAACTGCTCTCAATGATTTAGATTATGACCTCTGTGTAAGTGACAAACTGTGTCCTCCTCTGTTTATACAGCACTCAGTTCCATGGAGGCCTAGGTGCTTAGGTCCTCTAGGAGTACAATAAAGCATTTTCTTTCTAACTAAAAATGAAGAATAGTAGGTGGGGTAAAATGAGCAGAAATGGTTGAAGGTGGGAAATAAAAGCACAGTAACGACGCTGGCCCTCATTTGCAGATGTGATAGAGTATCCCATACTAAACTGTTGTGCAAGAAGCATTACCTCTGCCAATCAAATCAAGGGGAGAACTGTCCACTGCAGGTCCTCTGCTTTCCAGGAGAACTTGTCTCAATGCTCAGAAGCATGGGCATGTTTTATACACAAGCCAAATAGGAATGTAGTCAACATGATTTTTTGCTAGATGTTTTCAGCATACAACAGCTGCCTGATTTGATGTTTTCATGTACTTCTTGAAGTTAGATGAGCATGTACATTGTCTCATCTTGACCTTACAGATTTTGTGAGAATCATTGGTTTGAAGGTCTTAGGGCTACTCAGAGCTGTTTGCAGCTGCTAATGAACTCTTCTGCAGATTTACAGCAAAACTGGATACTACACTTATTCAGCCATGTCCATGAAATAGACTTCAGAGTTTGCTCTTACTGGAATATGTGTGGTCTGTCACAATCTTATTGCCTAAAAAGCATTGTAAATTGTGTAAAATATGTAGTATAAAATAATTCCTGTCCAATAGAACTTTAAAACCCAGAGAGGAAGAAAAAAAAAAGCAGGATATATTAGAATATTTAGAGGAAAGTGTGAATAAAAATACTAAATTACTATTTAATTTGGTTCAATAATATCTAACAAATTGTATGTATCACTGAACAGAAAAGCCTTCAGAAAAGGCCTGAATTGTCAAACAGATGTCAGACTGATGGATTTAGAGGTAAAGAACTTCATCCCCATCAGATTCACAGCCATGTAAATAATTAAACAGTCATTAGAATTACCTAATACGATTTCTCTTAGATGAAAGGAAAATATGTATTAGATAATAGACTTACATCTTTAATGCAATATGAAAAAAAAGAACATTTTGGAATAAGTGCAATACATCTTTGTGAAATATAAGTGGAAAATCGTGGTCATAATTAGGTAAGTATAAGAAGTTTGATCATGTTTACAGCTAATATATCATATTCAGGCTGTTATATTATAATCAGATAAAATAGGTTGTACATCTAATTTTGAAATTAATTCAATTTAGTCTTTTCTAATTACTTATCTAATTCCTAGATGTCGCATCTGGGAAACCAACTGACCTTGCATCATTTGTGTTTTACAACACTGGGCACAAACAAGTTCTTGCTCAGTATATCCTAAATAGTTAAAAAAAAGAAAAAAAAGAAAAAGTTGCTTTGTAAGTTTGTTTGAGAAAATATTATCCACTCCATGAAACCTTGCAGATGCTTATTCAGCTGAATACTAACACACATACATATATATAATGTGGGAAAAAAATATATATCTATACATATAAATATATATATAGATATATATTTTTTTCCCAGAAGATGTGATCAGAGCACTCATATGTATAGTAATGTATCTACATATTTGCAGTAGTCACCAGGTCAACTCCATAGTAAAATTAAGTCTTGTTATCAATAAATTGAGCTAGACTGGAAAATCATCAGTCATGGCAGGGTCTCAGCAACATGGTTATATTAAATATATTTTAAAAGGACAGAATGTTCTAATCTTCCTACTTACTGACAAAGGGAATTATACGCTCCTTATTAGTTATCTAAAGGACAAGCATTCAAGAGCCGTTTTCTCTGGATACTTTAAATATTCCAGATGACTTCATTGAATCTTTAAATTGTCCTTCTGACGTAGGAAACAGGAGAATCATAGGATTGTCAAATGAATTCCATAAGTTCTGTGGTTCCTATCTTGTGTCAGATTTTAAACTTTTCAGTTATCGTAGTTAGATATGTTCATCTTCACGTACATGTTCATGTTCATTTTAACGATGAAATTTTTCATTAGCGCATAACTGTACTACCAGGCTGAAAGTTCTAAACAAAATCTCTTCTGCTACAAATTCAGATGTTTATTTCTCATTTTGTTTTCCACAAGTTTATAGAGGAAACATTCTTCATAAATCCTACAAATGGGAAATTACAAATAAAACCTCTTCTCTACTACACCAACCTTATCATCTTATTATTTTTCTAAAGCTTCAAGTTTATTTGCTGTTCTCCCTGACATTCTCACACTTCCTGTATGTTTTGTAATGTGCTATGCCTAAAGCTTGACACTGCTTCCTAAAGGTATGAAACAGACCTACGGTGTCTCTCAGTGATGTTTATTGATCCATCCCAAGACGGGTTGTCAACCCTCTCACTCCAACATTCATTAATCTAGTCCAAGATTGAACATATGAAAATTAATTATTAATAAAATATTGAATGCTACAGGACTTAAGACACTTGGTTCCTCCTTCAGAATTCACAGATCTCTATTACTTAGCCAATATTACTTCAAATATATATATTTTTAATTGGTCTGCAATCATTCTGTTGTAATATAGTCACTTCTACTATGATTTCCTGTCAAAAGGTCAAATAGATGACTACAAAATCTTTATCAAAAGGTTTGAAATTTATTCTAAATGCCTGATTTTTCTATGTATGTTATCATGTCATAGAGAGAAATTAGGTCTGACAGTGTGTTTTGGCAAAATGTCTGAATCTGACAATATAACTATTATATACACTCATCTTTGTTAGCTGAGTTAGATGCTTGCATATTATTCAATATTTGCCCTGGTTTATTTATGGGCCACAGAATTAAAATAAATGTTTTGTTCACAATGAATTTCCTTATAAGGAACACTCCTCTGGTCTTCTCTAGCCCTGAGGGACTAGTTCTTAAAGATAATTGCAAATGGGTTAGAACTTGATTGACATATTTCTTAAGTACTTTAGTGCAGCGTTTTGCAACTTGAAGCCTGTGGTATATTGGGGGTCTGTTATTGCCTTAGTTGGTTGTTAGGCATATTAGACTGCAAAACAAAAAAACAAACAACCAAAAAAAAAAAAAAAGGGGAAAAAAAAAGACAAAAAGATCCATTCAGCAACATTTCTATTAATGTCTTTCAAAAATAGGGAGAAAAAAAAAACAGACAAAGAAAATGGGGGAAAAATAAAATAATTACAACACCGTGGAAGATGTAATTTCTTTTTTTTTCAGAAAGTCTGAATAACAGCAAAAGAAAATATCTTCCAACTACATGTAGTAAGTTTTGTATGAATGATCTACAAGACAAAATAATATTGTAGTTGAGAGGGTTTGTTGATTTTAAAAATATAAGGGAAATAGTTACCAAAAAAGGGAAATGGACACTGCTACATAGCAGTGTGTGTTGTTCAGAAGAATCCAGCAAGCAGTCAGTGTTTCAGGATAGCCAAATATAATTCTATGTATCATGACATTCTGTGTTTTTCAACTATGTATTAAAAACAGATTGTTCGGTTTTAAAAGTCTAAGTATACAAGGAGTGATGCTCAATAAAAATTGCTTTTTAGTTTAGAGTTTTTTTATTAGTTCACGGATAAAGAATGATTGGGAAAAATATCCTTCTTCAGTTCTTTTGCATCTAAAAGCTATTTCAAATACTGTGCACAAAAGGCAGAGAAAACAAAAACAAAAACATCCTCCAAAACTCCAATGAAAGATCCACATGGATATTGCTCTTTTGGAGATCTTCCAGGTAAAAAATAGTATTGCCCCCCCTCTGTTTGTTCAGTTGTGCTGAATCACAGACAAGGAGCGCTGCGAAGACCATGCCCTAGGGGAGATGCATGAGCACCGATCTGTTTAATTTTTGGGACAACAAATTACTAGTGAAAACCTCATCAATATTTTCTCAGCACAGTGTATCACTCTTCATCTTGTGGAGCATACATAACTTATTTAAACAAAGGAGTTCTGAAATGAAGCACCAGCTGACAGCAGTCCATTTCCAAGCTTCGAGATTGTAGGGAATAGGATCTATCAAGTGAAAGAACATCAGAAATCTACCAGGCAGTTATCTGCCTGCCAGCTTTCTTCATAGTGTATTATTTGATTAGATCAATTGAATTTCAGAGGTTCATGCACATCTTCAGGTTGTCAAGCCTACAGAGAAAAGAGTGTAATAGTGTAGAATACTGAGCAAAAATTCACGGTTCTGCTATCTCTCTTCTCAGTCAATCTTCAGACTTATGCAGGATGATAAAAAGAGAAATCTCACTATCATTACCACTCATAAGCAGTTAAGAGAAGATAGAGAGAAACCAGCCCCTCTAGCAGAAATGGAAAATGAAATGAGAACCCTCCTTCAGCTCACATTTCTGGGAAATGTGTAAAGAGCAGTGAACTATAAAGCTGATATGGTCAACCTGGAAAAGCAATCTAAATTTACCTTCTTTTGTTCTGATTATTAAATATATTTACATTAAATGAGTATCAAGGTTTCCTAAGAGTTTATGCTTAATTCCCCTAGGCTCATCATGCAAAATAAAAATCTTAAATGTTTCATTTTTTTCCATAGATTTCAAAATGAATAGCTAATTTAGCTGTCAGTGGAATTACTTCATGACTTTTGCTCTTCTACTCATTTTCTAGGCTATTTAAAGCTTTAAAAATATATCTAAATAGTCTATTTATTCTACTGAACTTTCAAAGGACAAGAAAATATATAAGAGAAAAAAGCTTTAGTGCTGTACAGCAGATCTGCCTTTCCAAAAGGAGACATTATGTTGTGCATAAGACAGAAGAGTCTGAGTGCTGAGTTTGGTCTGTAGACTTTGCTTTAAATAATGTTAGGAAAATTTCTGACAGCCCATTTCTGGAAGCACTCTATCAGCTGTTAAAAGAAGAGTCTTGAGATAACAATAGCCAAAATAGCCAAAATAACAAAGTATCTGAAGTCCTTATCTGCCATGGCTTTTTACCTGAATAGCAAGATTTCAGATAAAGACATAGTTTAAGCATATCTAGAATGTCTGGAGTCTTTATTTTCTGATGACACATAACCTATACAGAAGAGTACCTACGTCTCTTGAAGACAATATTTTAGCATGTTTAAACTACAGATAACACTGTTTAATAAGAAGTGAAGCAATTACATTGCCTTTAGCCAACTTGGCAGAGCTAAGTAAATTTATACAGCAGACTGGACAGTAGATAGTCCATTCCAAAGAGGAAAGTCCAGGTTCAACTTTGTCTTTAGCCTGAGGAGACTCAGACTCACAACTTCCCCTTTTAAAAGGGTACACTGAGAAGCAACCCTGTAGGTTTAGCCAAGAACTATGAGGAAAAGAATATAAGTATGAAAGAATTAATAATAACAATGGAGTGTGTATCTAGCCTGGTGGTTCAGCCACTCAACAAGGAATGAGTTCTGCCTGCTTCCGGTATTTACTTTTGTAAGAATGTATCTATTTTATATTTAAAAACCCTTTTGTTCACTTTGATAACATGATCTTTTTGGGAAATAGCCTAAGGAGAGTTCAGCCTTTCTGAACAGAGATGTATTTGTTTGTTTGCACTGGAAGGAAGATTGTATATCTGCTTCTTCAATGAATGGAAGCATGTTACTCTGCTTCAGGCTAGTATTATTTGTTGCACTGCCTTAACTTTAGGTGGCAGGAAAGAAAATATATATATATATATATATGTTTTTTTCTAATGTGATTTTTGTTGAGAAGGAATACCTTTGTCATAGATTGTATTCATGATGTTGCATTGAAATCAAACATGACATGGGAGTACAGGAAGTCAGTGAGATCACGGTAGGTTCTGATCACATCAGGTGTGCTGAGCAGGTACCTACCTCAGTGCATCCATGTGCAGCTAACTGTATGCATTTGGCAAGACTGAGGTAGCTGCATTCTTCTCTGAATAAAAAGAAATCCACCAATATTTCCTTTTAATATCCCATTTTCCTCTTGAACTACCAACCTCAAGTGCTTATTAATATGAGAAAATGAGGACTTAACACTGGGGTAATATTTCAGCTCACTTACCATTTCCTTCAGAATAGCACTGTCCATTTCCCTCAAAATCACATAGATCTGGTGGTCAAATTTCTGGGACAAATCTGTCTTTTGTGTGTTTGGACAAGATCTCACACAGTAGGGAGATGCTCACTGTTTTAGGCTCCTGAGCAGTATTGAATTACACATAATTCTGTAAAGTTTATATGTGTGGCTTGTTTTTTTCTTTTCTCTTTGACAATGATAGTAACAACATATTTTTTTTGGCCCCTATAGAAAGAGAAAAGAAGAAATGCTTGGCAGCTTTTCATAAAATGCATCAAATTGGAGAACGAAGAATTGAAAAGAATGAAGAATTGAAAAGATAAACTTTCCTGAAAGGGAAGAAATAATAAATAGCTTCAATGATATTCTCTTGGGGCAGTTGAGTTTATCAAAAAATATATATATTTTTTATATAGCAAATACTCTGAAGGATGGCACAGAAAAAAGGAATGAGCAGAGCAATAAAATAATTGCCCATGATCTCCAGCTGGATTCTCAAAGCATTTTTCCATAGTATTGTGTTGATACTAAAGAAAACATACACAATTAACTTCATATTCTGTGTATTGATTTGAAAGGTTTAGAGTTCTAAAAGGACTCTCTTTAATGTGCAAATTTATCCCTTATATCTCAGAATGACTAATGTTGCTAAAGGATGATGAAGCAAAAATGTTATGTGCACGTCAGTGATCTTTCACTAATTAGCATGTATATATATTTTAAAAGTCACTTAAAAATGAACAGACCATTTGATTAACTGTAATTTTCATACCTAACCTTCCCTGAGACTTAGAATGCTAAGTATTAAAATTGAATATCTTAGTGATTATCTCCTGCTGAGGGCAGTCTCTCCATATGTAAGATGATTTAAAACTTTCATTGTAGCTGGACAGACTTTATTCCTCTCATTTGTCCCATTGGCTGAACATTACTTCATTTTTGTAGAACTAGACATATGATGAAGACAAGTAGGAATTGATCCAGCATGTATAAAATGCATATTAAATCACCTACATCTGTACAACATTAAATTCAGCAGGAAGAAAATGATTATCTTTTTCTCATGTAAAATACTATATATATTTTTGATCATTCCATTTTTGAGATATAGTGAAAAGGAAAAAAGTAGGGAAAGAAATTATTTAATTTCTTTAATAAGACATTGGCGACAAGACATCAGTAGGACAGAAAGTTTTTTAAAGAATATTTATTTATGTGGATATTTTAGCTTTTGAAACCAAGCAATAACACACGTGTTTCATATACTTTCATAACAGTCATTAGACAGTGATGTACTAAAAGTCATTAGATTACTCTTATTTAGTTTATCATATGACAGCTGAGCACAAGACAGTCAAAGACAACTGGTAAAAATAATCAATTTCTAATTAGCCTGCTACTTCATTTTACTGTTGTCAGTGAATTGGTGGGTTACACAGAAGATTATGTGCACAGTAATATGGAAGTGTAACCATGTAGCATGTGTTCAAAATCTTCATGTTTCAGCAAATCCAATCAGAATTTTCTTGAGATTAGGAAGAGACATCTTTTATTTTGAAATAAATTTATAAGAGAAACTCTTATATGCAAATCATGAGCAATCTTCTGCCTTCCTCTGTAACGTGCATTCACTGACTGGTTGCAGAATAAAAAATGAACAAATCTGGCTGAATCTTTAAATATTCTGCACGTACAGGGACTTTGTGGTGGAGCCAAAATGGAGTGGGCAAGACAGTCCCATAGGCCATGTCCGTAGGGCAGTCGCTAAACCTCTGATGGGAGTCAGAGAGACATAAAGGATGAAAACAGCTTTTAAAGTTATAAATTTTTTGCTAGTCTTTGTGTTCTGCGGCACAGCAGTCAAAACCACTGTCAGCCTCTAAAGGCACACATCACATTAAGAACGTCCAGTTTCTTAGGCACACAAAAGAACAGCGAAACTTACAGAGTAAACTAAAGACTAACATCTATTTAGGCTGTTGTAGGCAGAATAAAAATGTCCTATCAATTAAAAAAAATCCAATGAGAACCTTGTAAAATGAAAAAAAAAAAGCAAACATATACACATACAAATATACACACATTTCTACCACCAAAATGCATTTGTAGAAAAATGAAGGTTAGATTTGTAGAACTGTAAATTTGAAGGGAAATGTAATGCATGTCATGGTTATGGACTATTCATAAGAAAATGCAATTATCAATTGAAATATTATGAATATGATCACTCTAATGTTAAATTACAATATACTACTAGAGAAGCAGTTGGGGAAAATATAAAATTGAATCTCCATAATATAGAAAAGTAATACTATTTTTGATTTCTTTGTTATCTATATTGTGCAGTACATGAATGAAAGATATTATTATGCACCACAGATCTTTAATGAGTCACATAACGCACATGCTCATGGAGCGCAGAAGCCAACTGACTTGAGAATGGGGAATCAAAGTTGAAAAGGAGATTGCTGACAGGTTCCTTATATTTGTCTCAGTCCTGTAGAAAGATGCAGTGACATATGGCTAGTTGATTTGGAACTTACTGGAACTTTTGGAAAAGGGTCTTTCTCTTTTCATTCTTTCATTGCCATGTAAGAGTTGGCATCGTGCAATTGACAAGTACCTCTAGGCACCAAGGAGTAGAACAAGGCAGACATGAAGCAGGGCTGATCTCCATTCTCCATCTCATAACAGGGCAGCTCCTCTCTGCAGCTGGGCTGCTCCTTGTTGCTCTTCAGAACATTTGCTGCTGTCATATGTAGCACTCACAACCTTATTGATTGCTCCGAGTTTGCTTCTCATGGAAGCTGCTCTGTTTAGTGTGTAAAACTCATTTTTGTTTACTCTCATAAGATGCTTGTGGTATTTCTAGGCTATACACAAGGCATCACCATACCCAAAACCCAGTATTCATTTGCAGGTGTTAATATGAAACTTGATGTTCCTATGTTGAAGAGAGGGAATAGTCAGTCACCGCATGGTACCAAGTTTGATGTCACAGATATAACCTGAAGGAAAAGCAAATATATTAAGGCTATGTTCAGTTGTGATTACTGAGAATCAGTATGAGGAAGTATAAGAAAAAGGTTTGCCAAAAAACAGGTGGCATGGACATGGAATTTTCTGTTTGTTTGTTTGTTTTCTTGCTCTTAATTAGATAAGCGATAAGGAATAACTAGATAACTTGATAAGGAATCGATGATTAAAAAAAAAAGAGAGACATATGAGAAGAGATGCACTTCTACCTTTTCACATCTGATGAAATCCTCTTTTTAAATGCTCGTTGGAGGATAGTTTCCGACACAAGAGAAATGTATAGTAAGGTTACGTGTTACAGTGCTTGACACACAAAGCCTTTGTCAAAACTTTGCTTGTGCAGCATTTGTTCAAAATATTGTAAAGAATCTTCATCTACAACCTGGAAGTCAAAAAGGTCTCTAGCAAAAAATAATCCATCTGAGAGTGCAGATTTGTTCACATCAAGTATTTTTCCTCAAAAAAAAAAAAAAAAAAGACTAGTCTATGGGACTAGAATAGAAGTACTAAGGCAAAAATATTAACTGGGAAAGAATGGTGAAATGCACACCAAATTCACTTGTTTGTCCAGAATCAAGAGTCCTTTATTGGCAGAAAGATCAAATCATCTGTCTCTACTTCTGGCATGAATACAACCTTCTCAGTTTATGTAAAGATAACACCTTTTTCTTTAAAATACTAGACATATTACTGCCTTTTCTTTTTGCTTCAAAATGTGCCCACTTTCACTGGAATAAAAGCCACAATAATTTAGAGAGAAAATGAAAGTGCTTTAGAAAGATGAAACTTCTTCAGAAGTGAAGGAGTAATGGCTTCTTCTATCCAGTCACAAGCTTTGGAAGGATTCAAGTAAATACATAGGCACTTCACTGACAGATATGCTGGTTGCAGGACTGCCACAACAATAATCTAAATAGATGTACTTTCGATTAGAAGTGGAAGCTGGAGTGCACGGAGTGTCCCTCTCTTCAGCTACTCTAGCCTATCATCAGAACTGCCAGGATTGCTGAACGGAACCAAAACCTGAACCAGACCCAGTCCAATAAACTGACCTTGGATGGAGTGAACAGACTTATTTGGGTACATCAATCAGCTATAATATCTGTCATGAAATAGCTTTTTCCTATGGATTCATGCAGTAGACAGACCTCTCTATCTGTAAGTCCATGGTTTCATCTAACTGGTGCAGATAAAGGGAAGATTCTTCTACACCTACATTAGCTGCCTCTTTATTCCAGGTTTATTCCCAAAGGGGCCCTTCTGCAGTAAGATATCATTCATCAAAGATGAGAGTGTCTAGCCAAAAGTGAGTATCTGACTACTTCCCTCCCCCTTGAGAAAGCTTTTGCAGGTCAGTGTTGAAGCATATAAGTCAATGAATAAAGTAATTTCATTTTTAATATCATCAGTCTGGTATCTTTCACAGATAATAAATTCACTCAGAATATATATATACTAGGTGACTTCATGGGAATTTCAAGTCTAATTTCTAAGATTGTCATATTTTGTCATAATATTTGTAATGTTTTCAATGGTGAGTAATATTCTTTTTCTCCTCTGAGCTTGTCTGTAAGGCAAGAAGTGCAGTTACTGTAAAGAAAATTTTGTAAAATGCTACAAAACTAAACATAATGTGTATTTTTTAAAAATAATTATTGTGCAGGAAGTAGTGCAGAAATGCACATATGATTTACCTATCTATCTATATACTTCAAAAAACAAATTATATTTCTCTTTCTTTATGAAATTCTCCACAATTTGAAACAAAATTATTATTTTTGACTTACAGATTTTGTGGCACAAGCTCAGTCTCAATAGGACTTGATTATGTATGCAAGTACAGATTTTTAAAGGCATTTAGGTTCTTAATCTCCAGTAATTTATGTCTGAATACTTTCCATCCATTTTATGAAACCTGGTAATGAAACAAAATGATCTCATTCGGTTAAATTCATAAGTTAAAAAAAAAAAAAAAAGTATTAAGATAAAACTAAAAGCACAGTTCATGCGAGTGCAGAAAGTATTCTAAGCTTTGAGGATTAATGAGCTCTAGTTGTTCACGCTTTCAGCTGTAGATCACTGATTTTTAACCTAGTTTAACAGTGCCCTAAACTTGTTACTCTTTGAAGGCTCTTTGGCAGTTCAATTGAAGTAATCTATCTGACATAGCTCTGTATAGAAAAGTGGTCATATAAAAACAAATCTGTTCTGTGAAAACAAAACTTCTTATCAACCTCAGCTGAACCCATAAACATGAAGATTGTTAAGGAGATTATTTATTTTGGGGAATAAATCCCCCAAAGAGTTCATAGTTAGAGGGAAGGAAAGATGTGAGAGGCAAGAGAAAGAAAAAGGAAAATGGGAATAGGAGTCTCCTCAGAAATAAGTATAATGATATAAGAAAAAAAAAAAAAAAAACCCTATTCTTGAAGCTACACTGAAACATTTTACTCTGTTTCTCTTATGACCAGCAGCCGCTTTCCTGGATGCCTCTGCCAGTTCACTGCAGGTAAGCTGCAGAGATGCTTTGCTTTCTGGTGGCGTCGTAACAAAGTGGTCTGATACTAGGAGCTAGAAGAACAAGTTTATGTTTGGACTTGCTCCAAGATGAAACAAGTAACGCCTTTTAGGTAATACCTATGATAAATCTTCCATTCCTAGAATTTTTACCTGATAACACAAAAGTGGAATTGCCATCATATTCCACCTTTTACTGCTAAACAAAAGCCTGCAGAGTTTTCATTTTTAAGGTCAGTTCCAAATTATTCAGTGATTTCAAATAAGGCTCTTGCTATTACTGTGGTTAGATTAAGGAACTTTGAATTCAAGTGGAAAAAGGTGTGCCCCAATTTAATACTGGTTTACATAGAATATAAGACTTCTAAGGGAAAGCAACTTCTCCAAAATATACACATCATTAAAAAAACAAGCCCATAGGCAGAAGGAAGAAACCTTTTTAAACACAAGTTTTCTTAATGGAATTGGAGAAGGAGGATTCCTTATGCTACTTTGGCTTTCAACTTGTACTAATGCACAGAAAATTATTCAGAGCATTTTAATCAGCTTGGTTTTTTTTTTTTTTTTTTTTTCTGGTAACTGCTGTGGAGAGAAAA
>JAWLRI010001085.1:1582196-1597961 GCA_034781795.1 Crypturellus tataupa
GAGGAGAGGAGAGGAGAGGAGAGGAGAGGAGAGGAGAGGAGAGGAGAGGAGAGGAGAGGAGAGGAGAGGAGAGGAGGGAAACAAAAGCAATTTACTAATGGCCTAAAAATGCAGCCCATTACTGTACAGCTTTGCAGCAGCAAATAATCCAAAAATATACAGATGCTTAGCTTTATTGTAGTAGCAATCGATATACCAGGACATCTAAAACAAAAACATCAAACCTGTATCCTAAGATAATCTAATTATTTAAACACAGTCTGTGGTGAGAAAAGATAAAAATTCTTCATTATCAGCCCTCTATAGATAAATTTAAAACAACAACCACGAATAAGCAATCTGACTTTATATTAAGGCATAGCTTTATAGAACGTCTTTCTAGTTTAATCTCCCAACTGCACTTTAGGCAGTCATTAATCTAGTAAAAGGAAGAATGTTGTTTTATGTATTACCAGTATATATGTTGGTTCTAAATATTTGTTAACCTTTTGGTTTTGAACAGTATTATTATCTCTCACAATGGCAGATATTTTTTCTCTGCTGCAATTCTATTCAATGCAAAACCTATGAAACCCTTTATCACTGTTTTTTGGGTGGGTGTGTATGTTTACTGGCACTCAGTACAAATTTTGCAGAAATTTTATGTAGTACATTAGATAGTGGATTATCTATTTTATGATAAACACTGAGGCTTATTTCCTGTTTCCTAAAAGCAAAGCTCACTCATGATAACTCTATTAGAACTTCTCTGGTTTCATTTTTCAGCATAACCAGTTAGACAAACAGCCTCTAGTTTGCATTTGAAGTTTTCACACTGACTTTATGTCATACTATTAACCTGCACTTCTCTTATTATTACTTTATGGTATGCTGTAGCAGTAGCAGTTCTTTTGGGCCAGGCCTTCGTCTCACACTGAAGAAGGAACTTTACCCTTTGCAGAGAGTGGCCTGAGTGGCAGTCGATGCATTTACTCGAGTGAAAAGGTGGAAAGGAGTTAGATCTTCTGGCAAAATAAAACAGGATGTTAAAAGAACACCCTTAAGCCTCTTAGCAATTTATTTTTCCAACTGCACTAGAACCTAAAAAAGCTCAGGAGGTAAAAATCTTGCATACATATGCATGTGAACATATATATTTATTACACATATATGTACGCATACACCCACACACAAATGCAGAAGTGCATATACATGCAAATAACTTCTATTCAGTGGTAAGACTGTTTTTTTTTTTTTTTTTTCTGGTTGAAACATTTCAAGTTTTTTGCTATGCACTAAATTTTTCACAGGTCTGTCCTAATTTTATCTAATTGCATTTGGTTTACTGATTATCAGCATCATACGAAAGCAATAGTACTTTTCTCAGAACAGATATCCAGGAAGGCTTCCAGGTAGAAATGGATATGCTAAATGAAAATGTAGGTGCTCTTGTACAGTGACGATGAGGAGCAATACAGAACTACAGATAGAATTCCATCTTCTAATCTTCAGACTAAAAAATGCCTCTCTATCGCCCTCTGAACTAGTATCAACAAGAAATGCTGATGCTCCAGGGTAAGATTTAGGGGATTTATTTCAATAGGTAGCTCAAACTCAAAGCACCAATGCCTCCTCTTACATCTCTACCAGCAGTGGTCATTGTGTCCCAGCCAAAGACTTGGATTAACAGTCTGGACCACAGCAACCCTCTGAAAACACAGGTATGTTAGTAGCTATATTAAATAAGTAGTAAGTGTGTTATTAGATTGCTTTTGTTAGGCATGATAATGCTCAGTTACAGCTAGAAGGTCCGGGGAGTTTAATTTTTTTATGGTGGGTGGGTTATGATATTTATCCTAAAGGTTTTAATGGAATATATCTGAGAGTTGCAATTCTGAGTGATCCTCTGGGAAATAGACACAGCAGACAGCTCCTGCCATTATGAAGAAGAACCTGAACTGCCAAAAGAGCATTATTTCATTAAATTTTCTAATGCTCAGAAGATGTTTTTTTTTTAATAAAAAGGGAGATGGGGAGAAAATGTGACAAGACCAAATCAAAAGACATCATGGTTAGCTAATAACCTAATGCCACTTGTGACCAGAGAAACAGATCCATCTGAAGGGATTAGATTGCAGGAACACAGAAGGATACAGAAGCTTTCCTGCATCCTTCTGCATGATTCCTTAGCTTACAGAGCACTGCAGACACAGAACGGCTCAACAGACGTAAAATGCTTCCACTATTGTATGAGCCAGTGCTGTCATTTAGAATTAGCTTGCTTTTATTTTTATTGTGGATAATATGGGACAACCACCAAAGTCCTTTCTTAATAGAAAAATATAATTTATTGTCATTTTTTTAAAAAAAGACTGTGAGTGTGAATGAGTAGGTATACACTACATAAGCATTTACCTGACAGAAAATACATTCTAGTGCACTCCTTGTGCCTTAGCACAAAAGTCACACTTGGCATATGCGTGTTCCCGTACATATACAGACGACCACAACCTCATTTTGGTGATTCCCCTTTGTGACCAAGCTCCTGACCAGCACATCCGCTCTTTATGCTATGGTATGTTACTCACTCGTATGATCATCAGCCTTAAAATGCTGTAGCTCTTAAAATCATGCTATTCAGTGTAAGCGGTAAATATGAAAGGGATCATTAAAGGAGAAATGTTTAAAATCATGCCATTTAGCAGGGGGTCATATCAAACAAATGAAAAATCTACAGTGAATTTATCTTTTCAAAAGGTAGATTAAAGCCAGGTTTGTATGAGCAGGAGAAAGCTGCTTCAACATCCCATGTGGAAACAGGAATAATGGCAGCCTTTGGCATCTCTTCCATTGCAAGTGGTGCCTTGTGTTCAAAGAGGACAGAATAACTGATGGGATGCACTCTGGTAAATCAGCTCCGGACATACTGCAAAAAGAAGTAAAGCAGAGGCACAACAGTGCTTTCTGTTCATGGAACTATATTCACAAAAGGACTTAAACATTCCAGTGAGTCTCATATGTCTTTCTCTTAACCTTTCTGCTCTGAAATCTCTAACCCTGAGTTAAATGCAAAGTATTTACGAGCTGCACCAAGCAGAGATATACAGGAGACAAGACATGGGAAGGTCATGAGCATTACTGAACACCTCCACGTGATTAAGCTACCCCAAAATGTGCTCAAACATCTCAAAGGAATGACTTTTAGTTCTCTGTTGTGTTGTACTCAACTGAAATCAAAATGTAAAATAACAAAAAAAAAATTAAAAAAAAAAGGAAGGAGTACTTGGAAAGAAAAAGAGAAAATCGTCCAGAATCCTCTTTTGCAGATTTTCCCTTTTTTTATTTTTTTTGGCTTTCAGTTTTCCCAGACTTTTCAAATTCCCCTGGACTTCACCCACCCTACTGCCACTGTTATTGTTCTTGCCTATGCAGAATCATCATTTTTTTTCTTAGCTCTATTCCTTGTTTTGAAATGAAGGTGTTCCTTGTCTTTTTTTTTTATCCAGTGCACATCTGTAAATGCTTTAATTCTGAGTGTATTTCTGACAGAAAAAAAAAAAAAAAATCTGGCATGAAATGGAACATTTTTTATTTCTTTTTTTTTTTTTTTTCCGGAGATTCCTTGAGTATTTATATTCAAAGTGAGCTTGTTTTTTCCTATATTCTCACTTCTTTGTCAGTTGTATATTGTGGTTACAATGATTAGAATGTCCTTCTGCGGTGAATATATATATTGATATATGGAATGCCTGCCATAATCACAAAGATCCAGTCAGTTCTCAGATTAAGATTAGCCTGTGGCTACACAAATTGCTGAATCTGCACAGTGGAGGATGTGACAATCTCTAATAGAAATCAGGGTTGACGGGCAGAAAGGCATTCCTGAAAACCATGCAAGGAAGGAATGACATCTTTCACCAATATCCTAGAAGCAGGGAATTCTTTCTAAATAGTTTCTGACTCATTTTGCTGTAGGTGGAGCTTCTAGGAGCTTCTTCATTATCCCGTTCCATCACTGTCATTGACGCAAGAGTGAATCATATCCTTAATCAGAATGTTTATGATTTTCTCCTGCTTGCAGCATTTTGTCACATGGTGACATTCACCAAGCTTGTTCTTTCTGCTTTTTGTCTCTATCCCCAAATAGCTGCCATGAATAGTAACTCAGCTTGGGATTTCCTGGAGTATTATTTCACTTGCTGTCTTCATTTCTAATGTTGCTGAAGAAGTTCAAATGTTGTCTTTGAAATATAGCATGAGTTACAGTCAGGATTCTTCCCAGTTAAACTCCTTCCTTAATTTTATTTTATTTCTAGCTACTGTTATCTTAAATGTTTCCCTTTACCTTCAAGTCCTTGGAGTTTTCAAAAAATTTTCCTTTAACTCTGGTACTCTAGATTGTGAATGCACTTGCTTTTAAAATTGCAAATATTTTTCACAGGAAATAAATAATAAGCTAAGATTTAATTGCATCATTTGATGATGAGTTTCTTTCTCTTCTCATCTTGCCTTAGAAATAAAAGTATTTGTTTTCTTTCATGATTTTACCTTCATATATAAGTTGATATCAATCATAGAATTCAGTTTTCAGCTTTTCATATTTTTATAATGGACCGATATAAAAACCTTCTTTGGTATATATCACAGGATGTGGTCATCCTCCAAAGATGAAGAGCTGCTCCGGAAGTTCTTGGTACAAAAAGAGTCCAAATAAATGTTAATGAATAAAAAAAAAAAAAATGAAGATTGGTGTCTGAGCAGACATCTGTATATGACCCAAAATTGGGAAGACTGGCTGATGCACCAAAAGGTTGTGCGGTCATTCAGAGAGACCTTGTCCAGCTGGGAAAATGGTCCAACAGGAACCTCATAACGTTCAACAAAGGGAAGTACAGTATGCAAGGAGGTATAAAGCCAGGCATCAGGCTGAAAAACAGCACTGCAGGGGAGTCCTGGAGAACAACAGGTTGACCGGGAGCCAGCAGCCTTTTCGGCAAAACTGCTGCAATGGTCAGTAGTTGTCTTAGAATTTGATTCCTGTAACATGTTTTAAATGCACACTTTAGCAGGAGGTGACTCCTTAAAATATCTAAGATATTTACTTCTTTTCCACGAACTATAAAGGGAAACCTAAATGATTCGTTCAAATGTTTGCATTTATGCGGTAAATATCCAATAATGTCTGATTAAAAAGCAGTCACGTATCCAGACACAGGGTAGATTAAAAAAGTCTCTCTTCTGTTTGATATATACAGAATGCAAGCAGCACGGAATTAGGGTTGTTAATGAAACTGCTATAGAGAGAAGAGCACTACACGTTGCAGTCATTGTTTAATGTTTTGCTTAGGGGAGGAAAAACAGAATCTAGAAAAGTTCCCAAATTATACATCAGTTCCTTTTAATTTACCACTCAGAGGAATGGGCACATTAAACAGGAGGGGAGAAACTACATTTATTAGCAACTGATACTTCCTCTCTAAACCATTTAAATGGTGCTTTTCTGAGAGAAAACCTCTGGCTACTCTTGTGTGTGCTAGAAAATGTGGTCAAAAGATTGCTTACTTCAGTGAAAAAAAAAAAGAACTGAAATTAACAGAAATGCTTCCAATGTTTCCAAAGCTTTAATTTTGATTCCCAGTGTGTGTTCAACAGAGGATGTCAGAGTCTCATTACATATGAAAGTCAAGCATGTCATATTCCAATCATCTAGCTTTGGGTTGATTTGAGATTGTGTTTAGTGAACAAAAGAGTTAAAAGAGTATTTTCTCTTGGGTTGTAAAGCACGAAGAAGAATATATCAAGAAGAAAGTTATTCTTAAATAAGATTCTTTAACTTAAATATCATTTCAGGCATTAAAAAACTATATGCTGCACACTCCTTGAATAAAAATTTTATATATATGGAAATCTCTAAGAAGTCGTGATTTATTATTATTGTTCCACAAATGGTTGTGGTGTAACCCTACCTATAAGTGTTATTGCATTTTCCTGCAGTGGGAGGGTTGTTGGTGGGGTTAGGTTGATAAGGCTGAAAAAATCACACTCATTTTTACTGGGCACAATGTGTATTGCTGTTGCTGCTTTATTGAACAATGCAAGGCATTTTGTTTCATGAGCTGAATATACCCTGACTGTATTTCCCCATAAAATCTCAAGGATCTCTGGAAATATGTTGACATTCACCACACAATCTGGGTTGGTTAGAAACTGTATTTTCCTCACCATGTTACTCCCAGGGAATTCATTAAAAATTATGCTGTCAGCTCTCATTCTGGTTGTAAAAATTATCCGGCAAGACTTTTTCATTGTGTAGATTGATTTAAAAATAAAACAAAAAAAAGCAGTTTAATGGCTGATTTACTTACAGAATTTTAAATTTGCAATAGCATAGGAAACTTACTTGCTTTTTAGATACTACCCTTTTAGATACTACCCCTCCTTTAATAATGAAATTCCATTAACATGCAGATTTTTTTTAAGATTTTTTGCTCTATTTTTCCATTTGGCTTGATAATAATACAAATAATTATCTTCATATCAATACTTAGAATACTTAGAATATTTGCTTTTGCAAACTGTATATGTTGCTTTACCTGGGGCATTATTACAGCTTTTTGATATCCTTTATTCCCTTCAGAGGGTAACTTCTGATTATCCTTTTCATGAGATTATGCAATTGTGATGAAGGACTATGAATAAATTGAAAGTTAATAGGGAAAGAGGTATGTAATCTCTTCAACACAACCATTCAATTTGCTTTTTTACCACAGTGGTCATTTATATCACATGTGGCTTCTTCAGAGAGCTGGATACCAGACGCCCAGGTCAGCTCAATTTGCTTAGTATTCTGTATGAAGTATTGAACTTCCAGCTGGGATTAGGGAATTAATTAAACTACCCGTGTTTGACAAAGGTAGCTGAGTATGAGTGACCCAAATATAATCACTTTTAAGCACCCAAGGCACTCGGTCCCAGG
This sequence comes from Crypturellus tataupa, assembly GCA_034781795.1. Taxonomy (NCBI): domain Eukaryota; kingdom Metazoa; phylum Chordata; class Aves; order Tinamiformes; family Tinamidae; genus Crypturellus; species Crypturellus tataupa. The sequence continues at coordinate 1,589,152 of JAWLRI010001085.1, forward strand.
GAAGACCAGCAAAGATATCTGCACAGATCTCTGAAAATTGTCTTTGTAAGACAAAGTGGGGAGATAGGGAGATGAATCAGCAAACCTGCACTTGTTTTGACAGCAGAAGTAAAACATGAGAAGGGGAAAGAAGGTGAAAAAGCAATGGGAATGACCACACTGAAAAGAGAGGGATGAGATATTTAAATTGAAAGAAAACAGATAGAAATCCAAGGAAGCTGATAATGAAGAGAGAGCTGACTCAACAGAGCAGCAGGATGACGGGAGTCTGATTTTGGTTTCAGGCCTTGGGGCAGCACATGGGAAGTATGCTGCTGCTTACCCAAAAGACAACATGGGAACTGTGTGAAATCAGTTCTGCTTCAGAAAAGAAGGGCATCAAGTCCTTCATCTGGTCTATGATTTTCTTACAGATTGCTTTGCTGTTTACCCACAGTTTCCAGGCTTGTGTAAAAAAAACCAAGATTTCTGTATGTTTAATAAGTCTATTCTTCATCTTATCTTAAAAATTACCAAACTTTAAGGGGATCAGGTGAACTGAGAATGAAACTAAGATCTTAAAGCAAGCAGTCTCGCCAGTGAAGCCAAGCTAAATATTATGGTGGTGCATGCACCTTTGAGGGAATAAATGCCCCAAAACACATTTATGGATCCTGTGGACCAGGGAGCGCTTGCTGTCAAACTGTCAGGAGCCTGCACAGGAGTTGATGCTACCTGATGCCAACCTCAGCTCAATAGTCCCTGGCAGCTGCAACCAGCTTCTCTTGCATTTTCAGAGAGTCGATGGACCTCCTATTGTTGTGATAAACCTCTCAGCATCCCACTGATGCATCCCAACTTTTTTTTCCTCCCTGTCTGAAGTCCTTTAGCTATTGCTGAGATGTTATGTCAATATTCCCAACTGTATCACACAGAGAGCTATAAGCAATATTATGCAACTCATTAATTAGAAAAAAAAAAAAAAAAAAAAAGATTTGGCATTATGATAAGAACAGAAGGAAATCTTTCCAGCAATAAGCTATGATACCTTTAACCCACCGTGTTGCCCAGTGGTTGTGGTAGGTGTGAGAATGTAACCAAGGCTTTGCTATACTCTTAGTGGCTGAATTTTGACTTTTGAAAAGGACTGAATTTATATGGGAAAGTTGATATAAATTACTGTAGAATTTTTAAGTTTTCAAAACTCAATAAAGATAAATTTTATATTTAAATAATAAAGAACATGACACTAAGACCAGCAATAGTGAACATTTGAGTTTTTAGATATCCCACTGAAACATAATGAACTTTCAAGGTTCATCACCTTGCTCAAGGGGAAAGAGCAAGGACTTGACCCAAAATTTATACTAACATTAAAAAGACACAGATTTTCTTGCATATTTTGGAAAAGACTTTGACAAGCAATCCTTAATTTGAGACTGCTTGACCATAGCATATGACAGAACAGAAAGAATATTAATCAAGATGTGTTGGTAGATCTTTTGGAAAAATCTTGTATGTATGGAAAATATAGAAGATATTCATAATTGCCTGCACATTTTCCTGCCTATTTTCAGGAAAACTTATAGTGCTCTTACTTTTGAGAAAATAGATTTGACTTACGTCTCAGTAGACACATGGAAGTTCTGAGGTGGTGCCATGTGGCAACTGCTATGTAGCTTTGAGTTTGTTATAACACACCATGTGTGAAAAAACAAAATGAAAACATGATCCTTCAAAGAATACTTCAAAAATTTGGGAAGAACACAATCATAATATTTAACATAATGAGAAGGCAACTTTTAATATACATATTTGTTCTGATAAAGAGGTTGACATGTCATTAATATCATATCAAAAAGAAAATTATATAGGAAATGATCCATACAGATTTTCACAAATCAAGTAAGTTTGAAAACTTGAAAGAATATAATTTTTTAAATATCATTTATTTTGTTCTTCTCTAGGAAAAAAAAAAAGACAGTGTTTTAGTACTTGGCAGAAAATTAAGTATTTTTCTAAGGGAAATAAGGTGTAGTGATGAAGATATTAATTAAATAAATAGTTGATTTGACTACAAACCATAGGATAATGTACAAAGACTAGTTGAGCAAAGTTGAGTAAGGCATACTATTTAAGCAAAACCAGATAAAACAAACAAACAAACAAACAAAAAAAAAAACAGGAGTACTTTTGAAAGTGTTTACAACAATCTACTTGCTGTGGAAATCAATCTTTAAAGTATGGGTTTGCAAACTATTGCTGAATTATGGCATGAAGTTAAATGAATTTTGTAGGAACTGCTCTGGTTTGGAAAATAGTGTATGGCTCAGACCTTTATGGTTTAATTCAACAAACCTGTCAGTCCTGTTCACAAAGTCCCCAACAGTAAGCTCCTGTCAGTAAAGGTTATTTATTAAATGTTGGGGTCAGAGAAAATTTTAAAAATACACGTAGTCCCTTGACCTCAGTTAGCTCAAATATACTCACCTTTCTGTAAAATGATCATGCCCGTCTGGTGATTTAGCAATATCAGCAGAGCATTTTGTCATGTAGGGGAATTGCTGAAGGCTCTTATTCCCTAAGCCAGTGGACACTGAGTGCTCAGACATGTAATGCAATTGATATCTATACAGAAGTGTAATGATTACATGGGGCTATGTGCTCCCCTTTGCAATGTGACCTATAGGACTACATTCTTCTTGCTTTTAGGAATGAGAAAGCTTCCTCATTTTTATTATTTTAACTATTCTTGTCTCCAGGTAAGATCCGTTCTAAGCAGAATGAGGAGGAGGAGGAGGGAAGGGAAAATGTCTAAACTTAATTTCAGCTGACATAGTGAACCAGGCTGTTTTTTTCCCTGACATGTACAATTAGGTATACTTGTAGGTGTGCTCCAGAAACAATGTTTTCTGTGCATGCATAAACCACTGAAAATAGCCCCAGACCTACTTTAATTAAGAGAGCTATATGCCAATAAGTAGAGTGCATTAAATGGAAGTGGAGCTGCGGTACCTCCCTAGGCCTTCCAAACATGTGCTCTACCAGATGAGCTCATGAAGCAGCTGTGACAGCTCATGCTGGCAGACATGCTTTTATAGATTGCCTATGCATTCCCTTACCTAAATTGCACATAGAGCAAAGAACTACAATTTAAATGTAAAAATTTCTTTTAAAAAGCACTGGATCTCTTTAAGGGGGTACAAGAGCTCAGAGGGAAGCATTATATTTCAGAGGCACCAGGAGAATTGTATCCCCAGAGCTTCTTGTTTCTAAAAGCTGTTGACAGGCTCTGGGGAGCAATTACTTCCAACAGAGATGTCGATGTTTGTGAGGTAAGAAAGCTTTTCCACAAATAAACACAGGTGTAGCAATCAGAGACTAAAATGCAGTTTTTATTGAACTTCGTCAAAAGTTTATTCTTTTTATGCATGGTTCATGATTAAGATTCCTGTGTTCAGATATGTATTTAAATGTTCCTCTTGGCAATCAGTTTGATACTACTGCTGAGAGAAACATGCACTAACAAACAAGAAACACTGTATAACATGTAATAATCTCTTTACAATACAGTACTTCTAAGAAGTATTTCACCACAGAAGAAAATCTTTATTTTAATAAGACTTTAATAAGACTGACACTGATGAACTGATGACACTCATTGATCTCAATAGCATTAGGTTCAGAATGTAAAAAAAAATACATTCAGAAAAATCAGAAAAAAAAAAAAAGCCAGAAAACAGGTTAAATGTTGAACTGTCTTGATTTGGGCATGAGATTAATTGTAGAGTCTGGTTTATTTGCTTTATAAATTAATAAAGACCTCTACCATCCTCATGAGGTCTGTTGACACTAGCTTTCACTGTTTTAGCTCCTCCACAGAATAGTTTAAATTGCACTCTGTGTTACATCAGCTGTCCTTTTCGACTTCATTGGTATGGAGTTAAAAGCAGAATTTAATTCAATGTCTTCTAGAGGGACCAATATGCCCCATCCGGCTTTTAACAGTCTCAAAGAACTTCAATGTTCAAAAAATGAAGGAAGTCATTCACTTGAATTCTAAATGTTCTCTTCTGTTCATTTAAATAACTACTGTGGTCCAGATGTTCATAATCTTCTTCTACATATATTCTCATTATAACAGCTTGTTGTCTAGTGAGACATTTGGAATAAGGGTAAATCCAAGGCAGAAAAACCTCTTAGAAACACTGAAAATAGTCATTCCTCCCTTTTAATTAGAAGCTTTCACACTGTAACTGCCTACATAAGACATTCAGTGCTGCCTATCTTCTTTGAGAGGATACTAGAGATGGTTATTTCAGTGTTGGGACACTATGTGGAAAGCAAGAATAATAAAGTTGTTCCTTTAGTATAGTTCAGGAGTATTTTGCTTTCTTCTTCCTCATTATATCCAGATGCCTTCCTTTTCTTATGAGTAAGTTGGAATTACCCCGAAGATGGAATTCTAACTACAAAATCACAAAAATTCAGAACTACAGAATAGTTGGGGTTGAAATAGATCACGGGAGAGGATCTGCTCCAATTCCTCTGAATAATCAGGATCACCAAGAGCAGGTTGCTGAAGACCACATCCAGCCTGGTTTTGAATATCTACAGGTATGAAGACCCCCTAAACCCCTCTGGACAAACTTTGCCAGGGTTTAACCACCCTCACAATGAAGATCTGTTTTCTCATATTTGAGTGAAAATTTTCTACATCTTCTACTCATTGCCTCTCATTCTGTTACTAGGCATCCCTGACAGAGGGGAGTCTATCTCCCTCTCCACATCATTCCTTCAGATATTTATAAACATTGACAAGACAGTACTAGTTGTCGGTCACCTTCAACCATCTAGACTGTTTTGGCAATATCCAGGTGAGAAGACAAATTTAATCAAAAGATGATCCTGCATGGAATGCTATCTTGCATGATAACCAAACGACACTTTAGCCTAAATTGTCTCTATTTCTTCAGCATGCCTTGGGGGACACTATCTTGGTATTATCTTTGCAGAGGAAATGAGAAAACTGTCTTTATTTGTCTTACAGCTTATGGAGAGAAAGAAAAAAAAAAGAAAGGAAAGAAAGAAAGAAAGCTCATCATCTGGCTTACAGTATTTTTTTTTCTTTTAGTTTAAAACAAATACACTTTTAGAGAGCAGAATACCATCATGTTTATGATGGAAAAAAAAATACTTCTGAAACTTTTAAAATCATTACAATTTTGTATTGTAATATGTCATTACCTTTTCATTTTCTGTCACTTCTAGTTGGTGAAGGGTTAGAACTGGCATGAACTATTTCCTCTATACTATTTCCTCTACAGTTCAAAAGCCCAGCTAGCAAATTCTTCCTTCACATTTATGTCACTGAAGCTGAATTATCCTAGACAATGGATATCACTGCAGCTAGATTTGCATCCAGGAGCATAGACATGCAATTTTGTGTAACACCTGTCCAAACTCATATTTATTGACATCAGTACTCAAAAAGATATTAGACAAAAGAAATGAAGTTTTGAAAAGTTGCACCCTTCTGACATCTCCAAGACGGCACTTTCCAGAATTTGACATTATATTTTTGCAACTCAGTAATTGCTTGTTATCTGCTTTGTGCTTTTTTTTTTTTTTTCCCACCATTTTGCTAGGATAGTGGCATAATAAACCCTTTTTACTGGTAGAGCCTGCAAGAGAATGGACTCCCCAGCTCAGATAGGAGAGGCAAGAGTCGCCTAAGCTAACTTGCTGCCTTATGTATTCAAGTTGTAAGGTGCCAAGGATGAAGACAGATGTTTACAGCTTGTGTACAGCTGCATCCTGTGAAAGATGCTTGTTACAATTCCTCAGCTTCTCTATGAGAAAATAGCCAGACTTTGCTTTTATTTCTACAACACTTGAGAATGATGTGGAAGAAGTTATAAGAAGGAAAAGGAGATATTAATCTCCCACCACTGTAGAGAAGAGGAGCTCAAGTGAATTTAGAGAGGTGTCTGATAGTAGAATCTAGATTTCAGCTTATCAAACCAGATTATCAAGTTCATTTGTAATTTTGATTTCCTAGGAAAATTTAACTCATGCTGTCATGAGTTTGATTTTGACAAATCAAATTTGACAAAATAGCAGAAGTCACAAAGGTGTTATTTTAATTTCACAAAATGTGGGTAAATTTCACAGAGTCATAAAATCATTATGGTTACTAAAAAAGCTTAAAGTTCATTAAGTTGAACCACAAATTCTTCAACACCATGCCTGTTAAATCATATTCCTAAGCACCTCATCTACACATTTCTTGAACACTGCCAGAGATGATGACTCCATCACTTCTCTGGGCACCCTATTCCAATGCTTCCAATGCTTCCCTGCAGAAATTCTACCTAATGTCTAACCTGAATCTCCTTTGACCCAACTTGAAGCCATTTCCTCTTGTCCTACCTGTAGATATTCTGGAGAAGAGATCGACCCCTACCTCACTACAGTATCCTTTCAGGTAGCTGGAGAGAGCCATAAGGTCTCGCTTGAGTCACCTGTTCTCCAGACTAAATAACCATTCAGGTTTTCCCATCCATCTATGGGGAAAAGGCTTCTGAAAAAAATCATTCTGTATTAAGTACAAAAGTCATGTTCAAATTATTCACAGGTAACTAGACTCTGCTCATGGAAGTAATTGTTCATCTTTAAAGGATTCTTTCCTTTTGTATCATTTTTTTCTCATTTTTTTCACATAAAAATGCACTCCATGGGCTCACTGATATAACCCAAGACTTAAAAGACTTGCTCACTTTTCTGAAGCAGCTATTTCAAGCCAGGGAAGATAGTTCATAACACCTAAAATGCCATTAAATGCTTACATTCAGGCAAGTGAAACATGCTAGCAGTATTACTGAACTCTATACTATAGGTTGTCCTTTTGTACTTGCTGAGTGACTTTGAGGGATTAATATCCATTTAGACCAAGAGATGATAGGGTTGTGGTAGGGTCTGTATACTTCCCACAATTGTAATGTCCTGAGGCAAACACCATGAAGTTCAATAGACAGTTTTGATTGATTTTCCTTCTTCTAGCTTTTCAAAACCTCCTCCCAAAATTAAACGTTATCTGTTTTTTTTTTAAGAAATATTTGGTCAATATTATAATCTCTGTGAGCAAATACAATGCCAAAGCACATTAATGCGAACTTCTCAGTTCCTAGCATTTTTGTCATTCATTAAATTTTACTTTTCTTAGGCAAAGCGCTAAATGTATTCATTTTCTTTTAGACTCTGCATGTTAATAAGACAATATCAGTTCTATGAACGATTTGTCTTTCAGAATCAAAGCAATGATAACCCACACAGACTACTTCTAAAGTGTTAGCGTTACTTGTTTGGGTTGGTTTGGTTTTGTGAAGTCTTGCTTATAATACATATATTTGGATTTTTTTTTGAAATATACTTTGCATGATCTTGCCATATAAACAATGTAGAAAATGTTATTACCATGTATTTTATATCAATCTTTCAAAATATTCAAGCAACTAAAATTATTTTCCTTGTTAGTGTCATACTAGTGCAAATGGATAGTTTTTGAACATTAGGTTCACAATAGCTCAGCTTTTCAAAAGTACCAGTATGGAGAATATTGGCAGGTATTTTTCAATGAAATTCATGAAGTCATACCTCTGAACTTAGTTCAATCATTTTTTTTGTGTGTTGCCTGAGAACAGAGTGTACATAGTGTTATGATACTTAATGATCGCAGAGGCCACTGATTGCCACTGCATGACAAGCTGGTCTCTACAGTAAATATAAATGTATTATTTGCCCATCAGAATGAAAAATGGCCAGTTTTAGTTCTGATCATTTCACTCCTTGAGGAATATCTCCAAATAATCAAGTATTATGGTAGTTATTGCCTACCAGGTTTTTAATATCCTTTCCTTAATTCTACTTCTGAGAGCCAAACAGCTTATTCACTGAAATTTTGCATCTAGAGACTCTTTTACAATATTAAGTCAGTCTGCATCTCCAGTAGGCTACATGAATTTCTTGATCAATCCTGCTGTTTGAAATAACTCTTCCACTTAAATTTCCACTTAAACGTTGCTTCTGACAGAGCCTTTCCGCTCACTAGAAGGATTTAGAGGAACACCACCTGTGCCTTCCATTCTCTTCACCCTTTTCAAGGTTACATTGTTTCTGTAAATTGCTTAGAAAATAAGCACATGAATTACTAAAAATAGTGCATTTTTCTTTCTTTTCTTTCTTTCTTTTTTTTTTTTTTTAATCTCTTGTTGGTGTTTTGTTCTTGCTATTGCTCTCAGGTCTCTGAAGGCTTGTCTACTCAATGCAGTAATACGAAGACATCACTGAACAAGCTATCAGTCCTGCATGGTCCTGTACTGCGTGGGGATTTCTGTGTAGCTCTACTGAGTTAATTAACATTGCTTTTCCTCCAGACTTACCTGTGCTGATATGGCTTTATTCCTTCCAGTTTCTGTGTCATGCTTGGCATCAGTTTAGGCTTGTGCTTTGCAGTTTGTGCTCTGCACCATGCGTGGCATAGCTCCAGGTTCCTGATAGTTTCACTGTTTGACTCCCCAGGTGAAAATAAAATATCTTCAGAAATTAAACAGAGTGGATACCTAAGGATATGGTTCCTAACGTTGCTCACATACCATACAACCGGCAGCTTGACTATTAGTGTCCATAGGTGGCCAGGTTCTCAGTTCTCCAGGCAATGATTATTGCCCATGTTTCTATCGGGTGGTGTGCCGAATGGGCTTGGGATTCGGCAATCCAAGGACAAAAAATGGACTTAATGACAATGACTCATTTAATCAAAACAACATAGA
>JAWLRI010001085.1:1600657-1673726 GCA_034781795.1 Crypturellus tataupa
CCCCTCGCCTCCCCTCGCCTCTCCTCTCCTCTCCTCTCCTCTCCTCTCCTCTCCAACACGAAATCACAAGACCCAGTCAGGACAAGAAAGCTCAAATTCTTCTGTTGCAGGATGTGAAAACAGAGGGATACAAAGGGACATGGATTCTCTGCCCACAGATTTATTCTGGGTTGGTCTTTTTTTCTCAGCATTGGTGCAAATGTGGACTTATAATGTGCGGATTTGTCAGTTAAATGTAGCTTGCCTGCTGCATACAGAAAAGTGTTGCCTCTGTGACTAAAACACCAGAGTATTGCTCAAGCACTCTGGATTTGATTCCCAGTTATCCAAGGCACTATTTCTGTGACTTTTTACAGATCATATAATTTTTCAGTCTCCTCTTTATTTAGGCATATCATGGAAACGTATTTATTTATTTATTTTATGAAATACTTATCATGTGGAAGCTTTCCCCTCTTCCCACCCAATATTCCAATATTTTATCTTATTTTACAGGTATTTTATTTGATAATATTTTAATAAAATTTTGATAAATGTATAACATGTCATTGAACAAACATAACATACATTTAATAAAAACACTTCTTTAAGGTTACAGGTTAACTTTATCTTTTTAATATTACCGACTGAACTTGCTGAATGGCTGTAAGCACTGCGCTGAGTCTAGTTGAAAGTCTGCAGCAAGTTTGTTGACGATAAAAAACTGGGAGAGTTGGCAGATACACATGTCATTCAGAGGGACCTGGACAGTTGGGAGAGTTGTGCAGGGGGAAACAGAACAAAGTTCACCAAAGGCAAGTTCTCCTCCCTGCACCTTCGGAGGAATAACCCAAGGCACCAGGAGGCAGATCGGGGCTGACCTACTGGAAAGCAGCTCTGGAAAGAAGGACCTAGGAGGCCTGTTGGACAAGAAGGACATGAGCCAGCAATGTGCCCTTGTGACCAAAGAGGCCAATGATATCCTGGAGTGAATTGGGAAGAGTGTTGCTAGCAGGTCAAAGGACGTGATCCTTCCCCTCTACTCAGCCCTAGTGAGGCTGCATCTGGAGACCTGGGTCCTGTTCTGGGCTTTCCAGTACAAGTCCTAAAGCTAGTGGAGTAAGTCCAGTGAAAGGAAAAAAGCTGAGAGAGCTGGGGCTGCTCAGCAAGGAGAAGGGAAGACTGAGGGGGGAATCTTATCATATATGTACATAATGTGTGTAAATATCTGAAGGGAGGAGACACAAAAATGGGACCAGCCTCTTTTCAGTAGTGCACAGGGATACTATGAGAGACAACAGGCCTAAACTGAAATACAGGAAGTTTTGTCTGAACATAAGGAAAAGCTGCTTTGCTGTGAGGATGACAGAGCACTAGAACAGGTCATCCTGAGAGGCTGTGGAGTTTCCCTCTGTGGCCATATTCAAAGGCTGCCTGGACAGGGTCCTGGTCAATGTGCTCCAGATGCCCTTGGTGTAGCAGGGAGGTCAGATTAGAAGATCTTTGGAGCTCCCTTCCAACATCAACCATACGATAATTCCATGACTCTCTGTTATATACATGCAGAGATTAAATATACATTGTAGTTTAAAATAAAAACATTTATATCAAAAGTACAGAACTCAGCATGCTCATCATGGCCTTCATTCAGGGAATCCATGAGTACATATTGTAGTCCATCATTAATGATAATATCTGAATAAGTTTATTGTTATCAGTACAGAAGTGTTCATGAGCATCCTCAGGCAGTCATTGCCAGGCTCTTCTTTACAAATATCAACCTGTCATTTTCAGTTTAAAGCTTGCCAATAAGCATTCATAATGGTCCATCTGAAACAATTGTAAGTGATCAACTGTTCAAAAATGTGTATGCAGATCATTGTTACTGGATTTGCATTCAAAGCAGTCTTACCTTGGGATGTTTTTAATTACTGCTCCTTTCTGTGAGCTCTAAAAATTGAGATAATATGTCTGAATTAAAGAAACACTCAAATATGGGTGATATCATGGACACAAACACTGCAGAAGTCTCTGTGACATTTAAGATGCTATCACCCGGTAGTAAGTCACAAATAGCTACTCCTTTTTCTACTACTCCTATAGGCAATGCAAAGGAAAAAGGTTAGTTTCTACATTTCATTTGCCTTGTCATTTGCCACTGAAAATTCAATTTATTGCACCTTCATCAGCAGCTAGAATTGTTTTTTACACTGAAATGAATGAAGAGAGCACAAATGATCTCTTTCAAAATAAAGTAGTACAACTGATAACTTCTGTTGATGAGGGAAATGAGCAGCTTGCTTTATGCTACCAAATAGTGGGTTGGGGAGTAGGTCTGTGCTACACCAACCTAGGCCACAGTGTGCACCCAGGCTACAACACACAAAAGATCTCTACAAATTAATTTCCATCTAACTGCACAGGGGGCTTTGTGGACATACAAGTGGATGCTAAGAAACAGAAAACTAGTTAAATTTGAGTGGCATGATCCTAACAAGCATAAACTGTCTTTGCTGGCTGCCAAACCAACACAAAATGATGCTACAAAGCTACCGTCTATAAACAAGATATAGATGAAGGGGAGTCCTTCAAATCCCTTGAAGCTGTAGTCACAGCTGGAAGCTTTCTCAAAGAGAGATACAAAGAGGCTGGAGCTTAACTCCTAGATTTTCATTGCCTAGTTTTTCTATTTTGAGAGAATTATACAATATATTAATTTTTAGTTCTTATGTTTATGTAAGTCTTGGTATATCCTAAAGCATGAAGAAAGCCCCTAAAATGATTTGAGGCAAGACATCCTTGCATTTCTTTCAGAAAGAACAATTAGCAATAACTTAGGTTACAATCTTCGCTTTGATAAAATGGAATTTTAATTAGGTAGGGCTAAAATAACTTAATGCTCATACCAGAGTTTTATAAATGAAGTACTCCCTTTATAGCAGGAATATTCACCCCCATATAGACTCTTTAGAGCTGTTCATAACAGCACAGAACAAAATCAGCTGCACACATGCAGAACAACTGAATTCCTGTTTGTGTTTTTTTTTTTCTGTTATCATTGATGCCAGAGTGGCCTGTTGAGTTTGGTAAATATGCCAGTGTGTACTACAGTTGTTAAAGCAGTTACATAAAAAATACATTCTAAAAATCATTCACTTTCTGTAAGACATAGAAAAAAAGAAAAGAGATCAAGAGCATTTGCAAGTTATTAAAGAAGTCGCTCATTATTATTTTGGGCTGGGGGGCATTAAAATGAATAATGATTGGATTTTGTGTTTGCTAAATATGAGTTTGTAAAGGCAATTTCCTGTTTGTCCATCAATATTGTGCTTCGCAGTAACTCTTTCCTTCCTAATTTTTCTGCAATCAGTTAGTGAGGATATTGCAAAATACCATATTTTCTGATTAAATAAAGCCCCTCCCTTTCTGTGAAAATGCAAATATTATTAATTCCATATTAATTTTTCACATTCTTGTGTTTCTTCCATTATTTCATCTAATAGCTAATATTCATTGCAACAAATTCACCTTGGAATGAGTCTAAATATTTCATAAGCTTGATTTAATTGCTGTCATTTCCAATAACTTTTCTACTCGGGGGACCCTCTTTTTATAGGAACACTATTGGATATTTTACTGTCGATAAAAAACTTTTTAGACATCATTAAGCTAGATTCTAAGGGTGAATGAACCTCTACAATTTTCCTCTTGATGACTGTTAATTTCAAATCTGCAATATTTATTCCTCCTGCAAATCTTAGAATCAGTTAGGGATTAACAAACCAAAGAATGGTCAAGGAATACGTAGCCACTAACCAGTTTTTATTTGTATGATAATCATAAGGTTTTTTTTTCCCCATGAGCATTTTCAGCATATGTATCCTAGAAAAGAAATATATGGAGATGTTCCATGATCTAATAATAAATAAATGTTGATTACTTCTTTCTACATACTGTTTAACTTTTAATCCTGTAATATTGTCTTTACTGAAAGTCAGTTTAAAAATGCATTCATTTATTGTACTTTATTCTTGTTCGATTATGAAGTCAAAATAATAAAAATGTCCTTAAAACCTGCTTCTCACTATAAATGTATGGAGCTTATTCAGAAATGATTAAATAAAATGTTATTTCATTAAAAAAACTTGTATGGGAATACACATTTTATATGTATATATATGTATATGTATGCATTTTATATGTATATGTATGAAAATATATATAGTCATAAATTTGAACAAATGCTTTTGGTGACAGTGTCTTTGTACATATGTGCAATAGTATATAGAAGACAAGTGTTTGGCCTAAAAGTGAAAAAATAGTTTGTCAATTAAAAAAAAAAAGGAATAAAATTACTGTAACTCAGAATCTAAAAAAAGGAAGATACAAAGGAACAGTAAGGATAAGAAAAATATTTAAATAAAAATGTTTTTCTGAAGAATCTCTCTTACTATTTTCTGATATTTTCTGGTATTTCCTATATTTCCTTAATAGGAAAAAAAATATTTGGATTCCTAGAATAAAAATATTTTGCCTTTTGTAAAGCCTCAGCTTATCTGGGCAAATGTTATCTTATGAAAAATATGAAGGTTGTTTCCAAAGATTTTTAAGTTACTTCAATGACCTTTCAACTATGATACAAAATAATGCAAATTAGTATAAATAGTTCTATTTTGCTGGTTATTTAAAAAGTAAAACAAATTATTCATTTATATATCGTAAATAGATATGTATATTTACAGCTATTTAATTGGTCTGACATTATATGCGTGTAGATTAATTTTCAAGACGGCTTTGCAGTAAAAATATCTGCAAAAAATATCATGATTTACTTCTTTTTTTTTCTCTAAGATTTGATCTTAGGATATTCAAGCAGAAGTTGGTACCCCAAGGATACTCCAAGTAAGATTTTTCAAAATGTTTACTACTTTCTCTTATCAAGTATCACATTTTAGTAGGAGTTTTATTTGTAAACTACTACAAATTCAGTAGATATAGCTACATGTTATGTGTGCTATGAAATGGGATATCATGTGTCCTATAACTTAAGCAAAGCATTTTAACACATATAAGAGGTTGTGGTCAGCAGGAGAACAAAAGGGTCCAGAGCTAGTGGGGAAAAACAGACAGGGTAATATAAAAATTACCTAATCTGTATGAGTGAAATTTCCTGTGGTTATATCCCTGTCATTTTATGCTACATCAGATAAGATTTTTTTTTTTTTTTGACAGTAAGTTGTGGGAATCAACAGTGCACAGGTTTTATGAGCTGTGAACTCTTGTGAACTCTGAAGATTGAAGCTCTGTAGACATTAGCAAGTCACAAGGCCAACAAGGATGGGTTTAAAGAGTGAAATCAGTTCATACTGAGGACCTGATGTCCACACCATGCCCATTTCACAAAAGTCGACTTTGGAGTGGTTTTAGTCTATTCAGGAGGACCTTTAGCAGTTGAAATGGACTAAGTACCCTGCTGGAGTGCACCTTCTGGTATAATTTTGTCAAAAGAAGAATCTCATTTGTGATCTTTGACATCACACCTTGATGAAAAGCAAAGCATGGTAAGTAGGGATAACTGGTGTGAAATAAAACATTTATACTGCAGATGCACACACTGTAAAAGCCATTATAAACGACTTCCACTAGATACACCAGTGTTGCGCTATCCATGCCTATAGATCTCCAGCTCATGTCTCACTACTAAGGGCAAACTGGATGCAGATTAAAGACATTTGTGCATTGATCTAGGTAGGAGGAAGGAGAAAAAGATGTGAAACATCTAAAGTTGCTGTGAAATAGAAGGTCTTTCTCTAATAAGCTCTGAGGACTCATCTTAGCATCTATCAGAAGTCAAGAGACCCCAGTTCATATACATATACATCATATCTCTATTTCATCCATCTAACTGTGCTTGGAGAAATTCCTTTAAATATTTTGAATACTACATAAAAATTCTGAATAGGAATAGTTAGGGTTGCCCTGTAAAATCTTTTTTTTTTTTCAAAAAACTTCATAAACCTCTAGACATATTTTATATGCTAAATATTTAATGTATATGTTATTTAGTAGACAAAGATTCTATGCTATAGTAATAATGAAAAATCATATTAAAATTTCAAAATAAATGGCTAGACTATAGTTTGAAAAATGGGGCTGAAATAGAGATCAAAGCCAAAATTATATATATATATATGGTAAAAATAATATTTTTTTTCAAAGGCAATTTAAAAGTGCTACCATAATTCATATCTATACTGAGATCCATGAAACACTCCCTGTCCCCGCCTTTCTTCCATCTTCATATTATATGTAGGGTTGTAACATGATGATACCTGAGAGCCTTCTGAGAAGTTTTGAAAAAATCTTCATTTTATAATTCTTTTAAGTATAAAAAATACAGAATAAGGAAAATTAAGAGAAAGATTCTTACAAACAGTTTTTATTAGAAGAAAATATAATTCATAGATAAATTGGTTTAAAATTAATTAGAAAAAAAAAAAAAAAACCTTTCAGTATCCTACTAAAAAATAAACATTTTTATGGAAAGAGTAAATTGAGAACAACTGAACACTGATTGTACCTTTCAACACAACATGTGCTGTGTAAATCACATACCAGGGTACTTATTCCCACACTGTAAAGCATAAACTGTAATTTATTTTAAGCTTTCCCTTGACATATGATATTCAAAACAATATGCAGGTAAAACACTGCAGTCTTAAAAATGTGCTGAGTGTAATATGCTTAACCTAAACGATTAACTAATAATTGGAACCTTGTTAATTATTTCCACTGTAAAGAGAAATTGATGATGGAGTTGAGTATTTCTGGCATAATTCTGTCATATTTCCAGTCTTCACAGTCATACTGTTAATCTTTCCCTACTTGTTCTTGGTTTTGCTCCTTTTCTTTTTTTCTTCTTTTCTATTTTCCTCCACAAAGATATTTGTAAATAAACCTGTCCACATGCTTCTCTGCCTGTATCAAATCTGAAGCTCCAGCTTTCACCACAGCCTTATAGAAGGCTCATGTAGTAAAGTTAATGGAAATGTGGGAGCAGAGATCAGGAGAAAAAGAAAGCTCAGAGGAGGCAGAACGACAGATGTTTTGCACATGTTTTGAACACTTGTTGTACTACTACTTTAACTTATTGATGTATAGCCACTGTTGTTTGTATTTGTTGTTGATCATATTTGGTATTCAACTATATGAAAAGAAAAAAAAAAGAAAGCTGGATTTAGGATACAGATTTCTATTTTTCTGACTAATTCATTCATACAGACCTCAAATGACTTTTTCTTATTCTTTCTGCATAACAGATGATGTTAAATCTAACAGTTTAACGAGTCCCACATGACAATACTTTATCCAAACTCCACCCAGCCCCAACTGTGATAGAGTCCAAAATGGCATAACTAATATAATTGCAAGCAAAAAGAAGTGAAACTTTTCTTTTACTATCAATATAGGAACAGTGCTGAAATGTGGAGATATCCCACATTCCTCAATTTTTTTTCAGCTCAACATTGCGCTATTTTTAAGAAGGAGTTATGAGCTTCCTTCCCATCACCAGTTTATATAAATCTGTCCCTAAACTTCACCATGGGATCAAATACTTATAAGCAAACGCTTGTAAGGATGCAAATCCTTATCTCTGTGTTTCTGCTCTCTGAAAATAAAGGTACATCCACATATACCACAAAACCAATCAAACTGTAACATTAATTGCTTTCAGACTGTGGGAAGCTACTTGGATAGTAGATTATAGGTCGTGTTTTATCTATCAATGTCTATTGTTCTAACTGTTTACTCCACCGAAAGAGTTAGATGATTTCCTTCTTTTTTTTTTTTTTTTTTTTTAATATTACTTACATTTATCGTTAATGAGGACAGCTGTTTTACTCAACGGCTTTATCCAATTCCCAGTCCTGAAATAACCAAGCAGAAACCTGTTTATGTTAAGGAAAAAAGCCTTTTCTAAATTTGAGAAAGTATATAAATGAGGATCAACAGTAGCATTCTGACAGGACAGAAACCTTAAACTGAGGTGAGTTAAACTGTAAACAGTTTAAATGTCCAATTTATTTCTGTTACATTTCTCAGTTGTCATTTCTAAATGACATTTTTGATCCAGCATGCAATTTCCAGGACCAGATTCAAACGGAAAATTTCCCTAGCAATAGAATCTGTGGTGAAAAGAGATATAAAATGTTAATTGGGAGCAAAGATCAACAGCCAGACTGCTTAAAAGAAGAATAAGTTTTCCTACAGTCCAAAAAGGTAAAATCAAAGGTATAGTAAAAGGTAAAAGTAAAGAGTAACGCTCTTGCATACTCCTCTTTAGACTGAATGATGCCACTCACAGCCAGTAGCTACTAAGATTTTTATCTAAGAGGGTGTAGGAATAAAGTAAGTAAAGATCTTACAATAAGTCATCTAACACAGCTGTGGAAAACAATTTTGATGGATTCTGCTTTGGAACAGAAACAGCAGCTTTCAAAGCAAAATGCTGTTAAGAATTGCTCTAAGTTTAATTTACTATTTCTTTAGTGAATAGAAAGCGAATAGAAAGGATGATTGGCCCCTGTGTTGCAGAGGAAGGGTGATAGTAACACAGACAAAAGATACAAAAAGGTCACTACATATAAGAGAGAAACAGAGATAAAACATGAGACAGTGAAAGGGTAGTCTGCATGGGACAAATACACCATAGACAATGTTATTCGAGTATCTTGAGTATCTTACAGCATTCAGTAGAGTATGCATTCTGAAAGAAGTTTTGAAATCCTCCTTTAAGAAAAAAGGTTATGAGGTTCTGATAAATTAATGTTTTAGTGAGAAAAAAAATCATGGAATCATAAAACGACAGAATCATTAAGGTTGGAAGGAACCTTTGGAAACCATCTAGTCCAATCTCCCTGCACACACAGGGTCGCCTAGAGCATGTGGCACGTGATTGCATCCAAGTGGGTTTTGAAGATCTCCAGAGAAGCAGACTCCACAACCTCTCTGGGCAGCGTGTTCCAGGGCTCTCTCACCCTCATCATCAAGAAAATTTTCCTTAAGTTCCTGTGGAAATTTTGGTGTTTCTGTTTGCGACCATTACCTCAGGTTCTGTTGGTGGTCTGAATCACTGAAAAGAGGTTGGCCCCCATCTCTTCACTCCCTTCTTTAAGGTATTTATAGACACTGATCAGGTCCCATCTCAGCTTTCTCTTGAGGCTGAACAGGCTCAGCTCTCTCAGCCCTTCTTAATAAGGCAAGTGTTCCAGACCCCTGATCATCCTTGTGGCCCTGCGCTGGACCATGTCCAGTAGCTCCATGTCCTTTTTGTACCGGGGGGCCCAGAACTGGACACAGTACTCCAGATGTGGCCTCACCAGGGCTGCGTAGAGGGGCAGGATCACCTCCCTCGACCTGCTGGAGATGCTCCTCTTAATGCACCCCGGGATCTCATTGGCCTTGGCCACGAGGGCACACTGCTGCCTCATGGTCAACCTGTCGTCCACCATGACGCCCAGGTCCTTCTCTGCAGAGCTGCTCTCCAGAAGGCCAGTCCCCAGCCTGTACTGGTGTCTGGCATTATTTCTCCCCAGGTGCAGGACATTGCACTTGGCCCTTGTTGAACTTTATGAGGTTTCTCTCTGCCCAGCTTTCCTATCTGTTAAGGTCCCTCTGGATGGCACCCTTCTAGGGTATCTGATACTCCTCCCTGTTTGGTATCATCAGCAAACATGCAGAGGAGGCACTCTGTCCCCTCATCCAGGTCACTGATGAACAAATTGAATAGGACTGGACCAAAGACTGACCCCTGGGATACATTGCTAAATATCGGCCTCCAACTGTACTCTGCACCGCTGATCACCACCCTCTGAGCTCTGCCATTCAGTCAATTCTCAAATCACCTCACTGTTCGCTCATCTAACCCACACTTCCTGAGCTTCCCCATGAGGATGGGAGATGATGTCAAAAGCCTTGGTGAAGTCGAGATAGATGACATCCACGTCTCTCCCTGCATCTGTCCAACTAGTCATTTTATCACAGAAGGCTATCAAGTTGGTTAGGCGTAGTTTCCCCTTGGTGAACCCATGCTGACTGCTCCTGAGCACATTCTGGTCCTCCATGTGCTTAGAGACAACAGCCAGGATGAGCTGTTTCATCATTTTTCCAGGGACAGAGGCGAGGCTGATCAGTCTGTAGTTGCTTGGTCCTCTTTCTTGCCTTTTATGAAGACTGGCGTGACATTGGCTTTCTTCCAGTCCTCAGGCACTTCCCCTGTTATTCAAGACCTTTTGAAGATGATAGAGAGTGGTTTAGCAATAATATCTGCCAGCTCTTGCATCCTCTCAGGGCCCATAGATTCACATTTACCTAAGTGTTCTCTAACCCTATGTCCTTCTACCCAGGGCAAGTCTTCCTCTCTCCAGGCTTCTTCTCTTGTGTCTAGGGCATGAGGTTCCAGAAGGCTGACCTTGGTAAAACACTGAAGCAAAGGAGACATTAAGTAACTCTACTCTTTATGTGTCTTTCATAACCAGGGCATCCATTCCATTCACCAGCCAACCCATATTTTCCATAACCTTCCTTTTGCTACTGATATATTTGAAGAAGTTCTTCTTGTCTTTAAAATCCCTTGCCAGATTTAATTCTGAACACGCCTTAGCCTTCCTTGTCCCATCCCTTCATTCCCTGATGACATTCCTATACTCCTCCCAAGTGGTCTGTCCGTTTTTCCTCATTCTATATACTACCTTCTTCTGTTTGAATTTTGCCAGGAGCTCCTTGCTTATCCACTGCCTCCTGCCCCCCTGCCTGGCTTCTTACTCATAGGGATGCACTGATCTTGAGTTTGGAGGAAGCGCTGCTTGAATACGAACCAACTCTCTTGGGACCCTGTTCCTTCTAGGGCCCTGGCCCATGGGATTCTTCCAAGTGGATCTCTCAAGTGGCCAAAGTTGGCCCTCCTGAAGTCTATGGTTGCAAGGCCATGCTTCCTACTCACTGGATCCTGAACAACATGAAGTCATGATCACTGCAGTTAAGGCTACTGCCTCAACCTTCACAACTCCAACAGGTCCTTCTTTATTTGTTAGTACTAGGTCCAGTAGCTCAGCTCTCCTCATTGGGTCCTCCACGATCTATGTCAAAAAGTTATCAAAACTCTGCAGGAACCTCCAGGACTGCTTGTGCCTAGCTGTGTAGTCTTTCTAGTTGATATCACGGTGGTAGAAATATGAATGGCATTTATTTAATAACTTTTAAAATTATTTTGGGTTATGATGTGTTTAGGATGTGATTAGTAGGAGCGCACCCCTGCTGTCGGGGAGATTTTGCCTATAGCATAGTAAGGTGTTATATATTTCTTAACTAGTTCATTTAGTGACACAATCATCTGGAGAAGTGACTTGGTGACATTTCTTTTACACAGGATCTGGGTATCTATCTCAAGCAAATGCTATAATGGCCTGGATGCACATCACACCTTTTTTGATATTGTTCAGATATCTACTGGTTTTCCTGATGTGTAAGATTTTGTAAATAGCAGCTGGTAATTTAGTCCCTGGTGTCTAAATATCAAGGAAGCTGACACTGAGGTTGATGTAGGAGTGTGGCAGAACTGATTGATGGAGAGATGGCAGTTATGGATCTATGATAGAAATCAGTAAGAGAAGTCAAGGTTAACACCAATCTTAAAGATGCCATCTGAGTAGACCTAAGCTTCACTAAAGTACAAGTATTTAGAATTGCTTCCTTTTAGTGTCATGAAATGGAGACTACTGAAGTATAGCATTTCTGCAATTTGTTTTATGCTTATGCAAACAATGTGCTGAAAGTGTAATTTATTTAAGTTTGGGGTTTTTCTTTGTGTGTGTGTGTGTGTATATAAGCACATACTGGATAAGTGTGTCACTGTCCACGTGTTCCTGTTAGCCCTTGAGCCCTTGTTCTATCACACAGGCGGACGGGCTGAAAAGCATCATTCACTGAACACTGAATCACACTAGTGTTTGTTACTCAAGCAGATGGGACACTCCATCATCCCTAAAGCTTCCCTAGCAACAGCAGGACTTTACTGAGTAATCTTAGTGAAGAGAAAAGAATATCTGGCAGCATATTCTTAAGTTCCTTTAATTGGGGCCTATTCAGTTCTCATTAAAATGAATACAGATATCTCAGAGTTTAGAGATCTCTTGGTCATACTCAAAATTATGGCAGCTATAGCTAGAACCACTTCATTTCCCTCCCTAAATTAGTAAATTCTGTATCTGTTGGTTCTCTTCCCACATTTAGAGAACAAAGATAATAATGGTCGATAAATTTATGAATTATATTAGAAAAAGAATCAATGCACTATATTTCTTTATGCACATTTAAGTAAAGCAGCAAAAGAGAATTCTTTAAGATTTTTGTAATGCCAGAAGACTGCAGATAGTAATGCAGTTCTATAATCAATAATCAGAAGAAGAAAGGATGTGTGAGAAAACAATAAAAATACTGTGAGATATTCAACCACCATATAATAGAAAGTTCTTCCACCTCTGGGCTGACAAGGTCACTCTAAATCTACACTTTAGGCCACAGAAAGCTGGACATGTTACACCTACTAATATCTGCCAGCATTAGTCCCTTATTACTGTGCTGAAGGATTTGTCCTTTCAGTGAAATATTATATTAAAGCCTTTCATGGTCTGTAGGTATTTGCAGATAACATGACATAGCTAGAAGGACAACAACAAGGCTCAGAAATCTCCAAAGACTATTGACTTGCGGCTTATCAGCTATACAGACTGGATAATGAAAGCCATTCCTAAAGACTTGAGCATGAAATAATACTCAAATAATAATACTCAAATAATAATAGTCAAAAGAGGGACTGGGTTTATTTGTGATAAATATCCCATTTTAGTTCAAAAAACAAACTCAAGTCTGTAGAGGGGACCTGGATTAAACAAGGAAATTTCTAAAACACCAAAGTGAATTTAGTGTATGTGTTCTATTGACTTTCAAAATGATGATTTTTATGACTAGTTAAAATGTATGTATAAAATAGAAGTCAGTGGAAAGAGTGCAGAAAGAAATATTTTATAAACCTCAAATGACATATAAACAAAACGTGGACCAAAATTCTGAGTAACTTCTCATTCTAGTCTAGTCATATAAACTTGCACGATTTTCTGGTGGACACCAAGGCCATACCTAACGCTCTATGTATCCATGCACATTCCAAAGTTATTCCCCTTTAGCACACTGTTTTCCAAAAACTAATATTCTAAGCATGTGGATCTGTAACCATGTTTATTTAAACTATTGCTGATGGCAATAAGACTATGAAAAAAATACAAAAATGAAGCCTCCTCATCAAGTATATCAGTTTCAAAGGGGGCGTCTCCCTTTGATCCTAAACCTTCATTTTAGTAGAATCTGCAAGGTGGCTCAAAGTCTTCCAACTTTACTATAAATCTTTGCCAGATTAAAAAAAAAAAAAAAAAAAAACTATATTACTATGCTCTTTGCTTTCATAATAGTTTATACTATTGTATTTTTTTTCCTTTTCTTTCTTTTGTTCTTTTTCTCAGTGTAATTGCTGGAAGTATTGGAAATTAAAGTATAATAAAGCAGGGATATACTCATATTTATCTCAGGATCCTTCTACATGGAAAAAATAAAGGACTTTTTGGAAATAACATGGAAGATCTAGTAAATGGTGTGAATTGCCAACATATAAATGTGTCTTTGGGAAAACAAGAATAAAACCAATAAAAACAAAAACAAAACAAACAAACACAAACCCAGATGTTAAAGGAATTTCCAGATTGGATTCATACATATTCTTCTCTTTACTGAGAGCTGTAAACTGGACTATAAACAAAAGATAGAGAAATCAGAAATACAGTAAATAAAATGTTGTATAATTGTCTGGTACAGTGGTATGCATAAGAATGATTAGGAAGTGAAACAAGAAAATATGGAACTGGAAAATTTCTTTTGTGGTTTTAATACATAACTAACACAGTATTAATGGGCGAATAAAAAGTTAACAACAAAATTGCTGAAGTGTATGAGCTCTGCCGAGCTCTGCCAGTGTGCCAGATGGGTGACAGAAAAGCTTATAAGGGACGGTGGAAAAGCCTATCAGAAAAGCGATGTGAAACTTTGGGTGCTTTCCCTAACAACAAAAGGAAGGGGGAAGTCCTGTGGAGGCAGGATGGTCCCACTAACATTTGCAAAGAAAGACCCTCACTAAAGAACTGATACACTTGCAAAGCACCTGGTAAGGGGCCAAACTCTCCTGAAGTTACTGGCACGACCACCTGTGAGGATGACCATAGCACAGGCAGCTACTCCTTTCCAAAGGGTGTAAAAGACAGTCTAGCAGTGATGGGTTGAGTAGGGATCAGGAATGACCCTTGAACAACTCCTGCTGGACCATGATATCCCTCCACTCCACTTAACCTAGCATGATGGGGTAAGGTCACTCCTTGCAAGGTTGAGAGGCCACCTGTATATTCAGGGTGAAGTAACACTATAACATTCTATTTTATTTTACTTTTTATTTCACTCTATTTTATTTTACTTTATTTTCTTTTCCTTTTCTATGGAATTCCTGTTTACTAATTGATCAACTTGTTCCTATAACTATCGCACCAGTTAATGGTGGGTATTTCTATTGGAAAGATCTTACACTGGTGAATAAAAGCAACTAGATAAATATTTATTTTATTCTTTCAACCTTTAAGTTTTTACTTGACCACTCTTTTAGTCATGATTTTCTTCTTATAGACTTTCCCATTGTTTTCACTAGTTTAAGATAGACTCATCTAAGAGGATGATGATGCTCTCTGAATAAAATATATATTTTTTTCCAGGCCAAATATATAGCTCTTACATGAAACAGTAAAGAACGGAACCTAGCTTTTCTCAGATAAATAGATTGCAGAGGAAAAACAGTACTCTGACTTCAGAATTATCAAACTGGTACAGCAATTAAGCACAAATACATAATAAGGCATGTTATTTTGTTATGAAAATATATAATTTTATTGCAGTATCAGTAATGACGTGAAAATACACACCTAGACTAAAATCAACTCATCATGTCTTTTCCTATTGATTTAGTTCTAATCCAGGACTAATCTGACTGAAATATGAAGATAGAAAACAATCATATATAATACAAAGTTAATAGGATTTAAAGTTCTAAATCACATGGACGCTTTTGAAAATTCAGCCTATCAACTCATGTGGGAAAGGGAAAGCAAACTTCAAATTTTAAAACGAGGTCATTAAACTGCACTTTGTCTCTAATGGATCATTCTTAAACACAAAAAAAAGATAAGAAGCTGTATTTAAGTAGCCAGTAGATTGGATATCATCACTACACCGTAGTTTAAGGTCAGACAAACTCAAACAGCAATTAAACTACAATTAAGAATGATCTGTTTATCGAAAGAAGCTTTCAAAGAAGGATTCTATTCAAAGGTTATAAGTAGTTAAAATACAAAATTAACGTCATTTTTATTCACCTGCCTTTTGAATTCTACAGACCACTTTTTGTTTTGCCAGAGGTGGATGTTCCTAGTATGATGAGTTTATGGAGGCTTTGCTACAGTTTAATCCAAATCCTGAAATTTGCATCCTCATTTCAAATTTTGAAATCTCAAGCGTAAAGGGGACCTGTTACCTTTTGCAATCAGGTGATATCCTCTGTGATATTTCCTCTCATAGGCAACAAAAGCTGGTCTATCTAAGCACATGATTATTTGGTGCTCTTTGCTGAACAAATTACGGTGGGGGGGATATTATGTAGTGTTATGTTGCTGAAAGTTACATACAAGCCTAGCATTAGGAAAAGTTACTTCTGTTTCAAGTTGTAAAATCACATATAAATGATAACAGAACCACATTAGTGAGGATGTGATTAAACAGTGGAACAACTTTCATCTATTTTCAAAACAACATAAAGTAACTCAACTATTTTACTAATTTCCACTGCCTAGATCAAGATTTTACTATGGTTTTTCTTCTTTCCTTTACATTTTTTATAGAGTTTTCTAATCATCAAAGTTATATACTGCACAATCACATTCATATCTCATTCTGTAAATATGATTTGGGGCTATAAAGCCAGCTTACATTGTTTTCAGGTTTACTTGTGTGGTTACAGTCAAATTCCTAGTTAACATGGATTAATCCACAAAAGAGATTTCCTTTTTTTTTAAGTGGAAAAAGAACAGCTTTTTAACTTCAGGAGTAAAAGAACATTAGTAGAATAATTCTAAGGTCTATATTGTAGATTTTTTTCTTTTATATGCAAAGAAGAAAACTGTTACAAGGATAAGCGTCTTCTATTTGAATCCTACTTGCCTCTTTCATATGACAGATTCTGTAGGATTAGGATCATAAACACTACTAAAAGTATCCTTCTTAACCTTAGCAAACATAGTTTTTCTTAAACCATCCCAGGACAAATATTTTAATTTAAAATGACTTGAATTTGTTTTCTATCTGCACACTATTTTATTTTGTTGGAGTTTTTCAAAACTGATGAGTTATGCTTTGCGGAATGGAACTAATGCTTTTTAGCCTTGCTCATTTATTCATTTGTTCCCATGCCCCAGTAAAATTTAATGCAATGGTTGTTAACATAGTGTTGTGAAAAAAATCCTCTATTTTTCATATCATTCTACCCCTTATCATGTGAAACTGAGAGCAACCTTTTTATGGATAATAATTCAAGCTGAAGGGCCTACCACAAGGAGTAAACAAAGGTCAGCATAAAAGTCTGTCTTTGCTTCTAGGTACAGCAAACAACATTGAAAAGCTGTAGTAACAGAATGCTAATCCAAAAAAATGAGGAAACAGAAGAACAAATATAAAATAAAAAATTCAAAACTTTTCTCCTTTGTTATCTAAAGTACAAAAATAACAGCATATTTGCTCTAACTAGAATATGGTATTATTATTATTACTATAATGTTATTACATAGTAATCAAGGATAATTAGAAGCCTCTGTACAATATAAAACATGAATAGGCACTAAACTGGTTATAGGTGGTCATTCTTGTAACATTATGAACGGACAGATTACTGTTCCAAAACCAAAGTGACTACTGCAGTTTTGTGAGAGTTTGAAGTAAGGACGGAAAAAATAATATAGCACAAAATAACATAACATTTCACTTTCAGAAACAGATAATTCATTCTCTTTTTGAGTCAGTAAAACCCCTCTGACTAAATTACAGCTGAGTTAATGGGCAGTTCACAGTTTACACATATTTTCTAATGAACCAGTGCATGATTCACTGCATCCAACTTTAGACACCTACAGTGTGTTAATCAGTAGAAAGAAACAGGCACTTCCAGGAAGGATCTTATCTATTAGAGGCAACTACTTTGCAATGAGATGGAACCCTCCTTAGACACATTTTTTTTCATAACTAAACTATAAAAATTTATTCCCAAATAAGCTATGAACCATTATGACTCATTCAGACTCAGATGCTCACACGTTAATTTTATATCTGGCCATGTGAATCCCAGCCCAGTGTCTGATCCTGTCTTCCCTCATAGAATCTAACATACAAGCCAATATTTGACTCAAGTGACCTATTGTAAGGAATCCACATGTTTGTGTATATGTGTGTATGTGTGTACATACATATATATACAAATTTTTTTGTGATATATTTTTGATTCAGTTAAATTCACTGTTTCACTGAACCTATTATGTCTGAAGGGTTTAATCTCTTTTTAAAATTTCAGTAAGAAAAGAACTGACCAAGTAGACTATTGACATTAATATGAGAGAGCTCTCATGGAATATCAGTGGAATATCAGCATGTGCATTGAGCACTTCAGTGAATAAAAGAAAAAGGAACAAAAATCTTAACAAAGAGATCTTGAGTAGACCATACAAAAATATGTTAAGGGTCTCTATTGGTCTCTAATAAGAGATTAAATTATTCTGTACTCATTGAAAATAAGATACTGAAGCCAAAGACTCAGATTTAAACAAAACAAGCAAACAAAAACAAAGCTCTAAAAGCAAAAGTCAGGACATCCAAGAATGCAGAGAAGTAACTTAAACCACATGGAACTGGGTCTGTGATTAGACAACTGGAAAATGTTTTATGAAGTGGTGTGAGAAATGGGTGGGACTGAACTAAAGCTAAAGGAGCAGTGTAGCAGAGGAACACTTACGAAGGCAAGAAAAGTTATTCTACAAGACCAAGCAGAACGCATCTTCTAGTAAAGCAGGGTGGAATGACATCAGTAGCAAGAAGTAACAATTTTTCAGTTTCCGCAGACTGATTATTTCTTCTAATGAGAATTGATAACATTTTCCACGCACTCACACAATTGAAATTGTCACAAGCATTGAAAATGACTCATTTTCACTGGGCAGACTGTTCACTGCTATCACTGCTATCAAACCAAAGCTTTCCTCTTCTTCTTTTCACACATTTTTATTTTTACTTTAAAATTGCTAATAGAGTTTTTTTTCCTGTCTCCTTCATAGTTTTGTCAATCAAACACTGATATATAGTTTTCTATTCTTTCCTTAGACATTTTCCTGCTTAAATATACAGTTATTTATCTTGCAGGAGCCAACAATTCAGCTTTTTTTTTCTGCTGATTGAAAGGAGCCAGGAATGGCTAAAAAAAAAAACAAGAATAGAAAGGAAGGATTAAGACTGGAGACAAACAGCGAATCAAAACCACTAACTTAAATCATGGTCTCTTAATGTAGGTGATAGAACATCATAGTATGTTAGCACAAAACCAAAACAAAATAAATAAATAAAAAATAATAACTGAAGGAAGACAGAAGGGCAATCTTATCCAAAGCCACACTCTCTAAACCTTGTGTTTTGTTTTAAATGATCTATCAACCAAATGGTGTAAACAACCAGAGAGAGAGAAAAAAAAATAGAGTTTGAATTTTAATCTTTTAAATCTATAATCATCTATGTTAAAGAAAGAAGCTAGTAAGTCTTCAACCATAAGGAATATCTTAGTGTCACCAGATCTGGTGCAATCCCAGAATTCAAGATCATTTTCCAAACGGCAGACAACTGCTCAGTATAAAAAAGGCTTCTTTTTATAGGATAGGATTGGATGAATGTTGCTGATCAGGCCATTGCACTCAGAATTGTGAGGAAAAAAAAAAGAGGAAAAAAAATATGTGTGCAGTATGGGTTTGCAATTGTACAGCGGAATCCTAGGTAAAGCCTTAGTGGTTTACATATCCATCAATTTCCCACAATGGAACATAGATTGATAATTCAAAAAGTTCTGTATTATTGTTTGATATACATGCATTCTGTTTGAAAAAAAAATCTATTCTTCTTTTCCACCTCTACTCCCTTGTTTTGTCCTTTCAGCATGAGCATGTCTTTGGTTCTATCTACCTTTCCTTATCAGTCAGAAAACCTTGGTTTGAGTAATATTGCAAAAGTCACCCACGGCACTTTTGCTCAGAATGCTGACACAGAGCAAGCACAGTGATCTTTAGAAATGCAGTCTAAAATCAATTTTTGAGAGGTGAAAGAGCAGATGCTCTGAGAGGAAGGAAGGAAGAGAGGAAGAGAGGAAAGAAGAGCTGAGAATTCAGTTGGACAGGTATGAGACATCAGGGCTGAAAGGATGAATGTGGTTTGAGGAGCTTGGAGGGGGAAGAAAGAGGGGTCATTTAGAGATCTGGGAAAACCAGTAGTAGTTTCAAAGGGCTCAAGAGGAGACTGAAGGGGCGAGCAGTAGCTTTGAGAGTGGCTGGGATAGGTAGGGTGAGATCAGGAGATGACTGGAAGTGACAGTGGTGGGTAAAGAAAATATTAGTACTATGATTTTAGCTCTTAATTTTTCCATAATGAGTATTTTTAGAATAGTTAATTAAATTATTTGGGCCATGATCCAGCAACATACTTAGGGCCGTGGATTAGCTAGATTCTTAGGCATATGCAGAATCTCAGGCATTTGGGAATACTCACAGGCTTATGGTTTTACATAGGCAAGTCCAGTGATAGATGTATTTTAACTGCAGTCAGCAGAACTTTTAAAGTATATTTTTATTATAGAAAAAAGGCCCACTTTCTGGAGCTATAGCTCCAGGACAATATAATTATTTCTTTTAGGAAGCATGGTTCAGTCTGATGACAAGAACTAGATCTCGAATGTGAAAGGACTGTGTCCTTTTTGTATTTAGAATAAGGCCAGTGTTCCCATGTTTTGTGGAGGTGTTAACAGCTGGAGACTACATCTCACCGCACTGGTCTTGTCCTGTTAATTCGCAATGCCTCCCTGTTCATTCTCAGGTCCCATTATTTAGAATGAAGGATGCTCAGCACTGCTCAGTATGTGTTCAACATCTTAAAATTACTGGTCTCTATAAACATGCTGTTGTCATCACTATCGTGCTTTAAAAGCTTCTAAAGCCTTCACTCCTTTACCATAACTGCAATATGCAGCCAGCCATATATACATATAATATACATATATACAGCTGAAGCAGGAGGTTCAGCTACTTGTGTGGTACTAAAGCAACTAGAAAAGCACTCGGTGTGTCTGCTCTAAAGATGTCGCCTGAACACAGTGCAGAGGCGGCTGTTTGTCTCAGCAGAGGTAAGAAGGATTAAAATTGGCATGTGCATCCCCATCTTTGCATTACATAAACATACAAATAAGTCATGCAGGAACATGGGAAAGAGAACATTCAGATCCTGGAGAAAGAGGGATAATTAGATCATGGTTAAATACACTCAGATGGGTGAGGGAACAATTCTAAAAGTTTCAGCTAGCAATAAAATGCTGCACAGATGCAGGAGACAACTGTTCCATGAAAATGTCTTGACATCTTAAAAAAAAAGAAAGAAAAAGAAAAAAGGAAAAGCTCATAAATAACATATTTGCATGTCTTTATTGAAAAAATGCTAGATTTGAATTCAAAATTACTATGGAAGAGGATAATGGTAGTGTTGCATATTAACAAGAATTATGGAAAATTGTTTTCAGGAAGCTAGAGTTGATTAAAGACATAGAAAATATCAAATCCCTCCAAAAGAATTTTCTCTGAATCCTAGCAAAATCTGTTTTACAGTTCTACCTACATTTAAACAGTCTTTATAACTGAGCAATATATAGTTACGTCATTTCAAAAAAACATTGTGGAGACCCATTCGTAACACAGAAACGATTCACTTTAATTTCATTATGATGGAAATCTCTGTAGCTGTTTTAAGAGATCAGCCAGGGAATTAGTTAGAAAAAAAAGCACTTTGATTAGGCTTTTCAGTTCCAGTTCTGAAGAAAATGATATTGTCTTCTAAACTTATTTGAAATCTGTGAATTTACTATTGGATCAGATTTCCTGCATTGAATAAATAAATAGATAGCTAAATAAATAAATAAAGAGGCATAAGGTAAAATACATTTTTAAAAAAGCAATAATTTAGTCTTTAAAAGAAGGGACAGCAAGTTACAGAATTTCAGTGTGCTGAAACCTACCTAATGTGCTATTTTTAGTGTCATGGGGTGTCAGGAAGGTTTCTAACCTACACCAACCTTCTGTCTGACAACAGCTTTTCTAAAAGTGAAACTCAAAGCATTTTCTCTATACAATTAAAGCACTCTTTTATAAAACATGTCAGAAGGCAAAACAGTGAAGTAGAATTCAGAGTTGTTTATTTAACTATTCTCTCCTATATACTGAATGATAAAAGAGTCTATTATTTCTTCAAAAAGCAGAATGAAGCAATCCAAATATGCCCATCCATAAATCAAATGAAACACACCGCTTTATGATTTATCTTGTATTACTTGTGATTTGCTATTTAAATTTAAAACTGAGAGCAGTGCAAAGGGATTATACATATGTTTCAAGAATAAGCACTTACAGGGAATGGGAAAATTCTAAAAATTGATAGTCATACTTTATAGTCACAGTGCACTGTGAATTGTCCTAATAAAGTCAATGGTGCTATTCAAATCTTGTAAAGGTAAAGCATGTCAGTAAGTCTTTCCAGGATCATGAAAGACTCCTACACTTTTGTGCAAGGTTCTGAAAAACAAACTTGATTGTGATTTTCATATCTCAGTTATGTGAATTTTCATCTATTAAAGGGAATCATGAAGTCATTGGGTTGGAAGTGTGGTTCAATCTCCCTGCTTAACTGGTCTAAGTGGATCAGGCTGCCCAGACTCTTCTCCTGAATAACAGTAAAGGTAGAGGTTCCTGTGAAACCTGTGTTAACGTTAGACAATGTTCATAGCGAAGACTTTTTGTTTCGAGATATACTAATTAATGTATCAAGTAAATATGTACATATTCCAATAAGATATATGAAGATTTCCAATTCTACAACTTGGGTTCACTCTTCTCCCATAACTGAGCCCTCCTTCGAAGGATCTGTCTCTCCTTACTCTATCCTCCCACTAGGGAGTGGAAGACAGCATTAAGCTTTCTCCTTAGCTTTTTGTCCCTAAGACTAATGAAAACAAATTCTTTCAGCCTCTTCTTATATGCCACATGCTCCTGACCATGTTGGTAGCCTATACTGGACTTGCTCATCAACACTTTGAGAAGAGTAGAGAATGTTATTTACTTCTATGTTTTCTAAACCTTTTAGCATGGTTTCCCATAGACAAAATGGTGAGTCACAGACTAGATAAGTAAACAATTAGACATGTATAACAGGCATGATTGTATGCTTCACAGGGTGCTAATTAGTGGTACAAAGTCCAGATGGCAATTAGTGACTGAATATTTTTCCTTTAGGGATAAATATTAGGACTGATATAATGTAATATCCTTCTAAGGACCTTGATGATGGAACAGAATGCACTTTCAGCAAGTTTGTGGATTATATCAAATTTGGGAGAATGATTAAAGAGTTGGAGGTCACAATTACAACTCAACAAGGAGGAAGAATGATATAACTGAAACCTTGTGGATTCAACAAAAGTAGATGAACAGATCATCTGCAAGGGGTTGCAACAGACTGAGGAATGACTGGTTAGGAAGTAACTTTGCAGAACAGGCCCTGGGAAGCTCAGCAGACAACTAATTGAACATGGGTGAGTAACGTGTCTTTATGCAGAAGAAGGTACCATACCAGGCTACAAGAACAAGAATATAGCATGCAGGTAAATAGAAGTAATTGATCGCCTATTTTTGGCAGCCTGTGAGACTGCATCTGGAATACTGTGCCCAGTATGGACATCCCAGTACTAGAAATTTATTCACATACTGGAGGAAGTTGAATTGAGGGCTATCAACATGATTAGGAAATAAATGATGTAAGAAGAGAAGACGAAAACCTGATTTCTTTAGCCTTAGGAAAAGAAGGCTAAGGGAAGAATTTGCTCCTCTCTTCTACCACCTAACATAAAGTTATAGATAAAATGTAGCCAAGGTCTTATAAGACATGCTCAGTGAGACAGGGGTTAAGGATATGGGCAAAAGTTGTAAAATATGGAATATCTGAGCTTTGGTCATAAATGCTCTGTACACTGCTGGTGACAGAAGGAAAGTCCTGCAGGCCCAGAACAGCTCCCTATGAAGTGTTTCACCCTGCTCTGCAACTTGGCCAATGTGTCATGCAGCCTCTGAAAAAGCACAGAACTGTGCTTTGATCCAGATGCATATTTGATGTGCACAAAGTTTTGTTCCGCTGTGTGATTAATGGAGCACCCACCTAGTCCTGTCTTTTATTTGTCCTGGCTTCTTTGCCAGTGCAGGCTTACTCACAGTTTTATCTACATCTTTCCTTGCACGGAATTATGTCCCAGTTATTGATAAACTCAAGATTTCTCTCCTGTCTGACATAAAAAGGTCAGTTTCACCTCTGAAACAAAATAACCTCCCACTATCCCCCAGATTTTCACTTTCTTTCTCCAATTTGAACATAACCAGTTCTGTCTTTTTCATCTCCCTCCTACATTGGTCTTTACTTCCTACTCTGTATTATAATAATCTGCTCACACAGCTTTCTATAGGTTTATATGTAGAAAGACCAAGTATGTATCTGCCATCAATAAACAGAGATGCAGCTCTGTTTATGTCCAAAAATGGTTTGAAACCTTCCTGCCACAGAGAAGGGAGTTAAATCCCACGCAGAGATGGAGCTCTGGGGATGAGTGAAAACACTAATTTTAAGTCAGAACTGGAGGCAGAATTCTGTCTCTCAGAAGTACAGATAGAGTTGAAACTAAAGTAGAAATAGAAATAGGCCCCTAAATATCCGTGACCAAAGGACCACATTTACTTTTTGTAAGAAATGGGAGTGTATACTAGAGTGCATCCCACATAAGAAACTACTTTCAACAAGCTCAACAGCACCATAAACTCCTTTTACAACAAGGATGGTAATGGAAACTAAAGATGGAGTCACAAAATTTGCTTTATCTCAAAGTTAGACAGGGAAGCAAATCCCTGTGCATCCACAGAAAAGTGGATGACTTGGAAAACCACTGCTTATATCTGATGCTTATTTCAGATTTACATGCTCATGTAAATAATGGATACATATAGTCTTATATAAATCAGAATTCAACCTGCCACTCTTGTGCCACCCTGACTCCATCTTATATTACCTCAAATATGTTCAGGGAATAGACTTTAGGTCCAGGGTGGACTCCAGCTGTAGTGGACTCCACTCCAGGCAGTGGTGTGGATGCATCTTTATGTGTGGACAGACTTGGATGCAGTGCCATATCAGCTAAAAGGAGACCGCAGTGATAGGGCATCACAAAAGCGACATGTGTGAATTTGGGATGGTTCCTGAAGCAGGAGTGGACTTGAGGTAGAGTTGTATCCTCTAAGTCAGAGATGGAGATAGAATTTGCATCCATATGGAGTATGGAGTCATTTGATATTAGCAAAGAAGAGCAAGTTCTGAATATGCCAGATATAGATAAACCTATTGCTAATGATGTAGTTTAAGTCACGCTGCTGGTCTGCTGGTATTAGTGACAGAAAGGGATACTGGTATTCAGCTACATAGGCGTATAGGAGATGGATATTTTTATGATCTGCGAGGTCATAAAAATCTCCTGGGGGAATCAGAACACAGACCTTGATACAGAAGGTGTTTGTCTGCCTGGCCTGAGTGATAAGGAGCACAGAGGCAGCTACTTAGTCAGGTTCACTGCTGACTTCCTCTAAAAACCAGTTGAGGCCAGCGGCTTGATCAGGCTTGCAGCCAACCTAACCACAGACCTCCTCTAAACTAGCTTTGGAGGTCAAAAGCCCGGGAAGGAGGAAGATGATTAGCAAGGCAGGACCCTCATATTGAGGGCCTGGACCCCCACCCGCCCCGGGTGTGTGCATGCGCCCCCCGCAGAGAGTTGTGCAGCTAAAGGCGGAGTCCATCCGCCTCTTCCCCACTGCAGCCCGCTCCTGGGTTGTACTGACCCTCTGTGCCAGGATGCACCGGGTTTAGGGAGGACAGTGCGGAGAGAGGGGCTGGAAGGGAGAAAACTCCTAGCTTTGAGGCCTGTGCTGTCTCCACGGCAGCCACTTAGCAACTCTGTCTCTCTTATCTGCTCCATTTGAGAGGATGTTCAGTTTCAGTATCCCACCAGCAGGTATTGTGTTGTGAGTAGTTAGCCATGTTTCGTTTTTTTTTTTTTACTGCGTGTTCTCACCTGAATAAATGCTCAACATAGAATGAAATGGCTATATGGTTATTGCTGAATCCCGAACCCATCTGGAGCAATAGGTACCATGCTATGCAGGATAAGGTATCACAATATGTGGTTCAATATGCAACTGTTTTTTTTTTTCGAGAGAGTTTCAGTATATAGAGATGGTGCTAATTCCCAGTAGTTTTCAAGGACTGAGATCAAGCTTTAGTATGTATAAGACTGTTAGGAAGATCTGCAGTATTAGAAAAAGTGCTTAAATCTCTGCTCATCTCACTTCGGATTTGGAGTACTGCCCATGAAAGTGATTTTCTTGAAACCTCTGCCAGCAGTAGAAATGTATTCTTGGCTCTCTCTAGGCATGTCAAAATTGTGCCTAAGTAGAAACTAATCAGGCATTAGAAGAGGGCTTGTCTATGTCAGGGACAGCCACTGAGTCTGTATAGGCAGTATGGATATGGAGCTTTTTGTATAATATAAGGGAACAGAAAGCTGCCTGAATCTGAGAGCCCTTTAGAGCTGTGTCTTGCACGTCAGGCACATCACTGAGTACTGCCGTTTTTACAGCTGTCACAGAGGCTTTCTGTGGGTCAGTGAGAGTGTACTACTGCATATACTACTAAGAAAAGAGAATGGATCACCAATAAGTGAGGGTCTTGGAACAATGGGTGTGACAATACAGGGATGACTGCATGTCTCTGCCACATTTTCATAGGGCAGATTTTAATCTCAGTGGAGCTTATCCATAACTGTGCTGATTTTGGAGAACTTATTCTTTTCCAATACTATCCACTTTCCAGAACTCTGGAACAGATTGTCCAGAGAGGCTGTGGAGTCTCCATCCTTCAAGATGCACAACTACTGCACGGACATGGTCTAGGGCAACCCTCTAGCGGAGCTCATCTTGAGTCGGGCAGGGTGTATTAGAGAATATCCAGTACTCCCTTTCAACCCATTCTCTATGATTGCCTAGCTATGGCTCTCTAATGGACACTCTGAATCACTTCCATGTTAGCAACAGAAATACTTTTGTGCACGTGGTCATTGTGGAGTTGCATATAAATGGATTTCACAGAGCAGGGCAAAAATAAGGGATTGGAGCTAAATCCGGGACTTTTTTATGTGGCCACAGAATCTGACTCAAACAAAAATAGAAATTGAGTTCTGCCTATATAGACAATTGTATAAAAATATAGACAATTGTATGAGGACCTGTATGTCTGTGTGAGGACCTGTAGTCATCTATAGCTTTGCTAAAAGTAGTGGTATTTGATCCTATTGCACAACTGATTAATGTTTATGACAATCAGAATGCTTCAGCTATAAGAAAGAAGCTTTGATTATGCTACTAGTCATCATAGAAGTTTATAGATGCATAAAGAGCATTACATTTTTATATGTCTATTTGACAAATTGTTTCCTGTATACCACAATGAAGAGGGAGTTCTGACTATATCATAAATACTACTGTAGTTTTGATTATGTCAGAGTTGTAGACAGTTTTATCCTTGGGAAAATAGCGGTCATGAGGTTCTGGTCAGAGCAAATGAGGGAGTACTAACTGGGCTAAAGCAAAAAAAATATATGAAATGATTAAGTTTGCTTGACCAGAAACAGAATTTTCATAATACCACAGAACTAAAGATAATGGACAGTTAATAGCTGAAGAATACACCTTTTCTACCATTCTAGTGTTTTAATTCAAATATAACTTTGCCTAGTTCCCTCCACTTCTACAAATGATGAGCTTCAGAACAAGCACAACATCTTTAATCTTCTGCATTATTAGTGTAAGCTAAATTAGCAATATGCAAGCCTTAAGTCTAATTTGTTATAGCTGTGTAACTGAAGACTTCAGGCACTAGTGAGTAATCCTAATAAGCAACCAGATATATTATATATATTCAGAAATGCATAGCAGTGCACAAGGCACTGCTAATGACTAGGGTCTGATTACATGATTAGAAAACTCACTGAGTAACTGAGCAATTAAAATAACCAAGCAGAAAATTCATAATATAGTATATAAGGAACAGATTCAGGATGTATATTCAGTATGTATAAACAGAAGCAGCAGATTTATTTATTTATTTATTTATTTGGCAGGGGCAGCATAGCTGTTACACTGCTAAAAGAATTTGTGTGACAAACCCAGTCCTGAAGTAAGGCCAATGATGAGAACAGAAACTCTGTGGGACTTACCAATGACCGCTGAGTGAGCTTAGTAGACAGAACCAGCAGCTAATACGCCCTCTCCATTGCTGAACTGCTATTTCCAAACATTGAGATGCGTTCCAAAAATTTAATCTTCTTTTATTATCTTACTCCATGCCTTATCAGGCCATTATGGATTTCTTATTGTTATTGGAGATCTGGAGGAGAGCATTTAAACATTCCAGTTACAAAGTAAATGCCAGAAACTATTTAAATGCTCTGCACAAAGCCACGCTGAAATGACAAAACCACCTAAAAAGCTGTTATGTTACCAAGTGACCACAATCAGAGAACATTATCATAACAGTACTAATGTAAAATAGTAAACAAAATATGATATTTTAAAATGAGAGTTCATAAACATTCCTGATTACTAGCGAAGATATGTATCAAAGGTATCTAGGTGACATCAGGATCTGGTCAAAACATTTCATATGGATATAGAAATATAATGTTGCAGTAATTTTCAAAGGAAACACAACCAGACTGTGTCATCAGGAAATGAATGACCACAGAGGCTTGCTAACTGCTTGATTAGAAGTAATGCACAAACACAAGTGATCCATCCTCATCAGTGAAGAATAATGAAGGATAGCAAACAGTTGCTTGTACAGAGAGATTAAAGATATATACAGTTGTTTCAACATTAGTGTGAAGGGTAATTTAAAGTGTTTGAAAACAGATATGAATCAAGTTTATTTAACTTCCTATGGAATGAATTAATTCAGTATTTTCTCAAAGTCAACAGGAATGTCTGGAGACTTTTGATAGGGAACAGGAAACAGACATTCCTAATTTACCAGAAAATAGGAATCTCAGTAAATAAGAAACCAAGGAAGAAGTGCACAAAGCAAGTTTTATCACAGCAAATGAATGTGCACGTGAAAACAATGAGAGGAAAGAAACAAAACTAAAGGATTGCTGGAGGATCAGAATTGCAGTCTCTATAGTATTTTTAAAACAAGTATTTGTTAAACAGACAATTTGGTGTCTGTTAGGTCGTTTTCCAAGGGTCTGTTTTCATTGGTTAATTTTAGAGGGGACAATCATGGTGAAATGTAGCAAGCTACTTCTCTACATAATGTTATCACAGTCCTTCCTCCTCCCTCTCCTTTCCTCAAACTTTTGTTGAAGCCATTAGAGACTCAGGATTTTTTTTCCCCATAATTTCTCAGGAACACTGCATAAGTTTAAGCTTCACAGCATTTGTCATACCCATTCAAGCTCTGCTCATCTTAAGAAAGAAAGTTTCAAATATAACCTAGGATGCAAATGTAAGGCAGAATATTTGTAGTAGTACGCCTAACAGTTGGATACTTGAGTAGATGTTTCCCATAAATTTTGTAAATAAATAAATAAATTTAATTTTAATTAAATATTTTTGTATTATTTGTTTACCTCTACATATTAATAAGATGAATAAATCAATTCTCTGATATTTTCTCTACTTATATTTCAGCCCTTTAAGTTGTCTTTGAGGAAGATGGTGGCAAAACTATGAAAACATAATAATTAATCTGATATTCAGGTTAATTCAGGTATTTTTCCAAACATTTCACATTTCAGGAACATGCCAAAACAGGCAGATGGAAGGTCAGCATAGTTTATATCATTGCAGCCACTGGATTAGCATTTCACTGCTTTTCAACCTACTAATAAAACATAAAGTTCTATCCTCTGTCTAACCTAGTACACTTCTGAAAACAGAAAAAAAAAAAAAAAAACAACAATCTTTGTGTCCCTACCTGATGCTTCCTAATTACCTTAAAATAGTCTGTTAAATTGATGTACATAGGACTTTACACAACTCACCTGCTTGCCTATCCTTTTTTTTATATACAATAGAACAGTGTCTTACCAGGTAGCCATGATATACAGAGGTTAGACTTGTTTTATTTACAATAGCCCTTGTTAATAACCTACAAGCTCCCTCTGATGAAGTATTAAAAGTTAGAAAGAGGAGCAGCAAAAAGACAGACCTCACAGCAGAGAAATTCCTTGACAACCAAAGTCATATCTTGAAATCCTCTATATTCATAATCTTTTCCTTTTTGAACAGTAATGGATGACAAATTGCCAGCTGGATTGCCTATGTACTCTACTTTTGTAGCCTAATAAAATAATTAGATAGCCTCCTCTAGTTTTCCAGCTTAGACAATCACCAGTTTATCTTTTTTGGTGGTTCTGTTTGCACACAGTTACTGAGCATGTATGCATGTAACAGTTCCTCTGGTTTCAGTGCCTTCTCACTGACCATTCTTGATCTAGACCCTTCAAGTGTACAAAATCATACAGTATTTCAAAGTTGTGCCTCAAACTAAGCATGTCAACCAAAGCTTCTCCCTCACTCAAAGGCATAAATTACAGTAAACAGCATGTGGATTACACAATTATTCAGTAGCAGAGTGCTGGTCTTCCAAACCACAGCAATTCTACAATTCATTTAATAGCAGCAAATGTTGAGGAGATGCTGTTGCTTGGACAACCAGTAAGTTGTTTTCCAAAAGTGAACATGAGATTCTGAAATGGTGCCAAAGGTCTTTACCAGGAAAAGATAAGCTTCAGGGAATCTTGACCCATTTAGCAGCAGGTCCACGTTTCCCCTTTTCCCCAAGCCTTCCTTTTGCTGCTTATGTACTTAGAGTAAGTCTTGCTGCCTTTCACATCCCTTGAGAGCATCAACTCCGGCCACATTGGTGCTGCTTCATTTCTGAAGTCATGTCTCCCTGAGGACCTGATAGACCAGTAGCAGGAAAGAAAGTTTCAATAATGTACCATAACACCGGATTCTTGGTTAATGTTGGTTCTGGTGAAGGCACCATCCTGGGTCACTGAAAAAATATAGTGTCCTTATGCTTAGTCTCAGTGACAGATATATACCTTAGACATTAATGGACAGAATCACTTTGCAAAGATAAACAGAATGGATAGGAAAACTAGAAGAGAACACATTAATTAGTTTATTAAACCATAAAAAAAAACCTTTCTTCTTTTTGGAGCAAGTAGATTTCTTCCTGAATCCTAAACATTTTAGAACTAAGAATAGACATTTCTTGCTATAATTAGTTATAATTATTCTTCTCTTTTAGGGTTTTTTTGTCTATCAAAATCTACCCCGTAGAATCATTGCTTCACAGGAAGTGCTATTCAACTAGAACAGTAAGAAACTTCATCCATCCAACTCTTGATTCCTTTTATTCTGATGGATTACATTTAAAGGCATAGTGTCTGGAGAATTTTTTTTTTTTTTTTTAAGTGCACTTTTCTATTACATTCCTTGGTTCATTTCAATATCCTTACAATAAAGTGTTTTTTTTTTTTTCTTGTATTGAACACATATGACCTTAGCTTAAAAATAGGATAGAATATTACATGAGGCATTCATAATTCAGCAGGAACTAGAATTCAAATATAAGAAAAACAAAAAATAGATTATAATATACATGTACTACTTCACTGTTGGTCACCTTTTGCACAAATATAACTTCCATGTGATTAAATCATATCCACATTGGTCTAAAATTAATATAAATAGCTATAAAGGACAGGTACTGAGCAAGGCTATTTCTCTTAACACAGTTCTTTATTTCACACTTGTTAAAGGCACTGTAAAAAGCAGTACTTAAGTTAATTTTCATTTATAA
This sequence comes from Crypturellus tataupa, assembly GCA_034781795.1. NCBI lineage: Eukaryota > Metazoa > Chordata > Aves > Tinamiformes > Tinamidae > Crypturellus > Crypturellus tataupa. The sequence goes on from JAWLRI010001085.1 coordinate 1,632,137, forward strand.
GTGATTTATACAGGCAACCTGTTAAAAATAAAACTTTCTGATAGCATCCATAAAAACTGAATTAGTAACAGATAGCACTACACTAATGTCTGCAATTTAATATAGCTCCTTAATTGAATACCACGGCAGTAGTGGACATTTTGAAATACACAGAATTCAAATTAAGTTGGCAAAATTTCAATTTCATAAGCTCACTATTCAGACTAAGCAATCTGTGTACCCAAGTAAGCCGAAAAGTCAAAGAATTTCTGCTCAAGGAAGTGCCTTAAATAAACATACTTTTCCACAACCTTCTGTTTTTATTAATTGGATAATGTATTCATTTTGGAATGTGTATTTTCAATACTGAAGTGATTAAAATATAATAAAATTTAACTTTCACTCATGGATTATACTTCAGACTAACAATGTGATATTGGCCAAAGCAAGTATGTTGTTTTTGTATATGTTTCAGTCTCCCTGGATTTGGTATGAACAATCACATTTTTCCATTTTTGTTAGGTTGATATGAATTATTCACCTCTAAAGGAGGTGAAAACTTTGAAAAATAATTCTGTTAGGGAAATATTTCAAACTTAATATTGTTCTTTGTTATTAATGCAGCTAATTTCTGTTAATATAAGTAAGTGAAGGACTGAGATACCACTGAGTTTTTAAGATGCATGGAGGAGGCATTCTAAGCTTAACAAAATCATATTTTGATAAAATATCTTGATGTGCTAATCAGCAATAACAGAAAAGAAGACAGAGAAAGAATGTGACATTCAAGTGAAGATTAGTAAAATAAATATTTCATTACATTTTAAAACAAATTTCGGTTTGAGCTGTGTAATTCCATCATCTGTTCTGTTAATTGATATAAAGATAACAGTCTGTGCAAATGTTAAATTTTGTTGAAATCTCTACAGGACTGACCAATTCAAATATGAACCTGTCCACCACTGACAGAAAGATGAGTACGCTAATTAGGTAGCTGAATAAATTCTTCCAATCTTTTAACTTCTTTGATATCTCTAACTGAGCCTTCAACAAAGGGAGAACATAAGTTGTAGCCGAAAGAAAAGAGTAAAACCAATAAAATCACAAAGATTTAGATTTAGGCCAAAAGAAAGATAATTATACATTACAAAGTAAAACTGTAAATAGAGAAGTCAGGGACACATCAGGAAATACTGCCTTGAACATGGTTGTTACAGCATTATTCTGTTGCGAGGTTTACTGCATTATTAGGTTGCAAGCTATTTTCAGACAGATGAAATTGCATAAACCCTTACATATTTCACTGAAAATGAAAAACATTGAAAAAGTGAAATGATGAGACAGCTGTCTGTAACCTGTTTCTTTGCTGAAATGTTTTTCTGGGTTGTCCTTTGGCTGATAAAGCTCAGGTTTTGATAAATTGACACTTGGGAACTGACGCCACCATGGGTTCATACCAAACCCAGATTGGTAGCGAAACACTGAAATCCTTATTACAGTCAACAAGCTGAAGCGCCAGGGCCTGAACAACAGACCCGAGTCAAGGTTGACTTACACATGAATATGACTCAGCCTTTAGTACACAAAACTCACCTGCTTATGCTAACTTGCAGGTAGGCCTGCCAGACTGCTTAAGCTAACCTGCAAGTAGCCTCATAAAATTCTAACTTTTGTAGGCTCCCCTGCAAGTGTTTTTTTTTAACCTTGAAGGGAACTCTCTCATCTGAAAACAGGGCTCTGTCCAAGTCCCAGTCCCAGATGATAAGGAAAATAGGTCATACCAGATGTTACTGCTCACAAAGAAAATGCAAGTTTTGTTGATTTGTCTCTAACAAAGCTGGACCCTCTTGCTGCAAATTTGGAGACCTCACTTACAGGTGGACACACCACATAAGGCCTCCCAATTACTCTAGTTTCTCCAAATCCTCGTTGCAACAGGGTCTTCCCAGTGACCATGGATCTGGATGATAGTAACATATTTAGGCAATTGGTGATATGTCTATTCTCTTTCTCGTATAGCAATGGTTAGGTTCATTACCTTGCTTGCATGGTTGGTTGCTAAAACCAAGTGCATAGTACGCTTATTGTTTTGTTAAATGTATCATTTCATTTCTGTATTGATATTAATAGTAAACACAATAGTTCTTTGCCTTGGTGTCTGGTTCTTTACGTAGCCCCCCCCCTTTCCCCCTTCCCAATGACTGGCAAAACACAAGGCCATTAGGACAAAGTGTAGGGTTGCGCTCTTTGAACACTAGAGTGAGGTTGATTTCTTCCAGCCCTCCGGCACCTCCCCTGCCCTCCATGACCTCTCAAAGATGATGGAGAGCGGCTGAGCAATGACTCCTGCTGGTTCCCTCAGCACTCTTGAGTGCATCCCGTCCGGGCCCATAGATTTATGGTGTGCATAAGAAGCTCATCCCACACCTGAGAAGAGGGTTTTTTTCTTGTTTTGCTTGGTTTTAGGTGTGTATATAAAATATTAGGTGTGTGTATATAAAATATACTGCCATATTGCCCATATATGGCCATATACTGCCATATTGCCATAATATTGCCCATAACCGAAAAGAGCCCACCCCTCCAAATACAGCTTTCTGTGCACATTTCACCTTCTGACTATATGTAGTGTGAGATCCTATTTAATGACCCTACATGGCAGTAATTACAGGTAAGTGGCATAGCTATCCATAGATTCTTAGAATTCAGAATATCACCTCCTCTCAGGATTCAAATATGGCTATTCCCCATGAGTGATAAAAATAGATGAAAGGCAGTGTGCCTATTATGACTGTGGTAAGAGAAGTTGTATGGTGGACGCTTCAACAGCTTTATCATGGGAAGCTGTCTTAAAGAAAGGGGATGAAAACCTACATTGTCACGTATGGAGTATGTGGAAATATCAAGCTTCACTTCAAAAAGCAAAAAGAAAAAAACAGAAGAAGCCCAACAATCTGCTTAACATTTTCTCCGAGAGGATTTAACAAGGATCCCATGGGAAGGATTTTAGGAAGTGTGAAACATGATGGTCATGCTTTGAATGCCTGTGACAGTTGGACCCGATTCTCATTTATGAAATAGGTTTTTTATATATTGAAATTGAAATAGAGATGTGAGGGCAGGGTGTGGGAAAGGGAAACATGAAGAGCAGAAGGGAGTTTATGTGATGGCAGCTTGATTTTAAATAGGAAAAGTCTATAAATTGGGTTGAAGTTAGGTCTCACAGCCTGTCCTGAAATACGTAGATCAAATTCAACTTCCTTTTGCTACACAGGTACTTTGGAAAAAATGAAATGATAATAGTAGTAGTAGTAATACTAATATTAACAGTAATTTTCCTCTGAGAGGGATTTCACTGGTCTCAAGACAGAATCAAGGAATATGCAACAATCTGTGAGCTTGACTCAATTCTGCAGTGTCCAAGCAAGTGTGCGGTACATTAGAGAGCTAATTGCCTAATCCAGTTTTCTCTCAAATCCATGCAAGGAAAGTCCTTATACAGAGGATACAGACCTGTGAGCTCGTATAAACAAGTATGTATTTGCTGTGCCACTATAGCTATCTATGCCTGGATATATGACAAGAAAACTAATTCCTCTCTGCCCATAGTGAAAGAGTATCAGGAGACATCTCACAATCTTGCCTTTGCAGTTGGCTTGAAGTACACCCACAATCATCTTGGCAATATGAAGTTTCCTTAGCATGCTGCTGTTACAGCATGGCCCTGGATCTTATGTGCAAAATGTAACATATTATCTGCAATTTGAAAGCTAATTTCTTCTCCCCTATAAGCAGAAAAATAGGCGAATTGATACGCAGAAAAAGCAATGGGAAGGGATATTGAGATATAAGAAACATGCAAAATATCTGAAAGGTAAATTGGCCATTTTGCTCTGTGCAAGGAAAGCTTATCCAGGTCCATGAAATCCAAGGTTAATATCATGCCTCCCTTTGCAGGCTATCTGGAGAGCTCTCCCTCTTTTTTTGAGCCTGAGGATTGCAACTGAGGTTGCCTTCATCCATCTATTCCTACTAGTCTTGATCACACTTGCGTGCCTCAATCGTATTTATCATTTCTACTTCTTAGTATCTATTTTATTGCAGGCCAATTATTTGTGGTGGACAGGGGAGGATGGGTTCCCAGGGCAATGTTGGATTTTAAAGACTCAAAAGTCAAGTTATTATTAGAGTGGAGTTATGTTTGTTATTTCCTAAGTGTGAAGTTTCTTTTAAGAAAGATGATCTTCATGCTATCTATATGTGATACTATCATGACTCCTGACACTGGTTTGGCATAAAATGCTACTCTTATTCCTGAAAACAAGTGTATTCTTATCCAAGTTCTAATACACTTTGTGCTGGGGATGGGGTTTTTGGACCACATCTTAGAAGATATGGATTCAGAAAATTACATAATCCCCTGAGACAAGATTCACAATAGAAATTAAGGCCCAGCATTACAATGCCTATATTTAAGGCATCTTGTTGTTTAAAGGCTTTCTTAACCACAGCTCTTAGGGCTTGTGAGCATTTAAAACATACCTTCAGGCAAGTGGTCCCTTGGGTGCACTTCAAACCTTCAAGTAAGACTGCTGGCTGTTTAAATTATTCTTCTTTTTTAATTCTTTTTCCTCCCTGAAAAGGCTGACAGACAAGCATCTGGCTGCTCTACTCTGCTATGTCAATACACAATACATTCCTTATAGACTCAACAAATTTATACCATTAGACTATAACGGTTACAACAGCTGTAAAACTGCTGAAGAAAGAAGAAGAAATAGTTATTCTTGCTAAAGAATAGTTGTTCTTAATTGTAACCGTAATCAAATTTGAAAATTCCTTATTTTGACAACATATAATTCCAGAATTACACTTTCCTAAGCTGTTTGATGCCTTTGACAGACTGATCATCAGTTTAAATCTCTCCACCTTAACTTGTTTAGAGGGATGAAAGGGATAGCTAAGTTACTGAAGTACCATTTAAGCTTACACACTTCTGCATTCTCCCATTCTCTTATGCATTTTCTCTGTTTGAATTCTGTTAATACTCTTTTTTTCTTAAAAAAAAAAGAAAAATTTTGAAAGAATGAATCCTGGATAGATAGAATCATTCTTTAAAATACTATCTAACAATTAAAAGATGAAACTGGTTAAAGAAGAAGGAAATGCCCCTATTCAATGCAAATATATAAAACTATATATGAATTGGAACAGAAAATCAGAGATGCCTAAATAAACACTAAAAATTTGGCAAAGCTTCTGGTAATACCACATATATTAAAGATTATAATGTGCCTCAGATAGCTTTTTCTGCAAGAAAAAAGTGTGTAAGTGGATAATACAATATCACATCAAATTCTACATGACTTCTATATGTTAGGAGTGAGGAGATCTGTTTTAAAAATAAATAGATGAAACAATTTAATCATTTGAGGATTTTTCTGATTAAGGCACAGAGACATTTGGGGCACTTCTGTGGAAAAGTTACCAATTTATTTGTGCAGCCCTGTTAGATACTGCACTCTTTCCTTGCATTTATCTCCTGCTGTTACTGACTCATAAATGATTGCCCACCTGTGGACTGTTAAAAAGACTAGTCATATACTTGTATTAGCTAAACAAATATAATCTGAAAGATATTTTTCATGGATGTGTTGGACTATTTCCATAAATCCAAAATGTGCAAGGAATCCCCCAAGGTATTTAAATCACAATTTTTGTCTGCATAGTTGTCTTTCTAAAGATATCCACCTCCAAAGGGTGATTCATCTTATCTTTAAGTGGCTATTTAGGACAGGTGGGTTAAATGGTGCTCTAAAAATGCAGAAGCACCTATTTCTCTCCAGTGACTATTGGGGAAACTATCAAAGGAGGTAAATATCCCCAGCAGGTAATCAGTTTCCTATTGAGAAACCAGCCTCTCTGTTTTGATTATATAGAAAACTTAAGACCTTTTTCTCCCAATTTAGATGTCTAAATGATTTTTTTTGTTTAGATAGACTATTTCAATGACCCCCTGAGTGTCAATCTCCTGCTTGCTCTCATTCCATACAATTATAAGAATACTTTCATTACCAACTAATTGCAAAAGGAAACAGAAGAACAGTGTGGAGGAGGCATGTTGAGAAGACCAGAGGTGGAGAGGGAAGAGGCTGGGGATAGGACTTGTCCAGCCAGTACCATTCTTGAAGTGCTTCTTGAGAAGGAAGAGTTCACTATTTTCTCTCATAAAGTTACTTGCATGAAATCATTGGAAACAAACCTTCCTTTCCACCTTGTGATACAACTGCTGTGTGGGTCATTCATTGCACATGAAGCAGGAAATGGGAAAATCCCAAATTCTTGTTTTGGCTTGTTTTTCTTGTCTCTAGCCACACAAAGAATAAAGAAGAGTTGCAGCCACCAGAGTGTGACTTTCCTCTATCTGGAGATTTCATGATGCGGTCACAAAGAAAAAAAAAAAAAAAAAAAAAAAAAAACAGGACAAAGCAAGACAAAGCAAAAGAAAATAAAACAAAAACACTTCCTGAGGCAACCAGTGTTGAGATTCATGTTCCCAGAAGGAGTGCTTGTAAGGTATAGTCAAGTTGTGCAGCTGTTGCAATTGAGTAAAATCTTAAATGTGTTGATCTCCCATGTCGTATTCCTGTCTATCCTCTTAATCTCTTGTGTGTCTTTAAGCTTAGAAGCTCTCTGGTGAAATCTATGTTAATATAACACTCTGCAAACCAGGGTTCCTTATGCTTGTGCAAATAATTCCTAAAGGGGCAGTTTGAAAATTTCCTAAAGGATCATTCTCAATCCAAGATTGCTGCCCCAAAAGCAGCATTAGAACTTCCCCGGAGAATGTGATGATCCTGCTGAAATATTGGCTGAGATAAAATGGCAATAAATGTTTTGAAAATGTTTATATATTTTGAAATTGGACATTTTGATTTTTCTTTTTTTTTTTTCCTTATTCAAAACTTTTTTTCCCTCTCATGTTATAAATGAGAGAATCATAGGATTGCAACTCAGGTTGGAAGGGACCTCTGGAGATTTCTAATACAATATTTTACTCCAATGTGGTGTGATAAACAGGATCTGCAAGATCAGATAAGGCTTGATCCATTCAAATCTTGAAAACTTCCATGAACAGAAGATTCAGAAACTCTTTTCACAGAGTTACTTCCCAGACAGGCAGCCCCCAACATGTGTTTTTGCAGGTTCTTCCTCCCTAGGTGAAGAATTTTTCATTTGTCCATGTTGAATTTCATCTGGTTCCTGTTGGTCCATCCTCTGGCCTGCCTAGGATTCACTTGAATGCCAGTTCTGCTCTCCAGCGTATCAGTTCGTTCCCCTCAGTTGGCTGGCATCTGCAAACCAGATAAGAGTACAGTCTGTCTCACCCAGGCACTAACAAACATATTAAACAAGACAGGTCCCAGGAGAGATATCTGTGATACTGTGGTTGTTACTAAGCTCCAGGCAAGCTGTGGCCCATTAACCGCTAAACTCAACAAGATCATGCAACTATTTCTTTACCCTTCTGGTTATTCACCCATCCAAACAATAACAGCTTCTCAATTTCAGGGAGATTCTGACAGTTTTTGAACGCTGAGATGGAACCAAAACAATTTGTTTTACAGATAAACACAGAATAAAATTCTGTGTTTCAGTGACACATATTTAATATTGTCAGTTGGAATCTTCACTTCATGGGGAAGATGTCTTTACTGGTCTATGAAAGAGATGGTTTCTATTGTCTGGGCAACCCATACTAGGAAATGTTTATTACTCACTAACAGTGCTCCATTGTCATAGTTCAAACTGCAGCATTATTACTTGCACTGAAGATTTGCTCATAGCAATGAATGACTTTGTTCATTTTGTTGTTCAATATTATAGTTTTATCCAGTCTAACTTTTTCTTTCTGAATTGCTGCCATTATCAGTAAGATTTGGCACACTCAGGCTCTGATCACTCATTTCCTTTGCATTATAGAACAGGCAATAAATGATGGGACTATAAAGTATTTAGGATGCTATCCCCTATGCCTTTTCATATAATTTATTTACAGTTTTACTGTGGGGTGGCAGATGCTCACATGCTCATGCTGTGTGCCTTACATGATTGAATGATAAGGCATAATTGCTATTTAGCTACTCTGCTGAGACCTGGCATCTTCTCTGCAGAGCCAAGGGCCTTTGCTTTGGAAGTTCTGACAAAAGCACAGAAATCCTGAAACTACTCTTCTGAAAGGGCTCTAGCCCTTAGCTAGAAAAATAGTAGTTTATGATATGTAGCACTGATTACTAACATTATGAAAAGTTTTTTTTTGTCAAGGATCTTAAGGATTTTACAGACATGCAAAACCCCAGAGACTGCAGAGCAAGTAGAAGTATGTTTTAAATAGATTTGAACCAGAGAATTGTTAGCTGTTTGGTATAAGGAGGATGGGCTGAAACTGTTCTGCCTGAATTGAAGACAAGGCCTCATCCATGCATAATCAGATGTGGCTAAGTATAGGTCCAAAAACTGCTGGGGAAAAAAAAAATACACTCCAAGCCCCTTGAAGATCATACAGAACCCACAGAAAGACCTGGGATGGGCACTTGTTCAATGTCATCCATTTGGTCTTCCACTCTCACTTAAACCTTTTTCTTTTTTTCCACCTATCAATTTTTATTTGAATAATCTGGACATAAGAACACTAGGCAAGGGAGCATTGCCCAGAGAAAAGTACTTGCAGAGCTGGGAGCAAAGTAAGCACATCAGTGGAGCATGGATGGCTTTGCCTTGCAAAGGGCAGGAGCTGAGACACAGCACCACACAAGCTTGTCTGGATGGATCCACGGACACCAGCTCTGCCATCACGGTGTCATTCTCTCAGGACAAACCTCCCATTTACATGAATCCAGGGATACACAGCAGCATGTGCAATACACAGTGCACAGCCCCTGTTTTAACCGATTTACTAGGCTGCAAGATCCATTGTGTATTGCTGGCAGCTGCGGATCTCTTGTTAGTAATTCATGAGTTGCCGAGCTGTTAGGAGGGTGAGCACCTTATTTCTCTTACTGAACTTAGTTTTACAAAGGTCAAAGCATTGTGTCTTTGTAAGCGCATATCACTTTACTTGTACTGGATAAAAGTGGATCTTGAACTGACTGCGATGCTGATTTATAAAGCCATTTAACTTTGAAGGTACTGCCTGGTTATTTAGCTCCTTCAAGTAAACAAATGGATCTAGTTAGGGAATACAAATGTCTTAAACACTCAGGTATTCTTATCGGGGAAAAATAAACTGTGTTCAGTGTTTATTAGAGGTCAGGCTCTTTAATTAACATATTCAGTGGACATCAAGAGTACTTTAGTGCAGTCCAGTGTTATAAAATTTAGCATCAATCCAGCATTAAGGACAAGTTTGATGCAAACTCAAGTCCTTGCAGGTTCTACTCATCAGCCCTAATGGGACTGAGAGTGGATTTTACTCAGGAGGCAGGATTGTAGCCTTGCATCGTAGTGATATGCTCTGTTGATTTTTTGTATTCCTCTGATAATTTCATTCCTAACTATGTTTACTTCCTTTTGAAGCTGAAGGCTTTGGGGAGTTTTCTGAGACTGTCAAATCCCTTTTTTTGTCAGTACCATCTCTTGCTATAACAGATAAATTTTATTTATATCCAATGCTCCACAGCATATTTATTCCATTTTTATCTTCTTGGCCTACATTTTCTATTTAAAGCATAGGTTCTTAATTAATATCAATCCTTTTTTAGCTTAGTAAATTGTTAAATTCTCTTTCTCCAATCCCTGCCAATTCCCTATAGACTGGACAATCTTACTGTTACTGAGAAAACAAAACATACAAACAAAAAAGCCCCTTTTTCTTGCAGCGATCCAAAGGCAGTAATTTCTTCCAAGGAAATAATACTTCATAAAATGATTGTTTTCTTTCTAGGCAAAATAGAGTGAAACTTTATTTCCTACGTCTTTTCCAACTCCACTTCCTGGAAAAATTACCATAAAAGGTAGTACCAAGAGTTATTTCTTGATTCATATGATTACTGAAAAAGAAGCCAAACAAGAAAAAAAAAAGGAAAAAACAACATCAACAACAAGAACAAAAATAGAAAGAACAACATTTTATATGCATAAATTAGATTTTTCCAGCACAGGTGCAGGCAAAGATGCTATGAAAACATTACACACTTATCAGAGATATATGTATCTGGAACAATGGGGAAGTCATATACTTTACATTTGCTAAGTTTTTCACTTTAGACATCACAAGGTGTTTTTGAAACAAGTGGCAAGGCAATATGTGAGGATACATATAAGTATGAACCTTGAGAAATTTCTTTGGCCTAAATAATCTAATTTAAGAATATATAACAACCTTCAACACACAGGTGATAGCTTTGTTTGCTGTACTGATAAAGATTTCCGCAAACCAAGGCCAAGGCAAGTGATTATTTACTCAATGTAGGACCTTGACAAAAAGACTCCAGTCTTATGATTAAGGGTCTAGTGGTCTTGGGAAATGAAAGATATGGATTTGAATTCTGATGGACTTATGGAGGAGCTCAGTTTCATTTTCTAACTTCTTGTACAACTCACTCAAATAGAGGTCTGTTTAATGTAACAACTAGCTTTTTTTTGAAAAGAAAACAATATACTTTTTAGAAAAAGTGCTTACTCATTTGGAATTTTAGGAAGGACTGAACTTTATGTTGTTATCTTGCTTCATCCAAGAGTTAATGCTTTCAAACCATGGAAATAAGTGCAGTTTCAGAGACCCTCTCAGAGACCATCTTGTCCTTAGCATCCTTTACTGGAACCAGAGGTTAAATTACTCTGTCCTTGCCTGATGTACCTCAACCACAGTAGCTGATCCTTTATTTTTTTCTGGAAGAAAAGAGAGGTACGTTAGAACCTCTTCAGGCTTGCTGTACCAGCTGCTGTAATTGCTGCTCTGTGGCTATTCTGGGCTGCTCTATCTGTGCTTTCTCCTTCACTGCTCTCAATCTCAGCCTGTTAAAGGTCAGCTTTGTTTGTAGATGTAACTGTGGCTAGTTAAAACCCTTAACAGAAGTTATTCAGATGAAAACAAATCACTCTAAACCTAAAACTTAATGCTTAAGCACCTGCAGGATACTACTACCTTTAGTATCTAATACTAACCTTTTTTTGTGGGGGTGAGAAGGAGTTGTATTATCTTCTTATCTTGATTTTAAGACACCAGAAGTTATGTAAAAAGGACAAAAAATCTGACTTCTTTTCAGAGCAGAAGTCTTTATTGCTTTTCTCTCTCTGTTTTTCTTCCCTGATGCTTTCTAGTCTTCAGAATTCTGAAAAATTCTCAAGGCAGTCAAAGAACCATATTGTGTTTTCCTGTTCCATTTTCTCTTCCCTGACTTATATATAATATATAAAAAAAGATAAATTTCTGAGACACAGGAAAGCCATGATTCTGTCCCTCACATCCCTTGTTTAGACAGAGAGGTCTTTCCTTCAGCATCTAAGGAAGTTTATCCATCATCTAGGTAAGACTTTTATGGCTTCTTACAGCAACTTCAGAGCTGCTTTGTGCCATTGTCAGAGACAAAAGGATGATCAGAGATTCAAGTCTGTCCTCACAATGACTATTCAGTTCACATAAGAAAGTTCCTACTAATGCTCCGAGGTGTTATTTCCAGGTATATAGCCTGAAAAAAATGGCGTTAATTCAGTGTATTTAAGTGTGAAAGCACAAACGACAGTTGTCTGTTGTCCTCTATGAACGCTTTTAAAGATGTTTCTGGCACATAGGCCTGACTAAACAATTTCATCAATGTGATCAGGTGTTTTTCTCTCTTTTTTTTTTTTTTTTTTTTTATTTCTTTTTACAGGAGTTGGTGGTTGTACTGGGATTGTTTTGGGGTTTTTTTTTTTTTGTGAATATTCATTCTGCCTAGTTTTTGGTGTCTCCTTTAAAGCTCCAGATTTGGAGACTGCCTCCTCTGAGTACTACAATGGAAAAAAGAAAAGTAAAGTAAAAAGAAGAAAAAATAATGCTTCATCCTGGCTTATTTCCCTATAATGAGGACAGTTTAAATGCCCTACATTCCCTATCTTTTAAATGCAGAAAGAGAAGGACTGTGTCATAGGCAGACTCCCTCCCGCTGGAGGTGCCAGCCTCTCTGTTGACTGAAAAAGCAGCCTGGGGGGGCAGGCTTCTGAATATAGATGCCTAAAGATGCTCCTTATGTTAGTCTGTGTGCTTAAATATATACCTGTGTACAACAATCCCAAGGAAAAGTTTTATTTGCATTTGGACATTTTCTATCAGTTTCTATTGTATTGATTTGTGTGCAATGGTTTTTGCATACTCTGCTTTGCTGGAGCATGCCAACCAAGGGCCCCACATACTTACCCACAACAATGACAAAACTTGGGGTTCAAAGAGAGCAGTCAAAGTGTCTCTGAACGACAAGTCCTGGGAGTGACATCCTGAATATTAATCCCACTCTTGAGATACTTGTTAAAATTTAACATCAAGCTACATGAGGAGGACTATGACTTCCCTGTCACTATTAGAAACTGCAGTTCTTCAGATAAATTGTCCTTGTCATGGAGTATTTCTGAAGTGCAATTGGAATGCCCTTACAACTGGATACAATTACCTCAAAAGTCAGGTACTTAAATATTTCTCCAAGACTTGTGTGTTTATAGTGAGAAACTACACCCTAATTCTCTTTGCCCTTACACATATACTCTTACACATATACATCTGTGTTAACTTTCCACATCTTTTCATTTGTCATTTTAAGAGCTTAGGTTGTTGATGCAGCCATCATTATAGTTCTATTAAAATCCTAAATCTCAAGAGTCATCTTTGATAGGTTGGAATTACCTAGTAGTCCAGGATCTGGGACAAAGTCTTCATTTCTGCGCGCACCTGCTACAAGTCAGACCCATCCTTCACTGGATGAAGGTATCAGGGTAGATGACAGAAGCTGTATAGCCATGTGGTTATTTCTCTCTTTAGATTCCTAGCAGTGGCTTCCAGGTTAAGTCATGCTCATGAGACACCTCCAATCCCTAGTTTGTCACGTTCACACACTAAATTTATCCCAGGTCTACATAGCTAGGAGGTAGAAAATATGCAATAATGTTAGGAGGATTTTCTAAGTGATACTACCTTTTTTGATAGTTGTGGGAGAATTTCTGCTCAACAATGAAATTATACTCAGCTATGATAGCTCTAAGATCGGTGAATGCCCTATCTTCGGGACATAGAAATTATCATCAATGCAGATTTTCAAGACAGGGAGATATTTTGGGAGCTCGAGAAAAGAAAATAAATGTCTAATCTCATTCAGTTCTCTATCTCTGCATTTGTATGTCTGTATCTTTCAAGAAAATACATAAAAAGTCATATACGTTTACTAGTTGAAAATTCAAAGATTTTAGTTCCAGTATTGCTGTGCGGTATTTTCTTTCTTTTATTATTTTAATCTTTTTAGTATATTTTTTAAATTTGTAATACACATTATTTTAACATTTTTTTTTCAAATAAAACATTTACCTTTTTATTTACAAAAACCTTAAATGAGACAAATATCTTTTTTCATTGGAAATACTTATGAAGAGCAAATATTTCTTTCAAAAATATCAAATCTTATGAACTGATATTTTCTCCCATAAAGCCTTTTCTTCAAAAGAGCACCAGCATTGTTCAGTTTCTTATGAGCAGAGAAAAAATACGCTGTAGTAGTAACTCCTGCTCAAGTGACAGGTGGTGCACCCTTGTAGGCTTCCAGAAAGTCTGTGTGTCTGCAAGTGTGACAAGACTGCCAATTCCTGATGCACAGCTCCTTTAGGAGGTGAGATTGCAACCCAGCTACTGGCACTGAGGATCCCACTTCTCCATCTAGCTCTTCTTTCCTGTAAAACTAAGCTGTATATTCGGTTTTCTTCTTTATTTACTAAGGCAAAAGCTTCTGCATCAGTTTGCTGTCTGAAAATGGAGCATTTCTTCATATGCATGCTGTAAATACAATTTAAATATTTTTTAGGTATGGGCAATATTGTGTGCCCACTTTCCTATTACTGTAATCATATTACAAATATAATAAGGACTCATTTTAGACTAAACCAGAAAAATATTGCTCTTTCCTGTATTTCTGACAGCCTTGATCATAATGAAGACTGATTTTTTACTCTTTTCTCATAACTGATCTCTTGACTTCTACAAGTGGATTCTGCAGCTTTCATAATGCTCTCTTTCATGGATTTCTTTCTCCCTTTCCTTCTTCCCTCTTTCTTTTCTTCCTTTTTGTCTTCTCTGGAAATCACAGCTCTGTATTACAGTCTCTGGCTCCCTCAGGCCCTTCTGAAGACTTATTAGTTCATGATTTTCACTTCTTCTTCCTTTCACCTTTTAACTCTCTTAATACGCACACTTGTTTCTTATATATGCACAAGGATACTCTATCCATGTGGCTCACAATTTTCTCTTGGAAAGGACAGTGTTCTTCAAGGGGTTACATGACTGTCTTTGTAAATATGATGCTCTGCATAAGATATGCTAATATATGACAGCCAAAGGGAAAACGGCTTGAGCTACTTCAAATCTTCACAGAAGAGTAACTCTGCGGTGTATGTTGAACTCATGCTCCACATGGGATCTTCCACTAGATTTGGAAAAGGTAAAAACCATAGTTAAGTCTGTTGCAATCATTTGGAAGTTTGGAGTCTGAATATTCTCTGTACAAAAAGGAAAAGGAAACACGCTGAGTTCTTTTTTGTGGGAAGTGAACTTTTTTGCAGAAGTAATCAAGCTGAGAGCTACATGGTACAAAGGCAATTTGAATCGCACATAAGGGATATCCTTTGTAGAGACTAACGTATAGTGAAGAATCAAGATCTTAATGGATGATCATGGGGAGAAAAGTAGATAGACGCTAAAAATTTTACTAGTATCCAACTGATTAAAGAATATATATTTAATCAAAAAAAATTGTTTCTTAAGTATTGAGATATACTGAGGGCAAAAGGGACATGTAATCCTAACTAATTTAGACTTAGTACCTTTGAGGGAAAAAAAATAAATCTCTTTTTGATGCTGAAATGGACTTTTTTTACAGAAAAGACCAAGGGAGTAAATTTCATGTGTTTTTTCCTATTGCGAAGCTTAAGTTAATGGAGTTACACTTTTTTATGTATATATAATAGAGAAGACAGTATTTCCTTTCCTTGAATTTCACCTCACAGGTATTTGTTAAAACCTAGATTTTCTGATTTAAATTTTAGAAGCAGCATTTCTTATGATAGCTGAGTCTGGTGTCTTTCTCACCTGTCTGAGCCCTATGACAACAGTGATCTTTAGAGTATAGATGGCTTTTTTAACACATGTGTTGAACATGAACAACAGGAAAAAAAACAGAATTCAGATCTAAGAAGTCTGCATAGAGAGAAATACTGATCCAGGAACATATTATGGCATAAAGGAAATATCCAAAAGAGTGTTACATAATAGTTTGTAGTATTTGAATCCCTAAGAAGGGATTTTTAGAGAATAGAAAAAGACTGTGTTCTTTAAATTTTCCAGAGGTGTAATAATCCAGTGACTGTTGAAGTATAGCCCAGGAAATGTTAGTATCTGAGCGCAATATCCAGAGGTACATTAAGTTATTGCATTTACAGTATTTTGAATTAAAATTTTGAGTGTATGTTTTGTCATGGTCTGCAAGAACACTGACCCATTCACTCAATGCTGGTCCATGTTGGAAAGTGGATGATAACTACTCTCTCAACTGAGAGAGTACTCTCTCCTGACTTGCATTTGGACTTTGACTATTTAGTCTTTACATGCTTTCAATATGATGCTGAATCACTGAGCCTCTTGAAAAGAGATTAAAGAGAATCCCACAAGTCAATTTTCCTACCTTTAGAAATAGAAAATCATGATATTTGGATGGATTTCAAGCAGAAGTGAAGTATCTGAACAATGTTTTAGAAAAAAATGAAAAATGCTTCAAATAATATTCATATTCACAAATAAATGATTAGTAACAAGGATGTTCCATTGTTAATATCAATGTGTTTAACCCTTAGCTTTTTGAGACTGTTTTAAAAGAGAAAGAAGGGTAGAAACAGCTTTATATTGTTAAAGTACATGCTCCAGACCAAGGAGCCTGAAGAGCTTCAAATATAAACCAGCAGCACTGAAATATATTAATCTCTGGGGACTCCAATACATAGTCAAATTACTACAGCTTTGAAATTTATCCCTTATCAGGTTGCAAGTGCCTGTCCATATATCCACTATGACATAATAATGTAGTTTGCCTTTACTCTTTTTCAGTGTTAGCTTGCCTAGCTTGAATGTGCTGAGGGCTAAGAGCTCATGTGGAGAGAGTTACAGCTGCTCAGTAATGTGGCAGGTTCTGATGATTTAATCAAGAATTTGAGCCCTAGAATATCAGGTAGGAAACTGCAAAGCTATCTATAGTCAATGTGAGGGACAGCCTACTAATGGGGGGAAAACAAACAAACAAAACAAAACAAGAGCTATTTAGAACTTCAGTATTTATTTGATTTCTTAAATATAGCAGTACTCTTTCAGGTTTTGACTAGTACAAACACAGGTGCCAAAATATCAGAAAACCTTTGTATCTGAACAAATTCCAAGTCAGGTTTACATAGCTGTTAAAAAAAAAAATCCTGCTGTTAAGCTTCCATAACTAAGAAAAGGACTTTCCTTAATCATGCTATGGCCAGCAAAGACTGCTGTCTATTCCTTGTAACAGGATATTTTTAGAAGAGAATATTAAAGATATTATTAGAAGAGTCCCCTAATATATAAATAGCAAAAAAGCACAGAAGTCTGCAACATAACCAACCATTATGTTACCAATGGTAACATAACCAACTGAAAAAGGTATGTGGTGTCAACAGCCCACGAAAATCAGACTGTGAAAATTTAAGCTGTACTGGGAAAAAAAAAAATAGGAGAAAGCACTTGTTTGGCAGATACTATATTTGCAAACCTCTCCCAACATGAGAAAACAAAACTTCTCACTGAGTTAAGACCAGCAAATTCTACTCTTGTCTGACTTTGCTAGTGCATTCACTTAAGTATATATGTTTTATCGGTGCAGTACTGACTGTTATGGCAGGCATTAAACTACAGCGGTCAGGTGTGTATTCAATAAAAAAAAAAGATTGTGTGCCGGAGAATATTTCCTTTCAAAGTACCAGCACCAGCATTCAAGAAGAGGCAATCATGTGGGCTGGTACCTCAGAGTCCCAGGGCACAGTAGAACATAGCCTAGCTCATGTTGTCACACGCAAAAAAAGCTTCATCTGGCCTCGGGAGATGTTTTTACCTCTATGTACATTTACCAGATAATGCTGAGACAGCAGTGTAAGTAGATTATATACTACAAGTGCTGTGGAGATATTTTCCAGTAAAACAGTGTTTCGTCAGAAAATATAGATTGGTTGAATCTAAAATATTTCAGCTATAACCCCCCTGAGCTTTAAGAGAGCAAATCTTTGCCAAAAGTACAACAACCTTCCTCATAACTCTGCCTGGACTCCTGGCATATTACTTGTAGTGGAGCAGCTTTTGGACAGGCATAGCTGATGGGCTAATGCTATTAAAATCTGCATTTTCACTGTTCTTGGCTCTCTCTGACATTGTACTTGCTCTACTTAGATTTGGGAAAATAAACCTGGTCCTATCAGTGAACCTAATTCCTACCAAAGAATCTGAAATCATCAGACTCCTGGTTTGAGTCAGGCTGCCTTCAGGGTTTCTCTCATACTGAGGCCACGGGAGTATCTGTGTTTCCATCTCTTTCGGGATGTCTTTCGGGACCGTCAGCCGCCCTGAAGCACCTGTGCTTTGTTAGGAGTCAAAAAGCCTCAGGACTTGCAGCTCTGCCCAGTTTTCAACTCTGGTCCTGCAGAAGTGAAGCTCCAGGAGGACCAACGAACCAAGTGTTGTTCCAGACTAGCAGCCTTCAGCAACTCAGGATTTAAGAGGAAGGTGTTCAGCTTTAGAGGAGTGATTAAGTCCTGATAATTGTTCTACGAGACAGGTTGCTGATTTTTTAGAGGTCTTATTTAATCTTTCTCCTCATGCTCATGTTTCCTTAAAAAACACATCTGGCTGCTCATCTCTAAGTACGTTCTGTGACAGAACAAGAAAATGTCTGGATTCTCTAGAAAAGAAAAATAAAGTAAGCTGTTTTCCAGTCAAGCTACACTTGTCACACATTTTCTGCAGGGTGATAGGTATTCTTACATCTCAGGCTCCATCTAGTACTTCCAGAAATATATTTTACAGAGCTAAATTTCTAGCAACCTTAGGTTACAGATACAGCTCTGTCTTTCTCTCTACACAAGTTTTGTACTGAGGTAGATTGTTGTAGAAACAGATGAGGTTAAAACAATTCAGTCCTATTAAGCTGAACTAAAAGGATTTCTATTCTCCAGAAGCTGTCTATTTCCTGTATTTATGATGGGTTTAGTATCACCTAACTTAGCTATCTAAAAAAGTCTAATAAGTCTAGTCTAAATTTATTTTCTAGGTCCATCTGTAGCCGATGGGAAGACATAGAACCACCAGATATGCTTTAGTTAGGCATTGTTTTGTCTGGAATTAATTCCTTTTATTAGCTCTCACTCCTTTATTATAAAAAACTCAGACTAGTTTAGATGACTAGCTAAGACAGGTCAATTACTCTTCTAAATAACGTAGACCTACCCTTAACAACAGTCTTGTTCTCTTCATTTTAAAATTTAATATCACATGGAATATTCATGAGTCCATTGGACATTTAAGAAATGAAGCAATGTGCAGTATTAAGCAGAAAATCAGGTCAGGGAACCAGCTGCTGTTAATCTTTATCTACGTCCTGTTACAAGGGAACTTCCTTGGTGTGCAGCCTTTGCCCTGTTACTCTACCAAAGGCTGAATGTGACGCCTGGAGAATTTTCTGCCGAACACACAGGTAGAAAGACAATTCTCACATTCTACAAGTTTGCTTTTCTAAGGTATTTAATTCACTTTCTGTTGTTTCCTGCACTATCAATCACCTCCCTGCAGCTCCTGTCAGTTATAACAATTCATATACAAAGTTCTGTGCAGTTCCAGGCTGGACATGTGTTCTTACATGAGTTTTGAAACTATTTTCTCTGATAGTTTACATCACAGAAACCTAAAGTTAGATATGCATTTGGTGAATGAATGATGAATAAATTTGTTCAGGAGCTTCCCTTTTATCCTGGAGCATTGCATTATATTGATATTTCGTTTGGAATTCTGTTGCGGCATAATTCTTCTACCAAGGAATACATTCTTCAGAAAATCCTGTGGCCAGGAAATCTTGGACTTGCAATAAGGACCAAACAGTGTAGGACAAGGACAAGGACCCTTCTATGAATCACATTAAGTGTAGTGGAAAAAAAAAAAAAAGAAAACAAAAAGAAAAAAAAAAGAAAACAAGAAACTTGCTTTAAAGGCCTATTATAGAGGTTTACACTATGCATCACAACATCAGTAACAATGAGTTCTTGAGGACTAAGCATTGCATGCAATCTGAGATAATTATCTATCATAAAATGAAAGACTTTTTATAGACTATTTAGACAAAGTCTCCTTTATGTAATGGAAAGGGAACTTCTAAATTTTTGAAAGCTTTCTGAAAGCAGACACACTGTTTTTTTCCCTGGGATCAGGAAACCTTTGAATCAATAATTCAATTTGTCATTTCTCAGAATTAATCCTTTTCTTAATGACTTTTCCCTCCTGCTGTGGATATGAAGTTCAGATAGTGCTGCACGACTGCAAAGCAAAAGAAGAATATTGTTTCACTGTGTTAAGTGAAACTAACTGAGACTTGACTGGAGACATAGCTCCCTAATGCAAACTAAGGCAGTGTGCGGCTGTACATTTTTTTTTTCTTACATTATTATTGCTTGGGTATTAGTGAAGGAAAATACATCAGTAGCTAAATCTCTTTCAAATTGTTAAAACAGAATTGTTGTCCCTGTGTAAGATTTTTGAGATTCTTAGAATTGAAGGAGAATTTTCTTGTAAGAAAGATAATAATTATGCACTGCATTTTTGATAAGACTAGTAACTGACAACTAGGTTTTACTAAGAGTGGTAATTAAATGCTTTGCCAAACTAGAGCACCTTAGAGAAAATCTGTGGGTGGGCTTTCATCCAGCTGGCTCAGCTGCTCGTGGCTACTGAGTTCTCCATAAAGATCAGCATTATAGAAACAGGCTTTAACGCAGAGTGTAATCCCATACCTATAGAAACAGCAAGAAAATATAGAATGAGCTCTAAATGGCAATCCTCACTTAACCTTTTTTTCCTTTTTGCAGAAGCGTAAATGAAAATCTGCTTAAATGGATCTAGACCATTCCCATTATTATGAAGAGTAACAGAAAATAATATGAAATAAAGTATTAAATTGTAGGTTTCCTTACAAGGGAGTACAATCAGGGAAATATTAGTGGAACAAACAGGCAAGAAAAAAAAAATCAAGAGAGGTTCTTTAAATTAATAGCTGTTCACAATGCCAGTTATAGAAGCAAAACAAAACAAAAACTTTTATACTCTTGTAGATTAAGATTCTCTCTACCCTATCCTTAGACTTACATGCATTATTTAATTAATGGCAATTTGATCTCAAAAATATATTTAAGAAGTAGCTAAATTAGTGACATATTCATGGGATTCCTTGGAGCCAAAAATGGGGGGAAAGGTTTCCTCAATCTTAAAAAAATACTTAATTTTAATATTTTGGTTTTGAAATAATATCCAAACATTTCCTTTGGACAGCTGGGATGAATTTCATCTTCTAAGTTCTGAGACACATCTGCACTTGGCCCACGGATCTCTTATTTTTTAAGGTCTCAGACATGCAAAAGGTCTAGGTAAATTCCAGTAAAATGCTGCCATCAGCTCAGCAGACGTTAGCTGAACACTGGTTACTTGGAATTAAACACAGCTGGCAGGCTGAACAATCTTTTCCTCACCTTTGGGACTACCTTTTGATATCGGTTGGTACAACAGAGAGCTTCTTGTAAATTTTTCTCACCTACAAGAAAGGAGATGGAAAAACCTGATTTTTTGTTTAGGGTTAAAGGAATTGAAGAATTGCCTTAAGCCACTCTCACACCCATTTCCTGAGCTACTTTGTGACTATGGAGGAATAACTCAGCCAAACAACATTTTATGGCTGAAAAATCAGCATCACAGGAATCATTAGTTAATTAACTGGAGTGAGCTCTCTGACCCTGGCAGAAAACATGGCTATTTTTCATTAAAAATGAAAAGTAGTCAACGTTCTTTGTGTGCTACAACATAGAGCCACTCCAAAAATGTAATTAAGTCTCAGTGGTACTTTTGTCAGATTTTCCCCATTTATGCCAACATGTTTTATGGACCTGGTATGAGAAAAGGGAGGCAGCCTCACTTGAGTTAATAGACTCAGTCTTTTCAACCTTAATGCATTTCCACATTGTGAACCTATACTACAATGTAAGTACCACAGAAATACAAATGTAGAATAGCGTAGGTGTGCATGAGCTACAATTTCATCAGACACAAAATTAATAGATATTGCTTTAGTTATCCATCTGATAACTGCGTGCCCCTGCAAGTATAAAAAATTAAACCAGAAATTATTTAATTTTTTCAGTTATTTATTTAACAGCTTTTGCAGATCATTTTTATTACTGATACTCCCTCTCCTTTATTTTAGTTCTTTCACATCCCAGCCAGGAAAGAAGACATTAGAAGTAAAAGAAAAGGGCACTTGTAAAACTATTGTAATTGACATAGGAGCATCCGCATCTGCTAACTATGAAACCCTGGAGCCTTGGAGTTAAGATGAGACTAGAGAGGTTTTGGCTTAGTGTCTATTTTTTTCCTACAGGTTTTTATTTCAGATGCCCTGTTTTCCCCGTGTATCTTTTCTGCCAGGTTTTGATCGGCAGCAACAAGAATTGATTCAAATTTGAGAAGATTGCTACAAAAACAGTTGGGAAAGTTGTTTGAAGCTTTCTGGTGTTCTAAGAGCAATCTTTTCACACTGATAAAAATGAATGGTCAAAAAGCAGCATTTTAGGTAAGAAAGCAAACTCTTAAAGATAACACAATAACCATAACTAATACATGAAGCACAATATGTAATTTTTAAAGTGTCACCTTCTTCTTGCTCTCATAAACGTTGCAGTGAACCACAGTACATGGTTCCTTACCTTCTTCCTCCCCTTTTCACATTTTAACCTTTATACTCTACTGCAGCAAATAAAAGCCTTAGGTTGTGTGGATTCACCATAGGCACAGGCATGTTCAAAGATGCCTGGTACATTTCTATACATATAGCATAACACTTAGATCTGATGAAAGTTTTTGTTTGTTTGTTTTTAACAAAGGAGAACACAGTGGTTTAAGTTTCCAAATACAAGAAGGGGAGAAGGAGAATCAAAAGTGACATGAGGCCAATCTGGTGGGGCTGTCCATTTCTTACATAGTTTGTTATTGCTGAACTGCAGATTTTAAAAACATTATTTCCATCCTGCTACTACAATGAAAGTACTATGCTTAGAAATAAAAAAAATCCCCTCCATTCCAGCCCCTTTTATAAGACAGAGGAAAGAAGAAGTCAATGGTGATCAAAATTTATTTTTTTTTAACTGTAGCATAGGCTTAAGACATTTTGTTTCTTTTCAGATAAATCAGGAAAATAAATAAAATAAATCTTGCTAAATAAAATGCTAAATAGGGGGCTGCAACATAGTCCCAATTTGTAAAGTCAGCAGGACTGACAATTCTAATGCCATGTGGGAATGAGGACTGTGACAAGGCGACACTGGAATCAAATGCTAAATCCCTCGGGAGAGAGGGGTTTTAAAGACTTGAGTGCTGTGTGGTAAGTTGGTGGAGGTAAAAGGAAACAGCTTTTGCATAAAATTTTGGAGACTTTGGACTAATCTGAGGGTGTAGGTGAAGAATAAGAAGAGTGGAAGACAGCTGAGAGGGGGCTTTGCTATGGAATCTGGAGTAGAATTGAATGTAATGAAAGGCTGGGACCTCCAGGCTAGTGAGCTCTGGGAGAATTTAAAGAGCCCGGGGGAGCAGGCGGGTAAGAGCGAACTGTGCGGGATATCCTTGGTTAAGGCCCTCCTGCTGTGCAGGACAATGATTTGAGAGCACACGTCAGGCTGTCTTACTCAGCCTCAAGAAGGACCGGATACCTTCATGTCTTCCTGGTCTTCCTTTTAATTCTCTTAAATGACAGCACCTCAGGTCTTGATCTGTCTTCACTTTATTTTCATACCTTTGAGTTGGGTTTTTTTGCCTATTAGCACTTTAAGCCTTCCAGGCAGAGCATGATGCATGCTACAAAATGTACAGTATCATGCATAACATTTTCAAATTAACCAAGATTTACATCATAGTATTCCTTTGCTTGTCAATCCACTTTAATTTCTGACCTTTGTATTATTTTATTTAACAACATTTTTCTGAAATTCATCCTATTTCCATAGTGATTGTGCCTTACACTTTTTATTTGTCTTATTCTCACCTTTCTCTGCCACACAAGTTAAATATTTTTGTCTTTCATCATTTTGTATGATTCACAATTATCATTGCTTCTCCACTCCGCTGAAGTAAAATTAACCAACAGGGAAAATATATGGCATAAGTAAAGTCCAGTGGTGTGACCTGGCACTCAGTAGGAGAAAGCACAAGGATCAAGTCATCCTTTGAAACCTTTATTATCTCAATCAGTACCTCCTAGAAATATCAAAAAGATTTCACATACTTCTAGTCACTGTGAGTAGGGCTGGGCAAAAAAGAAATTAAATTAAAAAATAAAAAGTATATTTCTTGTTTTGAATGTTTTCAACATTGTTTTGTGGAATGAAAACAAAAAAGGCTGTTTTTAATTATTTTTGTTTGTTTTTTGGAGGGGGAGGGAAGGTTAGTCCAAAATAAATTAAATATTTTGTCTTGAACTAGCCAATAGATATCGTCTGTGTTTAGGACTACTATGGACCATGGAAGGGGCATATTCAAGTTCCTGCTCTTCCCTAATCACAGGAACTCCCTGGACGTGTTTCAATTGTAAATATAGCTTAAAGTGCATTTTACTAGTAAGAAATTGAGTTTTCACACAGGATACTGAGTACCAAATAGCAAGTTAAATCTCCATGTTCAAATCTCACATTCAGTCGGAAGAATAAGGATTTAAATCTCATCCTCCTACATGCTAAGAGAAATCTTTAACTGTTGAACTATTGCTACTTTCAGAAAAAAAGCTTGTCTTACTCTCTGCAAAATATTTCTGGAGCTGAAGTAACTTTCTCAACATAAGTTTATGCTAATGACCATGGTTTTCATATTGTGATATCTCTCCAAGAAGTATAAATAAATCTTGAAGTATTAAAAAGCAAAGGAGAAGCTTGTTATTTTTCATCAGTTCTCAGACAGGTGCAGTGCAGATCTGCAAACTGCCTCCCACTTGACTTTGTGATAATAAAGAATCACTGCTCTCCTGATTCATGTCCCACTCCTTGGAAAAGTAAAAACTCTGTTCACAATATTTGTTCATCACTTCTTGCATTTTTCTTCACTGTGCATAAATTTACATGCCTAAATGGAAGCATGCAGATAGTGAAGATATATCACTATTAAAATGTTTGATCTATTCCAGTACCATCAGGTAAATTACTTTCAAAATAGACAGCTGACATCCATGTACTGGCAGCTGCCATTTTTATGACACTCAGCACAGAATAACTTCCAGAAGCGGATCATTTTTCTTTACTTCAAGGAAAATTTCTGCCTAAAAAAATATAAACTCAGGATGTTTGACATGATATAAATAATAAGTACTTGATTCTCCTCTAAGGTAAGCTGATTTATGTCATCCCAGTAACACTCAGAAGCCTCAAAGAGCATGTGTATAAATTGGAATGACATAATTTATACTCATTTTCATCACCAGAATGTATAAAGTAGCATCAGTGTAAAATAGGAAAAGGCTTTGATATGCCCACAGTAAAAATATAGAAAAATATAGGATTTTACTGTATTAATATGACTATTATTATCATTAAAAAAAAAAAAAAAAGCTTTCCCACAGCATGGCAGATGATTGTGTGAATAGAAAGTTATTTTCTAGCAGTTCAAATAAAAAAATATGATTTGTAAAGAAATATACCAACATTGTTTTGGTTTCAAACTATAAATATACTTTTGTCTATCTTTTCTGCAGGAAACAAACAACTTTATTCTCAATAGAGCTGAAAAAATATCTAAGGAATGAAATCTTTAGAAGTGGAGATTTACACAACATGAAATATTTTTCATCAGAAAGTGCTGTTTGTATTGTATGTGTCAGAACATTTACTGTATCTGAACAGAACTCTGAAACTTTGTTTGGGAATTATGCATAGCAAAGAGCTGTTCACAGTCATAGTCTATATCTGAAAAAATCATCTATTAAACAAAGTCAAAATCATATCACAATCTTACTATTTTATGAAAATATAGTATGTGGAATTGGATTAAGTAAAATGGTTTTGAAAATTATATTTTATGTAATATTAAAATAAATAACTTCCAAAATAGGGCAAAACCTTTTTTGTTTTTAAGTTGGTATTTCTTGTAAAATGTCAACACTGAATTTCAGCCATTTCTTCTGTGCATATCCAGCGTTGTTTTGTTATGTTTTGCTTTGTTTTATTGTGCTTTACTGAGCTCTTTACTACTAGTTATTTGGGAGCTCTAAGTATGGGAAGGTCTCTCAGCTTATTCATTATCTGGAGTATGGGTACACTTTCAGGAATTCAAACACAGAGAGCTTTGTAAAGTGCTAAGTCCAATTGCTTTCCAGAAAGTAAATGACTAAATCTTTACTTATACTTTCAAAGAACTGTGATGAGGAGAATAAAATTTGATTCTGTAGCATGCCTGGCAGAAGACCAGGCACTCTGGTTTTATCTGATTTTATCCTTGGGACACAAATATGTATCAATTATATAGATAAGGGTTCTAGATCCTCCTTGATTTAAGGAATTCCCATCTTCCGTGAAAGTGTGCAGATCACTACACTGTAGAAGAACTATTTAATCCACCCAGTCACCTTCTCTTTTTACAATTTATCCTCTGGATAAATGAACAAAATAAGCAAAACAAACAATAACTTAACCAAAGATGACACTGTTATAATTTTCTTTGTATAAACAGGAAGACTAGCTAGAAATTTCTTCTCCTGTTAAACCACCAAACCACACTGACCAAGTTCAATACAGATTTTACTATTTTTTCTCCAATAATTAGATTTCCAGTCTTGACCAGTCTTTGGCTTTTACTATTCTTATTTTCACAATATGAGTTTTGTTTAAAATTTTTAACTGTCTTTCATAATATGAATCTTTCACCCTGAAGACTGTTTTTAATGCACATTCATAGTTTTATTCTTTAAGTGATACTTTGCAAAAAGCAAAAAGATGCTTTGGCTCAGTGTAATTTGTGTCTTATCTGACCGTAGGGAAAATGTATTTGAGAAGCTGTAGGCTAAGAAATCATTTGAATTATCACAATTTATTTATTTTCAAAGACACTTTAAAGATTTCTTTACATACTTGATCCCTCAGTATGCTTAAGTTCCTGTTACTGACCAGAACACTACTGTTCTACAAGCACAGGACAAGTACACATTCTCTGTCCCAAATAATTTAATATTAAAATGGTGTCTGAGTTGCTAAATCAGATAATAACAATTTATCAAGTTGCATATCTTTGTCCTCATTTTCCATTTTGCTTCGCTGTAAAATAGACCTCAGTCCCACAGACTCCAACACACATGCCTGATTTTACTAGTTAATTCAGAGACTCTATTAACATTCATAAAGTTAAACAGCAGCTGTGTAAGTATTTGCAGAGTCATGACCTTGTAGTTTAAATCTTTACTACATGTGTATGCAGAACCTAGCAATAGGGGGCCTTGAAGTCTCATTTACATCTTCTCGGCAGAAACCTGAGAATAATCCTTTAATTGCATTCGGAACCCTCTATCATGGAGGCCTTCTGAGGAAGAAGAAAAAGGAAAAACTTTTTCAGAAGAGGTTTAAAGTGGCAAGCCTTTTATATTCTGTCATTCAAAATACTTCTACCTTTCTTAGCTTGGTAATCATTGGAAAAAAATGGATTTTCCTTGTAGAAATTTTCCTTTTATGATGATCTCATTTAAGAAGATGGATTTGTTTCCTTCTGCTACTTAGCATATAGATGTAAGCCCAATTCATCTTATTAGCAGTAGACAACATATTTATATTTCGTTAGCATTATTTACTACTGTATTTTATGAGAAATCTTGTGCAGGATTTTACTGGTTCTGCAGGAGGTAAGTAAACATGTAATAATCTGCAAAGCCTGCATTGAGAGAAAGATGGTAGTGTATCAGCCTGCATGGCAGAGAGACTGTAGACATAGAAACTACATGAACTTGAGTCTGGTAGAGACAGTTTGGGAAGTGACTCAAATTCTCCTGAAATACCCAAAGTGAAATTTTTTGGCGTGTCCAAATTTTTTTTGTGTCCAAAATTGCACCATTCTTCTTGTTTTCAGTTTAGCAAGAAAAACTGAAACACATTCTGTTCAGTCTGCATATAATATGTGGTGTCTACAGCAAGAAAGTGCTCCTCAGTTCTTGCTAAGGTATTCAAAGGTTTCACTTGTCCATTTACACATGTTTCCAGGGTTCTTCCACCTCCCAGAATTCCACTCACATTCTTTTCCTACTCCCTGTGGCCTCCTGTCTGTAATCTCTTTATGGTCCATTAAATTTTTTCAATCAATTAAAAATCCCTGAAGTTTAGATGACCAGAAAGCTAAAAATAGTATTCACAGAACATTTAAGAACTTTCTGTTTGAGTATATTTTCCCATCAAGATTTTTTCCTTCCTTCCCATTCCTTCTCAGTGGAAATCCATGATAATTGACCACTCTCCTCTATAAAAATATTATGCAATTGGGACTTAAATATAGCTGTTCATCAAAGTTTCAACATAGTGGAGAGAACACTTTATAACAGTGTTCTACTCTGTGAAGTATTCAAGATGTTATTGTCTATGAAGTATTAAATAATTTAAGATACTGTTATTTTAGAGATTGTGTGCTCCCTGTGTCCTATCACATTAAATGAAATCTGTAGGAAAACTCTAGTTTTTGGATTTCAGGATAGCCCTTTTGTTGTCCACAAGTAAGAGATTCTCCACACGGGTTCCTCTGCTTTGATATGCACACCTTCTGGGCAATCCGTTAGATAACTACATCTTTGGATTTTGTCTGAGCAGAGCAGTAGCATCTCTTTGATCACTCTCTCCCCTCCCTGGTGATGGTGATATCCCATTGTTCACTGGTATCTCTCCTTTTTCTCTGTGTATTCGTGGTTAGTAAATCCTCAATATAGTCTCTAAATATAGTATCCAAAACACAATATTATTCTGTTAAATGGCAATCTGCTCCAGCTACTGAAATGGTAGATACCTTACCTTTGTTCCGTCAGTAATATGGAATGAAGTACATAGATTATAAAAAATGATCCAGTCTTTTATGTTTGCTCTGGGCATCAAGTATTCTGAACAGCAGACTTAGCACCCTGAAGCCTCTAGGAAGATACAGTGGATAAGAAAGAAACATTACAAAGAGAAGTGAATTAAAAAAAAAAAGTATAAAATCATACCACTAGATAAAAGAAGGAAGTAAAGGGCTTGACTGAAATCATTGATTTAAGAGCATTCTCACTGTTTCTATGTTCTTTGTAATACTATTCCTTAGGACTAAAAGGAAAGAAAAATGGCACACATTTCTCCCTGGCTAATATGGACCAGGCAGTGATAATGATATAATATGCATCTGCTATTGCTCAGGCTTATATCTATGCAAGTTAGCTATGAATTTAGCTTTAGCTTCTGATTTTTAGAAGACAGCACTTTGAAGTGCAGATTATTTTACTGGATTTTCTTTCTTGTCATTGATAGACTCTATTTTTCTTCTTTAGCCTTTTTAGTCCTAACTACAGGTAGAGTTGAGAAAAAAATATTACAATCATAGCAAATTTGCTATTTCTACTTTTTATTTCAATCTCAAATCAAGATGGAAAGCTGAGATGTTGACTTTTTCACATAAAGGCGGTTCAGAAATCAACGCAAAAATATACTTTTTCGTTATATTTTAAACAAAAATTCCCCACATTTATTTTTGCTAAAATTCTAAACTATGCTCTCTGCTGCAACAGGGTCATGGTGCCAGATGAGTTGGGAGCTTCCTATGTGCTATCCTGAGAGCCATGAAGATAGACAAACAAGGGCAGGTGCAGCCCATGAGTCACGGCTTCGATCAGGCCTAGGAGGGAAACCAGGACAGAAACACCCTCTGCCCTTCTGAGTTGCTTGTCCTCAATACCCAGGAACATTCCTAGTCATAGTTTACGCTACTTGTAGGCCCAGAAATTTATGTCTCTTGTAATATATCCCATTACATGGATACTGGGACTTGTAAACCTGCACTGCACTATGGGAAGCAAAACTAGCTCTTTAGAATATAATGAAGCCATTAGTTGTCTACAATAAAGCAAAGCAGAAAGGGAAACAAGTAACACAGCATTTTACTGAATTCAAAATTAATTATTTGAAAACATTGGCAAATAAGATTATATTATTTCTATTGATTTCTCCCCATTTTAAAAACAAGTCATTGTTTGTAGTATGAACTGCAGAATTTTCAGGTTACCTCTTATGTGCCTAACACTTATGCATCCTTCTTATTTCTTTACAAGTATTTTCTTCTGGCTTACATGTTTGAATATAAACTCATAGTCAGAAATCTTATTAGTAACCACCAAAGAGTAATAGCCCCAACACACACTGTTTAGTGACATTACTCTTTGCATTTTAATAGTAAGTGGTGCTACCTTTCAGTAGTATCCGTGAGAGATGCTTATATTCCTGCACTTCTCATTTATATGTTAATAACACTCAAATACATTTATTAGATTAACATTCAATATTTTATTGCGACTTTGGGTAAGTCTAGTTCTTCACATAATACCAAACTTTTTTTCTTTTCTTTTTTTTTCTTTCTCTTATGATTAATATTGCAATTAATCATGTTCGCAAAAAGTAGGTTCATGGAAATGAGACTTGCTAAAGATATAGTATTGATTCAGAGAGAAATCACAAGAGTGCTTCAGAGGATTATTGGAATACTAAAAATTGTATTGGTAACTAATAGTAAGAGGTGGGTTTTTTCCCTCTAAATGGGAATTTCCTAGTTGGAAATTAGAGAAGAAAATCACATATCAGAGTGAACTAACCATACATACATACATACATTGCATTCATGAAAAAGGCAAAACAATACAATAACGTCTCAGCTGTGATTTTGCCAGTCTCCATAAGCAAGAAAATAATAAAATAAGAAATACTAAAACCATTGCATGAGGCACTGGAAAAATGTCATCTGTAGGATAAGTGCCATTGTGATCACATTCTTTCTGCAACAGCTCAATTCACCTAGATAAAGTTATTAGAGGGAGCAAATAAATTGATAGTTTCTATTACAGGACGGAACGTAATTAATTTGGCTTATTTAGTTAACTGAATGAAAAATGTGGGGACAATATTGGCACTGTCTATCTGAGAAGAGGATACATGTCCAGAGGAAAGAGGATAATTGAAACAACACGCTGCTGCACTGCACAGGGCTTTCCAGAACTCACCACAGCCTCTCCCTGCCTTGTTACAGTACTGCTTCATATTAGTATCTAGTCTTTGGCTAGGCAGATATTTATCGATTACATAAATAAAAATTTTATGAGCTGTGTGAGTTATTCTGACACCATATACAATTCCTTCTATGACACTTGTTTGCAGAACAGAAAGGTAGAAAAGGGAAATGAGGGTCTAAGTATTGGGCAACGAGATGCTAGTCCTTATATTACTGGTCAAGTCTTTTTCTTTCATTATGTCAGTATAGATGGTTGCCCATGAAGGTGTGCTCTCATGATTGTAATTGTGATTTCTTCATAGTAGTTCACCTGCTTCTACAATAAGCTGTGAGGATCTCCTGACAGAAAAAAATCATTGCTACTGATACAAACTAAAAGACGTCATCTAAAGAAAGTATCTGGCCATGCCACAAAACAGATTCTAAACATACAATAAGGTAAGGAAGAATAAGCACTCTAAGATAGTTTGTAATGAGAATTATAAGACATGTTTGCTTGCAATAGCAGCTGAAGAGATTTTGAGGCTCCTTTCTTCTCCTAAATAACTACCCAGTTTTTGATTTTTTTTCATTAATCTTCCTGACCATAAAAAATACATAAAAAGTGAGTGCATTTTTAAAACTAACTTAATCTTTTGAAACTTTAGACTTTTGTATTACCAGGGGCAGACCACATATTGTATCATCTAATTAGTTTAAGACATCTGGTGGAAATGTTACCATTTTAGGGAAAAAAAGAAAGTAGAGAGAAAAAGAACTATGAAAAGGCTGAGAGTCATATAATGTAGAACTAAAACCAAAAGAACAACAATTTCTTTACTAAAAGCAATATTGTTTAAGTTGAACACATTCCATTATTCAAATAAGATTGCTTAAAGATAACATCTTCCGATGGTTTCTGTGGAAACAGGGTCAGAAAGCTATAGGTAGCCAGCATGCAGCCTTTAGCTGGGAGGGAGAGCTCTCACTTGCAGATTTCAGTAGCTGCCTGCCTGCTGGGAAACATGTACAGAAGCAGCTTCGAAAAGGAGTTAAGAGAGTTTCAGATTGGCTGAGAAGTTGCAAAAGTGAAAAAAAAAACTAAAAGTTGCAAAAACTTTTTTTTTTTAATATATGTATAAATCTTTGGAAAAAGAAATCTCTATTTAGAATTTCAAACCATGATGAAAATTATAATGATTATTTTTTACAAAATATCAACACTTTAAGTTTGCTATATTATAAAATGCCTGGATAACTTGGTATTTTTGTGAGAGAAGTTAATTGAAGTCACAGCAATAAGTGCTAATGAATCTAAAGATAAGCATTCAAGCTGTAAACTAATTAGCTGTTGTACCAGTATAGTACCTGTCATAAAGTAAGCAACAACCCGTAATGAATCTGGATAATGGAGTTTATTTCAGAACCAAGAAGATGAGAGCTTTTATACTTCTTGATTATCTAACACTCACTCAGTCCTCCCTAGCACTATGTTCATTAGGTTTTGACATCTCTTCCCCATACGTTCGTCACTGCTAGTCCGGGAAGGTCAGACAGAACATTGTGCTGGTCCACGCTTGGCCACTGCTCATAGTTATCAGGTCCATGGGTTAATAGGAAAAATCCCTGGGCATCCCCCAGCATTCACCTCCACTTCTCTTTCCAGATTCTTTCCTCCAGCCAGGATCTTTGCCTTCTTTCCTGATTTCTATCCTCCTTCTGAAATGGATTTTTCTCTTTGGGAGGCTCTCTTTTCTGCCTCCATATAAACTAGTTTATATGCAGAGTGCAACACAGGATCAGCCTCCTAACTGCTGCTTCTGTCTCGTGTTTCTTAGTTAATTGTAGGATTCAAAATGTGTGACTTTTGTTCAGTCTAGGTGCTATCAAAATTTACATACTTCTTGCAGCTAGCAAATAGCAAGTGTCTGTTTGAGAGTTCAAAAATTGAATTCTGGACATTTATCTCAACATATACACATACCCTATTATCTGCCAGCATTTAGCATTCACAGTTTAGATTATTTTTTCACTTACCACATTATCACATATAAGACATAGTAGCATATGCATTAATCTATCTAGCTCAACTCTAACTGCAGTGTAGGCATCGAAGTAGAGTTATTTTGATAAGATCTTATTTTTGGAGGATGGAGTCTCTATGTTTTCTATAAAACAATTTGGAGAATCAAAAAGATACTCAAAAATTCTCTGATTCGTAGAATTGGAAGAAAAAACTAATAAAATATCTGAAAACGATAATTAAACTAACCTTATCATTCCCACCTATCCCAAGTAGCATAGAACGTTTGAGTTTTTCTTTTTTTAAGAAAACTGCACCCCAGCTATTCAAAGCATTTTTTTGTGCATGTATGAATACAGTTCTAAGTGTCACAGGGCAAATAACAAAGGGAAAAGTAGAGTTTATAAAAATCTATTCAGCTTCTACACTTCTCTCCGGAGAAATTTTGCATGATGATCTGCTGATGGTGTTTAGACAGCAACAAAATTTCCTTGAGTATAGCTCTAATTTCAGCTGGTTCGGTTTGCAGGGATGGTCTCCCCAGTGATAACTCATTGCTACTCTGCTACTTCTGTAGATGAAGAAACAGTAGAAACTGTCTGGTTATTGATGGGTATAGTATGCCCTGCCCGTTAGGAAAGCATGTAAAACAACTTTCTCTCTCTCTCTGACATTTATTTTTTCTTTTTTTTCACCTGTTCCTAAACAAAAAACAGTCTACCTTTATTTGCAAAACTTTTTTTTTTGTTGCGCAAATGCAACATATGAAATCAACATATTTACAAAGTGCCATTTTTGTGTTTTTCTTGTTATGGTTCCTTTCCTGCCTTTTGTTAGCCAAAGAAACTCTGATGCAGGAAATTGTCTGACTGATTGCTCCATGCTGCTCCTATTTAATCTTCATTTTTTTCTGTGACCTTTCTCCCGTGAGATTTTTGAATATTGCTTTCCTCTGAGTCCCTGCCTCCTTGATATTCATCGTGAACACTGCTATCACTGCAGCTTCTCTTTGGTCTTTTACACTGTGAAGGGGTGAATGACTCACCAGAGAATTGAAACCGATAGATGCTAAAAGGTGTGATAAGAGTGCAGAGAGTTCTGTTTTCCTTTCTCACCCCTACTTATATATTTCCTATGTTCTTTGCAGGTTTTATGCAGGTGTATTTTTCAGGGTAGTGAGGCCTGCTGAGATGCAAAATGAAGCAGTGATAGAAAGTAGACAACTGCATAAAAAAATTAGGTGACACCATGGTTAAGGAGCTTCTGTCAGAGAAGGAAGAATGGGAGAGAACTTTGTGAAGATTTCTCTTTTTCTAGTCTGTGATCTCTAGCTGTTTTGTTTCTCTCTAATCTCCTTGAATCTCCCACAATTACCAGAGAGTTAAAAAAATATGAAGAATAAGTACTTTTCTCATCCCCGAAGTTGCAATGACTTCAATGTCATTCTTAAAAAATCACTTAGAGTCTTAAATTGCAACACCACAGCTGGTGCACTCAACACTGTAAGCAACTACCTTTGAATCTAATTGAATAACACAAAATTTTTGACTCTTTGATACTAGAATCCTCCTTTGCTTTCATTGCATTAATTGATGTAAAAAAATCTTATTTCATAGAGTGTTGCAAAGATAAATTCCCTGATTTTTGTAATATTTTCATAAATGAAAATATTTATTTTGTGAAATCAGAATTCCTACCACTTTACTTCATACAGAAAACATACAGTAATAGTGATGCTTCAAAAATATGTGTGTTCTGGTATATTCTGGAAGTACTAAGTGTACAAAAATCTTGGTATTTAGCAAAGTGAAAGCCTAAGAAATGCAAATCAAAGTAAGTTTGATATTTGGATGACCTTTTAGAAATACATATGACATTTTGGTAAAATAAATGATTTTGAATATGTAAGTCAGAGTTAGTAAGGGTTTAGTAAAAGGCTGCGTGTGCATATCTGTACACATGCACACACACACACACACGTATCCTGAAATATAAATACAGAAATGTTTGGATTTCTTCTAGGATTTCTGCTTACAATAAGAACTCAGAAATCTGTTTACAGGTATTGGGCTAGACATGGCTTTCATAATCATTAATATTATTAAACCTGTAAGAAAGTCTGGGTGGCTTCCACTAAGAAATAAGCAAACAATTCTCTACTGAGCAATTGTCAAAGCGTTTGAAGCTACTAGCCCAAAAGGAGCCCAAATGGAAATGCAAGCCACTGAAGCTGGAGGCTAACAACAACAGTCTGCTGAAGGCTTATAAATCTGAAGGAGCCTTCCGGGGAGGGGGAATACAAAAAGATAACAAGTTTTTTTTAACTTTACCTGAATATTTGGCAGCTGAGAGAAGTTATTGGAAAGCGTTCTGACTAAAAAGGCAAGTTATGATGCTGTGAGAGTGTCACACACTTTGTTTCCTACGCCAGTGGCTTCTTTATCACTGCTCCTCCTGAAGTTTCCTCACCCAGGCTAGGGACTAGTATCTCTTTGCAAACCTCTCCCCATTTGCACATCTGAATTTTCCTTCAATGGGCAAAGTGTGTGCAACCAGGACTGCATCAACATGCTTGCCTTTGTCAGAATTTCTTATCATCTGTCCCTCATGCTTAATTGCTTAATTGCTCAGGCAAAAATAAAGAGCACCCTTAGAGCTACTGGAGAAGAACTGAACAACTGAGCTACAGGAGATATATAACTGCAAAAGAAATTAATCTGTAATAGAGTTGATAATTTTTGTTTCTATTTAGCTAATCCTGAGATGAAAGACAGCTAACTAAAGATAAATACCACCAAACTTGCTATTCACTGTGCTAGCAGTGTCTTGTGTGCAAAACAGCTTCAAACCAAAAAGAAACAAACAAACAAAACCCATTAAAAGGTCAAAACAAACAAACAAACAAACAAAATGCACCCCACTATAATTCCTGTATTCCTTTCTGAGAATGTGAAATTGGTTGCTTCTGGTTAAGGCCTGTACTTACATGTTTCTTAAACTCAGAATGAATTTTAGAGAGGAGAAAGATACTCAGTTGAAGAATCACAGAGTTCCACACACACGTTTGCCTCGAAACAGAGGAGAGTTACCTCCAAACTTAGTGCCTAAATTTCTTTTAAATAATTAATACTTTGCACTTAACAGAGGACCTTTGATCATCTCTGATCAAAGGGTTTAGAAATGTTGCTGAGTTCATCCTTGAAATAGCTTTGTAGAATAGAAAATTCTAATTTTCCACCTGAAAAGAAAAAAAAAGAAAAAATAGCCTCTGCATACAAGAAGGCATGTCCCAGAACACAACTAGGATTAGTACTCATAGAATAAATACTTCTTCGCCTGATAACTGTAAGCAAAATCTGTGGATTAATTTCAAATTATTCATTCAAGTATATATGGATGTTCTTCACACATGCATCACAAAACTTGCCAGCATTTTAAATCCATCCATGTATCTATCTATCCATCTACGTCCCCTCGTAAGGGATTACATGCTTTGGTTGAATGGACACTTCTGCTACTGCAGCCCTCAATAGGAAACTTAGCTAGATGGTGAGGCTTCTGAAGAGTTTTCAGGAGCGTCACAGTAACTGTTCTTCTTACTTCTGATTGGTTCAATAAAATGTTCATAGGTGTAAAAAAGAAAGTGAACCTGCAAAGAATATTGCCTTATCTTCTAGATAATGCAGAATGACGATGATATCCACCAGATTGGATTTAAAAAAGTACAAAAAAAAAAAAAAAAAAAAAAAAAAAAAAAAAAAAAAAAAAATAATAAAAAAATAAAAAAAAAAAGTGAGACTCGTCCAAATACATGCTCCTTCCCAGGAAAGTCTCAGAGTGCTGGTGTCACTGCCTGTTCCATGGCCAGTCCTGGTTCCTGGCTCACCCTTCCTCATGAAGCAGTTCTGTTTTTTTCTGCTCTTGAAGAGTGTGGATTTCTAAGAATTTTGCTCTTCAGGAATGTCATGACTCATTCCTAAGCTATTGTCATGTCTGATTGAAGCGAAGTTTTCATGAGCATCACACAGTACTACCTTGCCTTCAGAGTAAATTGTTTGGTGATACTCTTAGAAAATCTTTTGGTATCTTACTCTAGAATTCTAAAAGCTTACAGTTAATTCTCCTTCTCAAATGTGTAACTGAAATGTTAAGTATCTTGTGTCCATTAAAATGGGCAGGATAGTAAATGAGATAAGGATGTTGAATGCACAGGATATAATAAAGAGTAAGTAGGAATAAAACAACCGAATGCATGAGAGTAGCATCCACAGGCCACTATTTAAGAAAGAAATTGAAGTGCAAAACAAGGGTGATTGATAAGAGAACTCAGACTTTGAGGCTGTGGAATCTCAACACTTTGGGAAGCTGCACACTATAAGAAGGTACCTAGCTAGTTTTTTAGCATACTTATTAATTGTGAATAAGAATGAACAAAATGCAGCTAAATTCAGTCACAGATTCTCAAGAATTCTTTTGCTAAGCCCAAGAATAATTTTTATAACTAGTTAGCCAGCCGTTAAATTTTGAAAAACATAAAAATAAAAAAGAAACAAACCAAAACAAAATTCCAGGAAGTTCACAGCCTATAACTCTTTTCAGGCAAAACTCATTTATTGAATAATACCTTATTTAGAAGTCCTTTAAAGTGCAGTAGGAACATAAGTCATCCCTGAATCATAATCTCTTCATAGATAAAACTACAAATAATGATTCATTCAATATGAATAATCACAGGTAGGGATGTATTAAATGCTACCCAGAGTAATTCATCTTCTATATTCCTAAGTCAGTCAGATATCTTTAGTTGACTTCAGGAACGTCACCTACATGAGATCAGGAAGCAAACTAACTCATGGAATGTCGTTCATTTTCAACCTAAACTTTAAGTTTTCCTGTACATATTTTATAGGAATTATAAATATGTGGATTTTTTCCTAAATATATGGATTTTTTCCAAAATGCTTGTAACTGCATGTTCAAATGAAGAGGCAGTAAGAAAATTATCAAGAGGCTGCCAATAATGCAAGAAACTTAAAATCAGGTGGTTACAGGAGAAGTGAACCCTGCCAAGCATATATTAGCAACCTAAGCAATAGTTTGTTTAATATTTCAATAGAAGAAGCAGTTGGATTGCCAGTTATTGATGGTGTTTGTGCAGTTCAGAAGAACAATTACATTACCTTGTTTTGTTGATCAGTAAGTTGCTTATATGAAAAGCATAAAATTCCCTTTAGCAACATCTCAAAAAGTGCTGCCTATGATGGTGTCAATGTACTTCACATTTATTAATAAATGCTCTCCACAATAACAAACAGTAGCTTAATATTAATCATGACCTACTGCTACAGTGTTGCTTCTTTGCTATTAGTGTCAGCAAATGAAAGCACAGGAACAGAATTTGATTACCCAGTATAATATAGAAAAGCAACTTATATACAAATATATATATATATATATAGTTTTAGATTCTGATCCAGCAATTACTTCTGCAAGAAACTCCATCCATCAATTAAATATATGAGTTTACACATGCCTTGGCAATGCTGGTGGTTTATACCCACTGTAATTCAGTCGCAGAACTCATCCCACAGTGGCTAATATAAGTGTAATGTTTTTGTATATACTGAAATCTCTTGCTATTTTCTATCTTTTTTTTTTTTTTTGGGGGGGGGGGTGTTATAATAGGAAAATGTAAATGAATAGAGGTCTGAGTAAACAGAAAGCTATAATATCATAATGAAACATCTAGAAGGACAGTAAATAAATGGATTTAACACCTATTACTTGCTGATATGTTTTGATTAGAACTTCTTGTTTCTTTGGAAAAGGAAATTAAACAGCATTGCTAACTTTATTGACAGTTATACTGAACCGATATTAAAGTACTTATTGTACTGATATCCCTGTTTCTCTAGAAAATCAGTAAATAGTGTAGCACATGTAATTTATATGTGCTAGAGTTCAGTATAGTTTGTGTGATAACATGCTGGCTGACAACCGTCATTCCAAACACCCAAATCCTAGAAAAGGATTTCAAGAATTGTGATGAGGGAGAGAGACATAAGTAGGTTTTATAGCCATTTATTGATAGGATATTTTATGATTTGAACATCATCCTATACTAAATGTACTCACATGCAGGCTTTTTTTTTTTTTTTTTTTTAAACAAAGCTATACTGTGGTGTCCCTTTCGTGCTGATGGTACTGAAGATCACTTCATAACCTGTGCCTTAACACAGGCAAAAACCTAAGTGCTGAATGCTGCTGAGCCTCACATAAAACTCTAGAATTCAAGCATCGGAAACTCAATTAGTCTAAATAATTAACTTAATTTCCTTGCATTGATAGAGGATTCAATTTGCAATATGTTTTCACTAGGATTAGATTAAGTGGATCAAGAATGCTTAGCATTATCTATGGATAAACCTACTATATTTTCTGAGGTATATTCTTGAGTTTTTCATTATTTTATTTTTACAAATGAATTTCCTTATTATGCCTTTACCATGCACATTTCCAGTAAGTTGTTCTGCTTATACTGCTTGGTCTCTCTTTGATTTACTTGCACTTCTGAGACTAAATGACATGAGCTATTATGAAACATAAGTTACACCAGCATACAAACAACAGAAATTCAATGCTTAAACAAAAGTGTTTTAATAAAGGCTTTATTTTGCACTGCAAAAATTAAGTACAGAGATCTAAAAGTTAATTAAAAATGTTGTTTGGCATGACTAAGAATTATAATTAGAGATATTTTTCACAAATGGCCTAGAGAATAAATTTTACTAGGAGGTTTTGTACTATTTTTGTGTAAAAGTAGTGGCATCTCTTGGAAACAACTCTCTTAGTGCGCTATAGATAAAAAAGATTATGTAATCTTAATTTTATAATTTAAATTTATAAACACAGCAAACAAGTATGCAAAGTTGGGCATTGAACCAATTAATACACATTTCTAGGCTGTTAAAATGCAAACTGTATCGTGGTCTTCTCAACATTTTAAGCAGAGGATATCTGTAGTCTGCTATAGGATAGAAAGTCAAATTTGGTAATGACAGATAGCTTTTGAATTGGTGGTGAATGGTGATGGACAAGCATTTACAGATACAGAACTTATTTTCATTTTTTATGGATTTTATTCAATATTATATCCCCTACTTATTCACTGAATTAAACTCTCATCTTATCCCAAGCTCTTCTGAATAGAAGCACACTAGGTGACTGACTTTCCCTATAAAACAATTTCTATTCCACATCGAACTTGGATCCTAAAGGCTCAACTGTGCCAATTAAAAATTTTGAATTATTTCTCCAAGAGTCTTTGATTTTTAAAAGCATGAAACATATGAAGGCTTCTTATTTAACCACTTTTTACTGCTGTGTTCCATGTTTCTTAAAAGACTTCCTTGTCAACTGCCTTGGGGCCAGGAAACATTATCAAGTGTCATTCTGACAGGATTTACTATGATGACACAGTCCTCATGACCACCTTCTGGAAAATACAAAGTTCTCCAATGTAAATCAGACTTGCTGCAGGTAATATACATAGTAATCCTGTCCTGCCCAAATGGAATTCTTCACATAATTCATTCTTGTAGTAGTTGTGTGAGCATGAATGAAATGCAGGTTTTGGAGGTTCTAAAGCAAAATGCAGCTCTGCCCTTGTATATCCTTGCCTCAGGAAGCTGCTTTGCTCTGGTGTTAGGATTGCTATTATCATTTCCTTTCTCTTTCTACTTTTTATTTCTTCCCCAAAGTCTTAAAAATGACCCTTATACTAACAAGCCAGCTAAGAAGATGATTTGTTTTGGAGCTAATTTATAAAGGAAGAATAACATTGATAGGTTGTTAATTCTCTATAGCACGAGAGTTAATTTCTCATTAGTATAATGCAATGAAGGATCCTGCTTAACTGGAGCATAAATGCAGGAATTTAAAGGACTAAAGCATCACTAACTGCAATCCTTATTCAAAGACATTAATTTACTTGGCTAATTTTTACAGTATATAAGCAATCATTCACCAAATTAAATGTTTTGGCCTAAGAACAATGCAATTTACAAATATGCTTATAATACAGTATTTAAATGGGCAAAGAAAAATTAAACCAATAGGAAGATAATTAAATTGAGATTAATAGAAGAAGGTTTCAAAATATGCTCAGTAAGTGTTTGAAAGAGAACTTGAGATGATATTAAAGGGAATTTTTGTCCTTCTGCAACATCATCAAGTATCAGATTGTTAACTGATAGGACAACAGAGGTATTGTATTTTATGTTTTTATATGACAAGCAGATCAGTTGCTTGAAGAAGAAGGAAGTCATATGTAAAAACAGTATTATAACCTGTTTATGATTATCTTGTAAACTCCTTATTATTTAGCTCAAATGTAGCTAGTAG
The DNA here is from genome assembly GCA_034781795.1 of Crypturellus tataupa. Classification (NCBI taxonomy): domain Eukaryota; kingdom Metazoa; phylum Chordata; class Aves; order Tinamiformes; family Tinamidae; genus Crypturellus; species Crypturellus tataupa. Next base: position 1,673,320 of record JAWLRI010001085.1, read on the forward strand.
GAAGAGAGGATTGTTTTACAAAGACTCTTCCCTTCTCAGAACTTACCTGTAAAAGTCAAGACAACCCAAAAAATCTGTACTGAAAAGAGTCACAATGACTGTGATCACCAAATTTTGCCTGCTCAAGAACCTCTAATCTGAAAGTAGCACATTGCAACCACCACTACATTTTTTTTTTCTCTATGTTCATCTCATTTTTGACTTTTTAATGACCACAAGCAGCAACATTGTACCTGATCCCCTAATTGGTCAACACAGCATAAAAGCTTTCTGACAGTGGAAAAGAGTGTACAAGGATGTGTTTTCTTTACTTTTAAATTTCCTTCCTTCTTCCCTCCCTCCCTCCCTCCCTTCCTTCCTTCCTTCCTTCTTCCCTCCCTCCCTCCCTTCCTTCCTTCCTTCCTTCC
>JAWLRI010001085.1:1674625-1688781 GCA_034781795.1 Crypturellus tataupa
CTTCCTTCCTTCCTTCCTTCCTTCCTTCCTTCCTTCCTTCCTTCCTTCCTTCCTTCCTTCCTTCCTTCCTTCCTATTACTTTGCAAATCACTTTTAATGTAACCACTTTTCTAAAGTTGTGTATCCCTATTGCATTTAAGTATTTGATCTCAAAGAAAAATTCTCTATTCATCAAGCAGGCATTAGTCATGCCACAGAATGCGTGACTAGAAGTTCCTTGGATTCTATAGTACAGTATCCTAGGCCACATGAACTAAAATGCATGTTAATCTTCATAAATTGTCAGCAGTAATTTTCTCTAATGTACTCAATGCATGGTGAAAGTATTTTAACAATACTTATGGGCAATATTTAGCAAATATATTCTTTGTTACTGCTTGCTAGTTTTTGTTATTTACAGCTCATGAGGATGTAATGTGTTACACACACATTCCAGAATGTGTTTTAAGACTACATATCATAGCACAACACATAACAGATGACAAAGTTACGTACTACAAAAGTATGTTGAATGAGCCAAGACATTGGGTCAGGCTACCTTCCATATGAACTCACCCACTGCTTTGGTGATATTCTGTATATGCACATAGCACTGTATAGGTGAAAAAATAATACAGATCCCTTGATATGGAGGGGACCTTGCTTCCTAAAAAAATAAACTTATTTCCTATGGAGTACCAATAGTCTACCTGGAAACCCAAAATTCATTTTATTCATGTAATCATGTCATTGTGATGTCAAATATTTCCAACTGAGGACAATTATCTTTTTATGGGGCCTATTTTTTTTTTTTGTTAAGACTTCCAGAAACACTGTTACTTTTCTCTGTTAGAGTTAAAAGTTGGCAGGATATTAATATGTTCTCCTCTAACCACCTCTTTTACTGTCTTTACTATATGTGAAAATATCTTATTGTATGCCCTAAGAGCACTTCTGGCTTATATGCATACACAAGAACAGCTTTCATTTATTCTCAACGCATACACACACATTGTTAGAAGCAGATTCCTTTTGACAAAGAACTGGGGAAAATTCTAGAAAGTAATAAGTAACTGTGACAGTAACTAAAGTGTAAATGTATGTGAAAGTACAATGGACACTTTGATTTACCTATATTGTATAAGAAAATCTCAAATGGAATGGTAGATAGATGACATATTCTGAACCTAAGATTCGTCTCAATTAATTTTAATCCAAACTATGGCTTATATGTATATAATCAAAATGCTATTCATCACTGAATGATCTTAACAGACAAAAGACAAATGTACTCATTAAGAAAGGGTTTCAAACATTTTTCAAATTGCTTGACTCAAAGGTAGCTCAAATATGGCATGGTTATTTTCAGATTTAGTCTTTAATTCTGCCAATGTGATATTATTCTTCATTTTGTTCTTTTTCATAATCATAAATCATATAGCCTTGTTACACCTTTGAGGACTTTGCAGTTCTTTCTAGCAGTTTCTCTGTTAAACTAGATTATTGGGGAAGTGCAACACTCTTAAATCCTATTATCTTTGCAATCCATAACTTCACATTTCAACATAAAATATTTGGATTTTGTGTTAAAGCAATTTTTTTGGAGGAGGCCTAGTCAATTTCATCAGAATGTCCACTCCAGCAGTGCACATAGCACCAGGATAAGCAACACTGCTCTTTAAACTCCCAGCAGGACTTGGGTTATTAGACTTTATGCCATAGACAGAGTAGTAGGATTTGAAGTATATGTACCTGTAGTATTGGAAAGAAAAGATGCTAAAAACATCAAGTATGGAAACATTCACTTTCTAATTACTGAGCATGAATACCTGTTAAAACACTGGTGTAGGACTTACGCCCAAATTGAACTCTCTGATAGTCCACATTTTCTATATTCTAATGAAGTCAACACAGAACTTTCTTTGACTTGAAAGAGATCAAGCCATATGCCAGGTTTTGTGGTGCAACTGACATCCATGCTGACATTAATGCTCACATCCATGAAGGGTCTTGGTGAGTTACAAATTCTTAAAGTGCTTGGGAAACGACCAGAATATTCTTTGAAGAAAACTGAGAACAAATCTAAGCCATCTTTACAGAGCTTTGCTAGGGAATTTGAGCTTTCAGAATTTCTGCTGCAATTTTTGGTTGGTAAATAAAGTAAAAAATTCTCCAGGGTAGTAAAATGACACCTTCGTATAAGAAAATATATGGTTTATATGAGAACCACAAAACAGACATTTTGATTCCTTTATATGATATAGCCTCTGTCAGCTTAGAATTCAGTTACTATTAACCAAGAGAAAAAAAAAAAAAAGATTTAAGGATTTTAATTGCTTAGTTTCACTTAACCATAGACCATAGATTCTTTTTAAAGCAACATCATACTAGTAATTATTCCAAATTTTTATTTGCTATGAAGAGATAGAAAAAAAAATTTCATGTGTTTATTTTATGACTTTCAAATGCCAGAGAGTAACAAGTTGTTTTATCAACATTGTGTTTGACATGGATTCCCCATAAAATAATTGAACTGTAGTAACAGATTTAGCAAGAAAAGAAAAATAATGCTGCATAGATGAGCTTTAATAAATTATATGTTCATACTGATATGAACTAGTGGATTTCTGCATATTTCGGGACATACTAGAGTAAAACGAGTTTTATGCTCTCCTTACTTCTTTTGAGTAAGATTTCATGATTTTTTTTACAAAGAACTTTTGTCTTCAAGCCTCTTCTGCAACAAGTTTACTTTTTATTTCTCCTCATAAAATAACTTGACTCAGTCGAGAATTCCTTATTTATTCAGTCTAGCAAAACTTCAATTGATTTCAATATTGCTTTAAATGTTACAGATTTTAACTAGATATTTTGTCTGAAAAGTCATTTTAAGGACTATCTTGGATCATATTGCTGCATTCCTTGTTGAATAATTTCAGCTGAAAGGAGGGACCTCTGTTGGGCTAGAAAATTTGTGTCACGAAGTTACAGGATAATTAATGTACCAAAAAAAAAAAGGACATATATATACAAAGTCCTAATGTCCTAATTAGAGAATTATGAAAAGTCTACAGTATATTTTACATTAGGAGGAATGGCAATAAATCTATGTTCTTGCCAAAACCATCTTATGTGAACTTGTTTACTACACAGTAACTCTCCTTAGGTCTCTAAACAGTATCTCAGACCATTTTAAACACAGCACAACACAAAAATGCTGTGCTAGCATTTTGGGAGGTGTGTTTACAGGGTTATCTGTCAATTTTCTTTTTCTGTTTGAGAATGTCCAGTTTTTAATTACATTATGTCAAAGTGATCCCTCACTGGTTGGTGTAGCTTCTGATTCGGTATATAGTAAAATGTGGGTAAGCAGAAAAATAAAAATTAGCTTCACAGAGGAAAATCCTTAAGAAAAGCCACACCTGGAGTATAGTGTGCTGTTCGAGGTTCCCCAGAACAAGAGATGTGGAATTTCCAGAGAGGGTTCAGCATAGAGTGGCAAAGATTATTAAGGGACCCAAGCAACTATCTTATGAGGAAAAGAACAAGTGAGCTAGGGCTGTTTACCCTGCAGAAGAGAAGATTGAGAGGGAATCTGATTAATATGTATAAATAACTGAGGGGAGAATGTAAAGAAGATGGAGCCAAAGTCTTCTCTGTGGTGGACAGTGATAGGACAAGGAGTAATGGGCATAAATTAAAACACAGGCAGTTCCATCTCCATATGAGGAAGAACTTCTTTACTGTGAGAGTAAAAGAGCACTGGAGGAGGCTGCCAAGAGAGGTTGTGAAAACTCATCAGCCTAGCAGTCAGGAAGCAAGGGCTCCTCCAAAACTTGGAGGAGTGGCTGACACACCAGATAATTATTCCGCCATTCACATGGACCTCAACAATCTGGAGAAATGGGTAAAGAGGAGCCTTATGACACTCAGCAAAAAGAAATACCAATCCAGTACCTGGATATAGCCAGGTAATACCCGCATGCGCAAGTAAATGATGGGTATTAAAAGGCTAAGAATGCATCTAGGCAGAGAAGGTCATTAAGGGACTGGAACATCTCTCCTACAAGGAAAGACTGAGAGCTGGGGCTGTTCAGTTTAGCTTTAGTGTCACACAATTTGAAAAGAAAACAAAAATAAAGAATTCTGATGGGCAGGTGTGAACATGAGCAATCAAGAAAAACAAACAAAGAAACAAATAAACCCAAACAAAAAGCCCAAATGAGCACCGCAAGGACTTTTTTTTTTTGTCATAGTTACTCTTGTTAGCACTTGCTAAGTGGGACTACAGAGAGCAAATGATTTTCCCATCCCTAGTGTTGAAACCGGCCAGTCAGAATTGAAGCTCTCTGGCACAGACACGAAGATGCAATTTTCTTATCCTCATTGATATTGTATAAGATGCAAATACATTTTTTTAATGAAAGAAAGAAACTCCAAACGGTTATATGAGACTTTACCAAAAAAGTTATGAAGTCACATATTTTATATTTTGACATTCATTCCTGGGAACAGGATATGCATCATCATGGATGCAGATATGTTTGTATTTGTAAATAATGAGTCAAAGTTTCTCTTTAGTAAAAAAAAAAGTCTGATTCTCAATGTCTCCATACATCTGATGTTTCTCTGTGGAAGAAAAACATAAATAAGTGAATCTATTGCCATCTGAGCTTTAAATAAGTTCAGTGTTAATAAAATCAATAGATTTCCATAATTATAGAAGAAATAGTCCTCTCTTAAATATTATTGTACAAATTTCTCAAGAAAAAAAAAACAAAGATGCATTTTCATGTATTAATTATTAAAAAAATAATTCTGTGTTTGAACTCTCCCACTGAACATAACAAGCACATTTCCTTTCAGATCACACTCTATGCAGAAATTAGCCATTTGAGTGATGTGTTGAAAGCTCTGAAATTTGTCACACTGCAATGATAATAAAAAAGCTGTAAAAGCTGGAGCATAGTATGGCAGAATCCTCAGTAAAATATGTGTGTCTCCTACTCACTCTCTCCAAATACTTACTTTTTTTCCCATCTTTTTCTTTTGTACTCTGACTTAATACAGAGCTGTTACAAAGTGCTATTTGCGATATACTCGCACAGAGTGAGTATGTAGTTTGTATTCCATTTGAAAATGTTTTCTTAAAAATGATTTTATGGATTTTTTTGCATAGAATATGTGGCAAACCATGCAGAAGGTTAATTAAATTATGTGATATTAAGGATAGGCACTGACCATAAAGTACGTGTCTCAGTATGTCTGTCTCAGAGGTAAGATAAAGGTTGATACAATGCTCTTAGCTTTGTCTACATTATGATTAGTGAAGCACAGTAAAAAGCTACCTTGGAAAGAAAAATTCAGGCTAACATGTGGCACGATTCTGGTTCATCATCAGGTTTTCACTGGGCTGATCTTTTTATCCTCAATCATCGCTAAGAGGTGGTCACTACTCCTACCTATTTTCTAGGTATTCTTCATCATTTGGTGATGACCTGTGGCAGATGTGAGCAAAAATGAATCTAGAGAGTGATTAATGAGTTATAAGACCCAAATCAAGCCTTTACTAAAGCTGAAACTCACTTTGGGGCTGGTAAGTCTATGAGACGCCAAGCTCTAGCTGTAGGACTCAGACTCGAGATCTATTAAAAAAGGGCAGATGAATGAAAAATTCTCAAAAGGCAGAACAAAGCAAATTATGGGTCTGCTAATATCAAACATAAAAATACACAGATATCTAGAGGAAGCACAAGCATGTATGCGATCAGGATATATATCCCTCAATGTCTGGCAGAATAGATGTATGTATGACTGTAGCTGAGGACATCGGAACATGGCAACATCTGAATGAGAGAGTCAGAGGCTCTAGTTCCAGAAACAACAGGGAGAAAACTAAACCTTCTAAGCAGATTTAAACCTGGAGGTTGTGTACACCCTGAGTTAGGAAAATTCATGTCTTAAGATGGGCATACTGTTTTTTTAATAGATCTTGAAATCTTATTAATCAGCTAAAGGTAAATATATATATATATCTCTAACAATCCTTAACAGCCATCTCTACTTGTTTGCTTTTCATCATCCATAAACCTATGGATCTCAGAAAATGTAGTACAATTACAATATGAGTGGATGAGGTTGGAATCAGAACTTGTTCTAAAAGATGAAGATATTTATTCCACATAATCAAATTTCTATGGTAGAATAAGAAAAGCATATGTACAGTGAATATATTATATGAAAATATGAACTTCCCAGACCAAGAGAAACACAGGAACACACGTTCAGTGTAACAAGATCCAATGCAGCTGCCTAGGGAATGTCCTGCTGGTTTGTGATGTAACTGTAACACCTCTGCAAGGCCTCACTCAGTTTTTGTATGGAGAACAATTTGAGTTATTCCCTTCTTATCACAGTATATTTTTTTCTGCTATATGAAACTTTCATGTTTCTTTACAGGTAAAATCCATCTGATCTGAAGTAAGGTATTTTTTGAGGTTTTCTTTGCTAAAATTTCAGTGTAGACTCTTTATGAATATGAATTATTTTTATGAATACATGAATATGCACGTACCTCTCATCGAAGAGTGCAGTCTAGTTTTCTATTTGGGACATTATAGTATTAAATATTATTGAACCTGCCATATATACACAAAAATCAGGTAATGATTCTACTGTTGAATCCTAGTGTGCAATACAACAGACCTTCAGCTGCAAGACTGCTCCTGTTGCATTTACTAGGAAGAAAATAAAATGGAGAAAGGTTATTAGTTTAGGGCCCCTAAGGAGATGAAAAGGTCACTTGTGAACTTTGGAAAGGAGTTGTTCATGACCATCCCAATGAGACAAACTTGGGCACAAGCTTGAATGTGAAATCATTTTCCATTCTCTATGGAATCATGAGATTCAACATCTAGAGTTCCTGAAAAAACATACTACGAGACCCTGAGGCTGAGGTGTGTTAGGAACAGTCCGTTTGTTATTTTTTTACCCTTTTTCCTCTCTCTCTTTTTATGTTTCTGTGGACAAATGTCTTGATTTAATATACTGCTCTCTTTTGCTGCCTTTTCACAGATTTCTGAAAGGAGATTTCTGGCTAACAAAAATCTTGTTTGTGCTAACAGGAAAACATACCTGATAAGTTGATACCATATACATGGCAACAGAACTCAGGGCATGAGATTGAATTGAAGGATTTCACTTAGGAGAACTTTGGTGATAGAATGTCTCACTTGAAAAAAGTTCCACAGCATCACAATGCCATACAAATGGATCAGATAAGACAGTGAAAGATAAGATCAAAGAAGAAGGCAAGATCAAATAGCAGATACTTGCAAAGAGAAGTTTCGCACCCTGCTGATGCCTTGAAATCAAGATATGATTTGTCTTCACATCATGTGAGGGGAAAACACATATTATGAAATGGCAGTTACTGCTGATGTTCTCAGGTTGAAATAACACGGCCATATTAGATGTTGTATCTGTCCATGGGGATATGGATTTGCCAGTCAGGAAACAGAGCTTCCCTGCTTCCAACTGGTTCTTGATCAGGGCTGATGCAGGCCCAAACATTACAGTGGGTTCAGAACTGCAGGTTTAGTTCATTGTCCTGCTCTAACTGCTGTGAGCACATGTCCCCTGGACAGCACCCACTAGAGGTTTTCCATACCCTTCCTGTTTCTTGACCCTCCTTTTCACCACTCTTGTACCAACCTTTCTTCTCTCACTTAAACTATCCATCCTAATTATTTTTCTCCCTGTGCTCCCAGAGTTTTGCAATAGCTCTACTTGTATTTCTGATTCTGTAATTTGGAAATCTCAGGCTTATATGGTATTACCGATAGAATTACCTGGGTACCAAAGGTTTCTTACAGTCCCCTGAAATTATCCATTGAGTTTGAGAGTTTTTTATATAACTCTTCCTTTACCACCTCTGAGATCCTCAGGGTGATGTCTGCAAATGTATAAAATACAATTGGTTTAGTTTAGTCTGCCTTATAACAATAACTAAAAGGTAGAATTACGTATTTATGATTGATTTCAGTGTAGTAACTAGAGAATGATATATACTTCTTGAATTTACAAATCCCCAGACACTGCCCACTCATTGCTTCTGCTTGCATAGCCCTCTTGTGAAATACAGTTAAACAACAATTACCACTCTGGCTGATATTCCTAGGTGAAAACATTATGCTTTTTGAAATAGACTCAAAACAAACTTTCTCTTAACGGTCCAGAAAAAAAACAGGATAGCTGAGTGAGCAGTACCTTCTGATTAACAGTGAGAGAAGGTCCTGCACAAAAATTAAAAAGATGAGAAGGTGAGAGATATGTTTAATGGTAAAAGAGATTTTCCTTGGCTCTGATATGGCTTGGTGTTGCAGTGATGCTGATGGCGAGACTATGCAGTCTGTCAAGGGCACAGACAACCATGATGATTGCCCAGCAATTAAAGACGTAAGTTTCTGATATATTTCTCATTCTCTTCATCATCATTCTCTTCTTTCTTTCTTGGCATGAGGATACACAAATGGTTCTAAAAACATAACTTTATGGGCTTGAATTTTATTCTTAAGGAATGACAACAAAACAATTTCTATATTCCTTATTCTCAAACTTGTCTGTTTCTTTTTTTTCCTGTGCACAGTCTTCTCTGCCTTGGATAGATATTTCAGCCTCTCCTATCCTAATTAGATGTAAGCGCTCAGTAAAGATATCTCTGAATCTCCAGAGCATTCAAACACCTGGCACCAGGATGAATCATTTGAAAAGCTCATTCCTAAACTGAATCATACAATCTGGCATTGTATTAAACAGGCTCTTGATAATTCTGTGAGGAAAACTCCAAAATATAGATTAAAATTGCCTGACACAAAGAGAGACTTTCATAAAAAGCCCTATCTGTCTTACAATTCACTCCATAAAAGACAGGACATGTTGAACTTACCCTTGAACTCTGGCAGTATATTGCACATCTGGGTCTTCCTTAAGGGCCCTCTTGCCCTATGGCCTTATTTAATGCCACATTTTCTTTTTCCCAACATTTTCTTGATTTTTGATGCACAATTCCTGTGGGCAGTCAGACAAATGCACTCTTTCAAGCTCTGCATCATTCTTAGTCTTCTAATACATAGACATGTCAAAATAAATAAAGTTCCTTGTGCTTAACAGAGACAGGACAAAAAGCAATAGCCTTAAATTGCAGCAAAAGATATTGAGGCCTTTGGCAGGCCTAGACAAAAGCCTGTACTTTTGGCTTTCATTAGTACGTTAAATATATTCACAAGGTTCTTGTACCTAGTTGTAACCAGTATTTTCACACACACATGCATACACACTGAGTTAGTGGTTTTTTTTTAATTTTATTTTTATTCTTTCTAGTAAGTTTTATATCCTGATATCTATACCAAGGACATTCAGTTAAATCTAGATGACTTCTTACACGAGAGGAACTCTTCTGCTTTGCTGGTTCACAATTTCTAGCATGTAGTCAATAAATAGTGTATGTCACACTTAGATATATACCATGCACAGTATATTTAGCTTTATTTGTTATCCTGTTTTTCAGAAAGTGCCAAATTTTATTTTTGCAGCTGCTTAAAATGAATACTGTAGGCAGAAGATAAAAGGGCTTGCCAAGCTGATATACTTCAAATAAGTGTATTTATTGCCAGAGCTATTAATGCAGATAGTGGAGTACAAACTAAAAGCACAACATTAAAAGCAAGCTCCTACAGCTATGCCCATGTTCTGTAAAAATATCACATAATTAATAATTATCTAAATGTACAATTTGTTTTGTGACTTATGCAAAGGGTTTTTTTCTTGACATTTCATTTTATTTCTTTAGTCTGAGTTCCTTTACTGAAATTTGTGACTGCATATTTCTATGGTAACCCTGGAGGAGGGAATGGAAGGATGCCCAGGGAAAGAAAGAGAAGATGTTGCAAGAAAGAAAACAACATGAAACTGAGAAAAACAACCAATGGGAAAAAAAAAAAAAAAAAAGAAAAGAAATTGCAACAGCTTTTAGAGGAGGCTCACACAAATAACACTCCACAGACAAATATGAAAAATAAATGACAAACATTTTTTGAATCAAAGCTCTGAATACCCTTGTGCTAGGTAAACCATCCTTTCTGTTAGCTGTGCACATTCAGGCAATTTGTTCGGGGAGCAATAGAAGGAAATGCAGGGAAAGATGCTGGACACTACAAGTACCCTAAGATCTGTGCCTATGTTCCCTAAACTTCACAAATGGAATGTATTACTTAACCTCATACATTTTGCTAATGGCATTTAGGTTACTGACATGGTCAAATGTAGCTGAAGGAGATACAGACACCTCCAAAAAGTGACTTCTTCCCAACAGAGGTGCCCACTTCTCACCATTGATCATGTAAGACATTTGACTCTTGATTCAGGTAGATGACCTAAATGCTTAAAGTCAACATTTATCTTGATTTCTAGTGGGAAAAAAAAAAAAAAGATAAAAAAGATAAAATTGCCCCACTATTTAAATGCATGTGTCTATTAGAAGTATCTACCTTCCATTTCAAAAGAAGTTAAAACTCCAACTTCTTAAAAATACATTGATATTAATGGGAAAAAAAAAGCAAAAGAGAGAGAAAATGATCTTTGGAACTACTGTGTAGAGTGATTGATTCAAACAATTCAAATCAAGCTTTGCATTTGAACACTTAACAACTTGAGAAATATCTAGCACAATACTAGATATTTAAAGCTAATTGGACTGTGACTATTTATAAAGGAAAGAGAATCTCAGCAGTAGCATTTGGTCTGTTTTCAGCACCCTTGCTGCATGGTTATTGCCCGTTAGAGACTTGATTTTACACATTGTGACACATGGGCATAATTGAAATTGCACACTTTCTAACATAGACCACTACAGCTCCCACCACCATGTCCCTCTTCATGAGACATGATGATAATAGAAGGTAAGTCCTTGTCAACATCCTAAAATAGAGGGTAGGTCATTTAAATAAAAAGGAAATCATCTTGCATATGACCTTCTCTGGTTAATGCTACCCTTTTCTCCCATGGCTATTATATCAATATGGGTATTTTTATTTTCCTGCTGGATGTAGACCATCACTGGATGTCACATACCACACACAAAAGAGCATTATACAAGAAGACTACAAACAGGGCACATTCTAACATTAATATCACTATTGTAAGCAACAAACTACCCATTCGCACCATTATTTCAATTTTTATTCTATTTAGTACATTTAAGTGAATTTGTTTTTCCACTGTTGATTAAGTTGACTACTGATATTTTTAGACAGAGAACCTATTGTTTCAAGAACAATGATGACCGTGACAGAGCCCACCCTCTTCCTGAGTTCAGGGTCAATGCTTATGTGAATAAATGTTATGTTAAAATATGCAAAGAAGTGGAACTAGATCTTAAATCACTGTTATCCGTCAACAGCAGTGCTTGACTCTTTTTTCATACAATCTTGTATATAAAAGCTGAATGACATATAAAAACGTAGAGAGAGACAAAGAGTGCATCAAACATTCAGTGTTCCCTGTTCTTGAGAGAACAGAAGTGAGAAATAACAGTCAAAAGAGTTGTAGAGCTATCAGAGAAGTTTTCTCAAAACAAAAATTCTTGAAAGTAAATTTTACTTAAGCGCCCACCCTAATTATCATGTGGGTTCCTCACCTGACACAAAGGATAAATTCCTGTTTTCCAGCCGAATGACTGATTTCTATATTATGGTAAAAAATAATAAAATAAAATATAAAATAAAATAAAATAAAATAAAATAAAATAAAATAAAATAAAATAAAATAAAATCTCTGCATACCATCATATGATATTGCATATCATCCACTGCCCCTCCTATGCAAGCTGCATTATTGTGCAGAAAAACACTGAAGGATGTTAAGTGAACCTAGTCAGTAGAGTAAGAGGATATAAAAGATCTGGGACCAGAACCAAGGTTTCCATTTTCCCTGGCAAATATTTAAGTTAAAAAGAAATGTACTCTCTTCTTTTCATAAATCACTATGGGGCCAAAATATGTACTTGAGCAGGCAGTCTGGGTACTTTTCTGCTATCTATTATAAAGAAAAAGAAATTTATAATATCAAATTTCAGAATTGTTATTTTATTAAAAACTGTGATTTTTAGATCCGGTAATTAGCATCCAGGATTTTTTAAATAATTGGTTTTCAGGTGAGTTAAAAATTTGACTATGTCAACCTATCTTTGGGCTAGTGAGATCTGCTTACTTAGTTTTAAAAAAAATCTCTAAAGAGTTATTTAACAAAATGTTTTTAGTATTACCTAGAAGACTAGAATTAACCATCTAAGAAAGAAATGAAATTATAAATAATATATATACCACAGGGAATATCTTATTATGAAATATCAAAACAATAAATACAGGATATATATTAAAAATAAATATTAATAATTTCAAAGCCAAGTACATAATTTCCATACATACACAATCACAATCAAACATCATCCTCACAAAAATTGGTTGATTATATGATGATATTCAGGAAGCAAACTAAATACCGAAATATCTTGCATAATCCCCTCAAGGACACAGTATAGTTATCTTTGTCACATCTCCATCTGTGATGCACTTTTCCTCTGGAGGTGAATTGCAATGTATTTCTAGATTCTTTTGCTCTCTTCTGCATGTGCCCTTGACATACCACAATCTATATGTTTCACAGTAACTAGCAGTTAACCCTGAAGAATGGTAAGCAGGGATATGTGAGTCAGAGTTTCTCAGCTCATGGTCTATCAATCACATATGGTTTGGTAGGCCAGACAACAGGACCTTCACAGTATGAGACCACAGTCTCAAGAAATCCCGCTGAATGATATATTCCCCTTGCTGTCAATGTCTGTACAATGCTTCTGATACATAGCATTTGATGCACCATACAGGATAGATGGCTGCATTAACGTCCTTGGCACATCAAGGAAGTGAAATGTGGGATCCTCTGCTACAGAAAAAAGAAGCTTGGGAATATGTAGGCATTTGATTCTCTCTCTGTGCCTTACTAAGTAATTTATGCCAGTAGACTCAAAAGAGAATCTCAATATGCCTCTCAAATACTCTTAAGCTTTAATATAGATTCTTTTTGCAGTTAAATGTCCATGGTGAGAAAAAAAAAAAATCTTACAGAGTGAGCTTTTACACATTTCATAATGAAACCTATTGCTTTGGTAATCACTTTGTATATTTTACCTTCCTACAAAGATTTTGTTTTATACCAGAAGGTCAGGATTATGTTTATAGCAATTAAGCAAAAATTTTCCATTTCCTATTTTGGAGAATTGCAACAAAATTCAATTATTATTATTATTATTATTTTTAAGCATGCATATTTTAAGAAACTCCTAAAACTCCTAAAGATATGGAAGTTATTTACAAAATATCTGTAAATTTTGTATCTAGAACTGCTCAGCCTGTGACTGAATCATAACCCATGATATTGAAATTATTTGTGTCATAAGTACTTTCTTGTAAGTTCCCAGCACAATTTTAATTACTGTTGAGTAGCAAAATCATTATACAAACTCCTTTTATAACATTTTTCACATTGGATGATTGTTATTTTTTAGAGATATTTCCATTCTAAATGTTATACTCCTGTTCTTCCTGTTCACCAGTTCCTCCTGTTCTCCTCCTTCCTGTTCACCAGTGCTCAGTAGCAGTACACAGAAAATATAAGGCATAAAGTATGAATTTCTGCTGATACACTTTTAATGGAACACGAAGACCTAAAGTAAAATACATATTTAACTCAACAGTGCTTAACACATTAGAAAGTGACTTAGAAATTCGGGTAGTCAGAAAGTAATGACCCATGTGAGAATTTTACCAGGAGTAAGGAACTTTGCTATATAGCCTTGCTAAAAGTCTGAAAGGCCCTTTGAAAGTCAAGTTAAAAAAGTCAACCACCCCATTTCACATTTTTGGTTTATAAACTGGAATGATAATTAAAATCACAGAATCACAGGATCACAGAATGGTTGAGGTAGGAAGGGACCTCTAGAGATCATCAAGTCCAACCCCGCTGCTCCAGCAGGGACACCCAGAGCACAGGGTGGCATCCAAGTGGGTTTGGAAGATCTCCAGAGAAGGAGACTCCACAGCCTCTCTGGGCAGCCTGTGCCA
>JAWLRI010001085.1:1692566-1759063 GCA_034781795.1 Crypturellus tataupa
ATCCCATCATAGAAGGCTATCAGGTTAGTCAAGCATGATTTCCCTTTTGTGAATCCATGCTGACTAGTCCTGAGCACTTTTTGTCCTCCACATGCCTAGAGACAGTGGCCAGCACTAGCCGTTCCATCACTTTTCCGGGGACGGAGGTGAGGCTCACCGGCCTGTAGTTGCCTGAATCCTCCTTTTTGCCTTTTTTGAAGACTGGCGTGACAATTGACTGAGTTGATGTGTTCTTCAATACCCAGAGTGCTCCCTCAGCAAGTTTGCTGATGATATGAAACTGGCAGGAGTAGCTGGTACCCCAGAGGGCTGTGTTGCCATCCAGAGGGACCTGGACAGACTGGATAGCTGGGCAGTGAGAAACCTTGTGATATTCAACAAGGTTAAGTACAAGGCCCTGTACCTGGGGAGAAATAACCCCAGACACCAGTACAGGCTGGGAACCGATCTACTGGAGAGCAGCTCTGCCAAGAAGGACCTGGGTGTCATGGTGGACAACAAGTTGACCATGAGGCAGCAGTGTGCCCTCGTGACCAAGAAGGCCAATGGGATCCTGGGGTGCATTAAGAGGAGCGTCTCCAGCAGGTCGAGGGAGGTGATCCTGCCCCTCTACTCAGCCCTGGTGAGGCCACACCTGGAGCACTGTGTCCAGTTCTTGGCTCCACAGTACAAGAGGGACATGGATCTACTAGAGGGAGATCAGTGCAGGGTTACAAGGATGATCAGGGGCCTGAAACATCTGCCCTATAAGGAAAGGCTGAGAGAGCTGAGCCTGTTCAACCTAAAGAAGAGAAGGTTGGAATCTGATCAACATCTATGAATACCTTAAAGGAGGGAGTGAGGAGGATGGGACCGGTCTCATTTCAGTGGTGGCCACCAACACACCTAGGGATAATGGCCACAAACCGAAGCATCAGAAGTTCCACAGGAACTTAAGGAAAAAGTTTTTAACAGTGAGGGTAATGGAGCACTGGAACAGATTGCCAAGAGAGGTTGTGGAGTCTCCTTCTCTGGAGATCTTCAAAATGCACTTGGACGCAATCCTGTGCCACGTGCTCTAGGTGACCCTGCGTGCTTGGAGTGGGGGTTGGACTAGATGATCTCTAGAGGTCCTTTGCAACCTTAACGATTTATGATTCTATGATTCTACTCTATGTTATGCTTACTTTTATAATGGTACTCTAGTATTTATAATAACTATCTTTTCTCCTGTTAGCTGCCTCTGTATGCTATCTAAATTCATGCTTAAAATGACTACAATTCCTCCATAAATATAAAGGAACTATCTCTTAAAGATAGTGGGGCTGAAATGTAACAATGATTAGAAAATTTTTGTCTTAACCAGTTGGTTGCATCAGCCAAATCTCAAGAAGAAGATAATGGGACAGAATACTCTGAAATGTCAGAAGAGAGATACAACAGTGTGTGATGTGTACATGTGCTATTTTCGAGAAAAAATTGAACACGATCCAAAGCTGATACTGATTTATTTGTGTCTCATAGATAAAGATATTTCTTCATTATCCAGAAGTACATTTCTTGACAATATGGCAGATAAACATGTATAGTTATGTAAAAAGTACTGATGTACCAAGTACGGCCATAATAATTAAAGGACTCCATTATACTTCTTAAAAGTTTAATCATTTTTCAAGATCATAACTGCATATTCATTTCTTTGAGTCCAGTTTATCTATAATACAACTGTGTTTTCAGGAAGAAAAAAAAAGTACATATACTATAAAAATTCTTCTTTAATAAAGAGAGAAATCTGGACCATTATTTGACACAAAGGCAAGAATCATCATTTTGTTTTACTATAATAATGCTCAACAGGAAGATTATATTATTGACCATGTATATGTCATTGCTCATGTTAAAACAGGAATATAAATAGAAAAAAAAGAAAAAAATCATAAGTAAATGTGCTATTCTAGAAAGTCACATAGATTATGGTCTACAAAGCTCTAAATTAGTTTACATGTATGTTTATGGTGCAATAGCTCCTCATGAACTGTCATCACACACCTGGTTGTGGTCAATAAACAATAAAAAATGAAGAAAAACATTTCCATCTTCTGCAAAACCTTGATGAAAGACTGGATCATCAAGCAGAACATACTACCAAAGAAACAATGGACCAGACAGCGCCTATGAAGTTGACTGATCAGAGAGGTCTGTGAAGCAGACCACAGAGAGGATAACGTTCTTTGACCAGATTTATATTCCTCCCCTTAAACTTTCCTTAAACTTAAAAACTAGAACCACTAAACTCTGTTTTAGAACAAAACTTAGAACATTATTAACTGCAGGTGACACTGGATTTTGCCTAAAGGAATGGGATACCCTCTTGTTTTAAATGCTGTAAATTCCTACTGTCTATTTTTAAAAAAAAATAATAATTATATAATTTTTGGCTCTCTTCCGACCTCCAGGATAACTGTACTCACTGATCTCACTACAGTAAGTACAGTCCACAGCAAATTCAATACTCACCTCAGTATTCTCCTTCCCTTCCAATTAATGTAAGAAGTCTGCATTAAATGTAGAAAATTTAAGTATTAGGGATTTTTCACTATTTTCTTTCTCTTGATGAATAAGAAAGGATAGCATTCCAGCAGGCATCAGGATAGAATAGGCCCATCCAATTCCAGTAAGATGATTGTAGTTAGACACTTCCTGTAAACAAGACATATCCAGCTTTCTTTTATTTCTGTTGAAAGAAAGAAAGGAGACATAAAGGAATATTATAACAACTAAAACACTTTGGTAACAATAATGCTGTTAGTAGTTGCCAAATGTCAGTACGGATCCAAAGGATTTAGTCCTCACATTATCTCTTCAATGAATTTTCCTGCAGTGAATTGACAGATATCACTTTATTATCTGAATGAATTTGGTTGATTATTCTTCAGTTAATTGGATATTTAGTCCAAATCAAGTTGACTGCAAATAAGATACTTAAGCCAACAAATACTTGGCTTAGTTTACCTGCATTAAAAAGTCTATAAAGAACAACCCTGCTCGCAGCAGTAGAAGAAATTTGAGTTGATATAAACTGTTCACACTATTCTTTCAAATCAGCTTAGCTACAAATTAAAGCCTTGGTCTTTCCAGCACCTAAAGAGAACAATCTTTAAAGATTGCCTGCATTTTTAGAAATCTACTCATCATCACCCGGTAGGAAACAGTGAATAAACAAAGCCTGGATTTTCCAGGCTTTGAGAGAGATTTTTGTAAGAATGTGTTTTCTCACAAAAAGCATTAGTTGAGTGTCCTGGATGAATGATTTACAAGGCTACATTTTATCTGCACATGATTTCAGATATATTCTGTTACCTACATCACCTGTTTTTGTCTCTGTGCCCTTCTCAGATAAATGGTGTATTTTAAACTATCAAATAGCAAAAAATTAACAGGACACAGAATGCTGAATCTTCAAAGACTTATGCAATAAGAGTCAACACAGTTAGGAGGCAGAAAGTCATAAAATTTTTTCCTGCCTGTTATTTATTTATTTACTCAGCAATTTCATCTTTTTCCTTGACTTTTGTAAATTTTCGCATTCATAAATTTTGAAATGTAATACTAGAAGAATGTTGCTGTAATTGATTTTAATTGCTTTCACCTTTGCAACAGAGATGATGGAATAAATATTATTTATTCTTAAATTTCTCAGAATTTTTTTAAAATCTCATTGACGAGTTAAAAATCTCTTGAGAAAAGATATTTCCTCTTTCATGACCTGAAGTATTTCCTAAATATTGTGCAGATGGCACATATGCTGTATTCTGCAGATGCTCAGAATTCTGTCCTCTTCATTTTTTAAAGAATTGTCAAAAGAAAAAAGTATCTTCTGCATAAGACTGTGGCAAATTAACTATTAATCAGACTATTAATCAGAGCTTTCCTATATAGGGAAAAATAGGTTTGTTGTAGTTCAGCTTCTGTTCTGGAGCAAAGTCCATGCCTGTTTTCCTACTCTCAGCTAACCTATATGTCCCCAATGCATAAAAAAATATCATGACCTAGTCTGCAGTTTAGGCTTCCTTCACTAAAGCAAAACTGTGTTCTCTGTCTACCAGACAATCTCATTTAGTTAGTTTGAAAAGACCAATTACAACAGCTTTAGTTCTTGAAACTTGCCGTATGACTTGACTGTATGTAGTGGATTTTGAAGGAGACACCAAGGATTTTGATTACTACTGAGCTGAAATTTTTGGAATGATATATCCTGACTTTTTGCTCAAAATACCATATAATCCAACTTGGATCTTTTACTAGCAATAATTAGACCTTATTTGCATAAGGATCTTTTAACAACATTTTTTGGAAAAATATAAATAATAACATTAATGACATTTCTAATATCACTTCAATTTTACTAAGAATTTAGAGAAAGAAAGAAAAATCAATTCCTAGTCCTCTGCACTTTCCATCAGCAAAAAATGATCAGTTTCTGAATTGCTTTCTTGAACACCTAACCCTTGACCTTGGAGTAGATTATGGGCCTTCCTTAATGTCAGAGAAGAAGGCAGTTTAATTTATGGCAGTGAAAAATTTATCCAGTTATAAATCTCTTCAAATTTAGATAATATTTTAGATATTGTACATCTGTCAGTCCAAAATCGTAGCAGCCATTTGTTGTCACTGGTCAAGACTGTTGAGATCTCCAGCAAAGTTATTTTATATAATCCTTATTTTATATAATTTATATAGTAAACATCTTTCTTAGATTATATGTGCTCTGCAATTAATAAGGTGAACAAAATTTTTATTCTGAGGCATTGTAGTCTAACAAAGACACTTCAAGTGCAGCTGTATTTTAAGCAGATGATAACATCTGTCATTACACTTTATACTAAAAACAAATTTAGGATTTCAGACACTAAAATATGTTTTTTTTTCATGAAGATCATGTAAGTGATGTGGGGAAATGTAAATAACACTTCATCACATGTTTTTTCAATTCGTTCAAGCCTTTCTAATAACTAAGAAAACAAGAAAAATGTTCTTTTTCTTCTACTTTAATTTCTATGATTACACTCTCATTAGAAATACTTAGTAGCTACAATAAAAGGATTTCAGCTAAAATTTATTTGTGAAAAGATGTCTTTACATTTCAAAATGGATGAGTTGAGTTCATCATGAACACTACAAAATTTTTAGCTAGTGAGGTTTTCCTCCCATTAACCTGTGGACTTAACAGTAAACATAAGTAGTGCAGGAACAGATGTCAGGGATTAACTGTTAAAAGGTGATTAATTTTATTTTCTCACCTTCCACTTTCCAAGCTGAATGTTTAATGTTGAGATTTGTAAATAAAGCATAGAATAATCTCAATACACTACTATATATGGAATATAAATGAATGTGTATGTGTGTGCATAAAACATCAGAATAAATATCAGAGTTGGAATTTAAAAAAAGGATGTTATTTGGAAGAAACCAAACAGACAACTGTGGATCACAAGGAATGAAGCAGAATGCCGATTGTAACATATCCATACAGGAGATAAGCGCACAGCACAGATGTGGAGCATAATTCTGGCTGGCTGGCTGGCTGGCTAGCTCACAAATACACAGAATAAGATAGATAAAAAGTTTCGGTATCAAAGGGATTTTTTTTTTTCATTGTGTTCTGAGCTGCCTTCCTCAGAGGAATTCGCTGTCTGTTTTGCTGCACTGGTAAAACCAGTGTATTCAGTCCTTGTTTGCCTAGGCTTTCTAAACTGGAGATAGCCATGTCAGAAAGGTGGCAATGTCTAAAACATAGATTCCCTCCAGTTGTATTAAGAGCTATTAGCAGAGTGAAGCTTTTTGGTTCTGATTTCAGCCCACTATTGACAAGATAGTGTGGAATTATGTAGCAAAATATGGAATGTGCAGACCTCTGTACATTTAAGTGTTTGGGACAAAATTGAATGTATAATTTGTTATAATTTGACTCTAAGATATCACCCACATTTGAATGCACTTACATCTTTAATCAATTCTGACTCAGTTTGACTCATACCAATGTCTATGAAACATAGGAGATGTTTGTCAATTTGTCAATTCTCATGCTTCAGAACATTGAGCTAGCCAGAACTTAAAAGTCCTGAGCTTTTTCCTTTATAAAATGCCTTTGAAACATCCTCTATCAAAATACCGGATTGGAAAGATCACTGATGTGTTCTGCTAGAATAAAAGAACTCTCACATTTTTACTGTGTACCTATATGTTACTATTTTTTTTCCTGTACCAAAAACAAACTTGATGTTTCTCCTTTCTGAAAAGTTCAACTGTTTCTATTTAGTTAAACTATCCCTTTCTCCCTATGTAAATTCATTTTTTTAAAATAGAAAAATATCAGAAAAAAAAAACTCTCAGAAAAAAAAAAGTTGTCAAAGAATAAGAGAATTATAATGATAAATGGATTATCCAAGACAATGCATGCTTGTTCTTATTTACTTGTTTTTATTCATGTAGTATACCATAGTACATATAGTACACCATGGAGTACCATGAATTTCAAGTTTAGAAAGTAGAGAGATCTCAACCTACTGCCATGGATGATTTATTAATAGCAAGTTCCTCTGAAGAAGGCAAATAGATCAGCTTTGGGGGGCATTTTCCAGATTGTGAAGTTCTCACTCATTAAAGGACATTTTTTGTTAGACAGAGGTGACCTCGTCTACTTTGGTAGCAAGGGGGGTGAAGCCATTGGATCTGCAATCATGTAACAGAGGGAAACATTTGTACCAAATGAAGAGATAATTTTTTTATGGTTAAAATTTTTTTATTTAAAACTTTTTTTTACCAAAAAAAGAAAATTATAGGCTCTTATATATTTAATCTCTTAAAAACATGCAAAAATATTGTGTCAAGTATTAGAGCAGTACTGCAGTGTCATTTTCACTCAATGTCTGATAAATATATTTATAAATTTCACACTACATTCAAGGAAATCAAAGTTCTTCAGAGACCTTTTTTACAACCCTTACTGCTATATCTAGCAGGACATCAATAGATGTTTGACATGACTCAACAAAATTTATATGACAGCTTCCAAAAATGCAAGAAAACTGTTTCTTTGAACAATGGAGGTGAAAGAATTTAAGATATTGTCAACTCTGAGGGCAATATCCTTTTTCACTGAAATAGTGTAAGAACAAATCTTACACCATTAGAATGGGTCAGTACCTCTAGTATATGACAACTCAAGAATCAAAGATAATATTAAAACCTGGCAATATCAGGAGATTAAACTTGTATGAATACTAAAGACTATTTAAAGTATTTAGCATACACTTTATATTTATTAATCCCTATTTTAACACATAATCAGTGGTATTCCTTAACTTTTATACTGTGATTTTACAGACATTGCCATAAAGAAAGTTCCTTAGAAAGTTTTCCTTCACCTACAGAATCTGATTTTGGAGTGTCTGCACATCGTGCTGGTATCCAGCATCTCCTCATCAGGCACCTTCATGCTTGCTTGTTTGAGACCTCCCTATGCACTCCTATCCCTCCCTTCCAAGCTCTCTTTTGCTGCAGCCTGATGCTTCTCTTTTAACAATCTGCTTGTTTCCTGCTATTTCTTGCCCTAGTCTCCCCTAACACCTACCTTTCAACTTCAGTCTATTATTGCTGCTTTTTTATTATCTTTTCCCTTCACAAAGTTTTTTGTAAATCATGCTCCTGCTTTGTTCTCTCTACTGAGCTGCTCTCCATTCACTATCACAACTACAGAGGCATAGGACTATCTGCTTTTCAGTGCTCAGTTTCACCATTCAACATATTTATGTTTAAATTCTATGGTCAAACTGAAAAATCACAAGTCAACTCCATTCTTATATTGATAGCAACTAAAACAGCATTTCTCCTAGCTCTTTCTAGATGAACTTACCTCACAATACTTATTTATTTTGCAAAATTCTACAGGAGTTATCGACATCATATTTTTTAAAGAATCTGACTTCATTTGACTATTAATGGTCTCCTCTTAAAAGGAGACACCAAACCCTGAGAAAACTAATCAATATTTAATATATATCAGAATATAATTACTATTAAACATTTGTTGTAGAAATATAACCCTGCTGTTAGTTTATCTAAATTTCAAAAGTATCAATAAAGGAAGTACTGTGAAGTGACAAGGTAGTATTTCAATGTTTGGTGAAATTATTATCATTCAAAACACAATCTATTAGTACTGCTAAATACACAGATATCAATATTATCAGATAATTAATCACTTAAAATTGTTTTTTAAAGATCGGGGAGAAATATCAGGATAGATTCTAACATAATATTAATATAGGACAAAAAGTACACATCAAAATGAATACAGAAAAATTCAAGCTATTCATTATTTTGCTTAACTGCCATGTTCTGACATGGAGTGTCACTAATGGCTTGATCTCATCTTTCCAAGTCAAAGGGACAAGGAGTATAAAGGAACAGGGAAATTGCCAAAGATGACCATTAGAGATGTGGCCTTTAGAGATAAAACTGTGGATGATAAAAGGGAAGCAAAGCCTTAAATGCTCTACAAGATCCATTAGATCAGAAGCAAAGAAAAGAAACAATCCCTCAGTCTGAGGAACACATTCAAGACTATGCATGGTACAGTCCTTGTCCTGCTCTCCATCACAGCCCCTGCTCATTTCAATGAGATACTCACATGCTGCATGTTAACACTAGGGGAATCTCATTTAGTCTGTTGGTCTAATTCTCTTTCTAGGAGAGAGTATAATGTGACTGCAGGTGGCTTCATATTTCTATTTCCCTTCACAAGTATTGATTCCGAAATGGAATGCTTTGACATTTTTGACATTTTCTTTGACTGGAGTACTTTCTCCCCTGGTTAATGCTGGTCTTTGTCCTCTATCGTCCCTTTTAGTCATGATTCTTATCTCATCTTCTTTCCTTCCCACTTTTTTTGTGGCATCTTAGTTTATGGCAATTCCCCAAAGCTCTGTATTGCTATTTTCAGATAGAGAGAGCTGAATCTCAGCAGTGCTCTTCATTTTTATTCGTCTTTTGCTCAAGAGCTCCATCAGAGACCAATGTGTGCTTGCTAAGATTTCCGGCACTTTGAAACCTAGTGCTTACGATTGGGAATTTGAGATCTTCATTAAAATAATAATGTTTTATTGATCCCATGATTACTTTATTTACCTTGCTGTTTCCTGTTTTTAATTACAACAATTTAGAGACTCTCTGAAGTGTTGCATTTGTCAGACTAAATAGCGCCAGCTGTTTGGAATGAAATCATGTAGAAGATACATGGGTCAGATTATTTTTAGATGGAGAATACTGTCCAGTATTTTCTTATTAAGGGTTTCAAATAGGCACTGTTTTTTAATTAGAAATTGCTATATAAAAAACACAAAGCTCAAAATATTGCTAAACTAATGTCAGTGAAAAAGTAAGCGAGAGAATTTCAAGAGAATCTTTTAGCATTAAATCATATTTTACAGTGTATATAGGCTATACGTGGCTGTTATTTTTGTTGTCACCTCTAACTGTTGCTTCTTGACACTACAATGTCTCCTGTTGCTACCTCGAGCCATGCCAATGCCTCTGTCATGGCCTCTGGTGTGACTGTCACTTCTCTGCTGCAGGTGGTGGTGAGGACAGCAGCAAAAGTACCTATGAGAGTGAGAGAAGCCATGAAAAAAGCAACAGTAGAAATTTCTTCAGGGACCTGATTACCTTGATTGCTTTTTCAAACAAGAGGTGATTTCTACAATGACCAATTATACACAAAAATTATGATAAGTTTGTCATCTCAGTTCCTCTCACTCTCCCCTTCACTTCAGAATGAGAGAAAACAGGGAGCTGCTTGAAAACTTGAGAGTATGCAGCTGGCAGAGAGCTAAACAAGGAAGATATTTCTGGAGGACAGTTTATTTGTTGAACAATGCACACTCAGGTCATTTGAAATTCCTTAAATTAATCTAAAAAAAAGAGAATATTTAAAAATCACTAAATAAATTATTTGAAAAATTCTAATTGCAGTTGGATAGTGGATTATTTATATAATAATGTGTTCTGATAATTTCCTTTTGAAATTTTCCTCAAGTACATTTCTAAAGTGGACAAAAGAAATGAAATGTTATCCATGTTCATTTTATTTTTTTTTAGCTGAAAACATAATACTTTGAATTGACTTTAAAGAAATAGCTGAATAATTATTATTAATTTAGCTCTGTAATGGTTTATGGTTCAGCTGTCTAAGGCACTCTGGTAAGACTCAATTTAGTTTTATCTATGTTCAGAGATATCTGAAATAACTTTAGAAAATTTGCCTTAGAACAAATTTTCCAAAAAGAATTCAGTGATTGAGTAAAGCACAGACATTCAAAATCTTATCCAGTTTTTGTGTAATCAACAGGATATCATCTGAAGTCTGTGTTCTGTTTTGCTTTGCTTAAGTTTCTGCTCGTGTCATGCAGGTACCCATTCTTTTCCCAGGCTGATTTTGACAGCTGCATTCATGATGAGGAGGAACATGAAATCTGTTGCAATCTTTAAACTTAACATCCCTTTTGTATATATTTTACTTAAATTCCTGTTTCCTGTGTTTTCTGTTTCTACAATAATTTTGCAGTTAGTGGTCACACAAGATGCAGTATTCCTTTGCTGAAGTGATTTAAATATTCTTTTACTTCTCCAAAGAATATTTTGCTCACTGGTCTATGCCTAAAGACTGCTTTGGACACACTGAGACTCTGCTATCAAAACCATACACTTACCAATGAATTTCTAAAGATTCATTAGGCCAAAGAATGGGGTCAATGACAACTTGGCTCCTCAGTTCATTAATCAGCACTTTTGCTTAGATGGAAAAGTCTGGGATTAATTGACTGATCTAATGACCGTTTCTGAATATAATGGGAAGCAGTTACTGGCAAAAATATGTGGACATCTCTCAGTGAAAGAGTGGAAAGCCAGGTCTCTTCTTACCTTTCTGTTTAGCATTGCTATATATACGCTTTCTTTTTGACTCCCTCTCCAAAGCTCTCCTTGTGATGGAATAAGGAGCAATCATAGGAGGAGGAATAAAGAGGAAGGAGGAATAAGAAAAAGAACTATACAATTTGTTTTTCCCACCATGAACAAAATGAATGTATTCATATTGGTAGAATTAATAGTCCTTCCTGTGAAAAACAGTGTATCATTCTCTTCTGTTCATAAAGGTAAATTCTATTTGAGTCTATCAGAATGGAACAACTAGAAACTGTTACAGTTTTCATCTATTTATTTTACAATAACAATAGAAATAAAAGCTAAAATGAGAGTTTAAAAAGTTTAATTGTCTGCTCTTGAAATCTTCCCAGTATCTGCTGAATTTTAGTAGTTTACTAGTTCAATGAGAATTTAAAAGAAAATTAAACATCACAAATACTTATATCAAATTTATACTTCTATGTAAAGTAAAATGGACTGTTATAGATGACCATATTAAGTGCTTTTCCTAGTCAGGTTCCAGCTGTGCTTAGGTGCAAAAAGACTATACAGTTTTTTCATGAAATGGAAAGCTGAACATTTGAAAAATATAATACTCTGCAGTAAGACACAGTAGATTATAAACAAGACAGAAATTAGGTTTATTCATATGTTCTGTTCTTTCAAATAAATCTGTTGCAGCTGAATGAAATTCATCTTACTGACAATTTCTGTTGTAATTGTTGGTGATATTGAAATGAACTGGGATTAAAAGGTTCACTGTCAGTTTCTTTTATAGCAAGAATAAATTAATCCCTCTGTCAAAGACAAACCATGCGGTATGATTCTTGACACATGGTTCAATGTGCTTAACTTTCTACAATGCTGAAAGAGTTAATTACTTTGAAATCTCACTTTGAAGTAAATGATGAAAGCTGGAGGAATAAGGGAGAAAATACACAAACAGGCTAGAAGAATTGTAGCATTGTCAGTGAATTTTGAATTAAGGTCTGAGAAATTTTGAGGTTTGCAGCTGCAATGTACAAGGAACATAAGCTGGTTCCCAGCATAATTCACTAGCGCTCACTTTCTTTTGTGAAGCATTTAACATATATACTGTATTCATATGAAAAGTTTTTAGGTTTAATTATGTAATTCTTGTCAGATTAGGCTACAAGAAGAAAATTTCATTCCAGTACTAAAGACATTATTTTCAAACAAGACCAATGAGAGGACTGGAGCTGGTGTTGGTAAGTGCATGAGAACACCAGACATATGGGATCAAATTATGCCATATCCCCTTTCCCCCAGGATAACTTCCCACTTCTGGCAAACATACACACTTCTTCTCCATAACTACCACTAGTCAACTTTTTTTGCCATGTTTTTCAGTGTCCACGGGAGGAGGCCATGTATTTTACTGGTCATACCTGCCAAGTATCAGCCACAGCCAGAGGAGGTCCAGGTAAGGGGGCAACTCCGCAGTGGTGCTGGGAGGGCTTGGGCTCAGGCATGGCCAGGCGCAGGCAGCTCTTCAACATCCCCTGGACATCATCCTTCCCACGGTTGTCTGATAAGACTTGTTGCCAAAGGTTGTCCTGAGATGCAAGATATCCCTAAGGAAAATTTCCTTAGTAGCATTTTTTGTTGTGATCTAAGAGAATTTGTTTTCTCTGTTTTGTTCCTTTGAAAGAGTGGCTATTATTTATTTCTCCAAATTACAATTTGAGACATAACTTTTGTTCCTACTCTAAATTGTATGTGCAGTTAATCTCTTCTATGAATCTTATTATCTTAATTTCAATACTGTGTGTATTGCCAATAGTTTTGTAATAGCAAAAAGTGTCAAGACAGTCCCTAAAATGGATTTCAGAATTTCAGGGGCTGGAGAAGTCAGATATAGTAAAACCCCCAAATGATGTCTTGATGCCAGATCTTACTCTATAATTGATAGTAGCCTATTTTTCAGTTATATACTACCATATCTTTCAACAGCTTCTGGCTGGAATAAAGCAAGTGAATAAAGCAAAAATAAACCTGGTGGTTTGGGATATTTTATATACCATTAGAAAGACTTCTCCTAATTAATGTTTGAAAATATTAATTAAATGAAAATAATAGTTAACTACTTTGAGCAAAAGATCATGCTGCTTCTCTTTTTAAGATTGCAGAGAACTGATTTACTTTTGCATGTGTAGGTCCAATGACAATGCCTCGGTCAAAGTTGAAAGAAAATAAAATACAATGTTACTAAAATATTTTTCCTCTTAAATGTTTTCTTCAGTTATGTTACAAATGTAATTTGTGTTTTAGATATGTTTGAACACAACATAGTTTAACCCAACAAATAAAGACTTTTCTTTTTTTTTTTGCTAAGGAATATTTTTTTCTTCCTTTTTCACAAAATTACTCTATCCTCTACTGAATACCCAATAATTCTATCAAATTCAAATAATCTATAAATTAAATTTTGAACTTAAATTCGAGTTTAAAAAGATATAAATAAATAAATAAAATAAGAAATAAAAAAGATTTTTAAAAAAAGTGATCCAGCACATTATTATTGCATAATCAGATGACATTTTATGATCACACTTTTCTCTGTATGTGTGTGATACAGGGGCCAAAACAATTTGGGGATAATCTGGAGACTGTATACAAGTATACAAGTAGTTACAGTTTTGAAAGGATTAGTAGTTTCTATTTCAGAAATCAATGGCCTGAGTTCAGAGAAATTATCCTCTTTGTTTTGCCTAGGAAAGATCACTGTTGTACAGTTGTGAATGGCAGTCAGCTTCTCTCAGAACAATAAATAAGGAAGAATACTGTTGCTAACTTACTCTGCTACCCATTCAGATAGTTACACATTAGCACACATACTTTTGACATACATACATATTTAAGAAAATATCTTAACTCTTAAGCAAGATCTGTGTTTTCCACTTGCATGATCTTTCCTCATTATAGCACCACCCAGATGTGATCACATTTACCAATTATGTTTGATTATTAAGGAATATATTGACTCATGTTAACTACATATGAAGGCTACAGCTGGAAAGCTAATCCTTTTATCACAAAGAAATGTGTCTGTGCATGTACTATATATAGATTTGTAGGCAGATTGATCAATTGGACTCAAGCTATTTGGACTCATCCATTGCTTCATGTCAAGTAGATTACATATAACAGTATCTTTTACGCACTAGCTAACATCTCTAGTACTATTAGAATAGCATGATAGAGTCATTTTGTCTAGACCAAAAGATCTCAGGAAAAGAAGATTGCTTCTCTTTCATTCAGACACAAAATACAATGATATTCTAACAGCACAGGCAACAAGAGCAGCTGCTGCACATAATCCCCTATTACCAAGCACTGACACTGTATATGGAATAACTTATTAGAAAGTTTGAACTTTAGGAGAAAAGAGAAAAAGTAAACCATTTAAAATATCCCCTCCTTAGGCGGTTCTGTAGACAAGACCATGTGAAAGAAATAGTTCAGAACGGAATAGTTCAATAGCCAAATGTTGTAGTTTGCATTTCACTTCAACAGTTCCAGAAGGCAACTTGCTGTGAATGATGAAACGTGTTATAATAATAACAACAAAAATGCTGCCCTGCAATAGTCTTTTCAGATATAGAATGCTCGCATGAGTAAAGCAGAATTTATTTTTAAAAAATCAATAAAAATTCATAGGAAAAGATGCCTTCACAGAATAATTTGTCATTTCAAACCCCAGGTAGTAATTGTTTTTATAAAGTCTTTCTGTAACAAAGCTTTTCATTTTTAAACAACTTTTTCTTTTTCTCCTTGTTTCAAGCAACTTATAGGCATTTTTTTGTCATGCTGATTCATTTTGCTTTGTCAAAATATTTTTTTGCTAACAAGAATTCAGTTGAAATAAAAGATCATTATTTATTTTCTAATGTCTTTTTTTCAGTTTCTATTTTAATACATAGAAAAATACAAGGTAGATTTAAGATTTTTGCCAAAATTCAGCAAGCTCTTCAGTGTCAGTGCATTTCAGGAGTCTTCATACACATTTGAACTCATGTTTATATGGATTTATGAAAATAATATTAATCATGACAACCCATAACATTATGCCTAAGTGCTCATACTACTTATAGAACATTTCAATGCTACTCTGCTACAACTCAAATAATAATAATTGTAATAGTGATAAAGTTTCATGTGTGCTACAAAAATCAAACCTCCCTTTTATTTCTGATAGGGGACAAATATAGTAATTCATTTTATCATAATCAATTGAAATTCCTTTGACAAATATCATATGCAATACTGATTTAGGGCTCATATGAGGGCTTATATTAGGGCTGGTAAATCCTTTAAGTTTTCAGCTTGTGGGTTTGCTTTTGGTACAGTTGGTTATCAAGTATATCTGTAATTTTGGTGATTACTGTGAATGAAGACATCTTTTGCTCCCTCCCTGAGAAACAAAAGAGATTTCTCTTAAAGGTGTCCTCCAGTATAACGTTTCAATGTGTGGATTAACAGCACATATCTGCTTCTGATTTTGTAAATACATTAGGACAAAACTATGTCTTCTTTTGGAGAACTCTGCATTTTTTATTAGCACAGAAAAACTTAAAAAGACATAATATCTATTCTGCAAGCTGAAATTTAGACCTGAAAAAAAAGCCTTTTTTATTCTGCAAAATTTCAAAACAGGTAAGAATAAAAAAAAATCTAAACAAATAAAATAGCTGTATCTATTGGAAGATACTAAAGAAAAAAAAAGCTAGACTGTTTTGCTTAACTTTTATATATATCAAAATATTTCCTTATTCTAACTTGGAAGAATATAAGATTGAAAAAAGACTTTATTATTATTATTATTATGGAAATTCAAAGTAAATGTTTAAAATATCTTTCAGTATTTCCCAAAAAAATCTTCTTTATTGCAAAAGCTTCTTCATTTCAAGGAAGATTTTTCTAACATAAACACACACACACACACATAAACCCATACACTGAGTAGCTCATAAAAGATAAGTGGATACACTGAAAATGTCCCCTGCCTGAAGATTCCTGTAATCTAGCTATAGTATGTGCAGTCCCTGGAAATCTTACTTCATCTCTCTGTGATAAAAATATTGTGTGGATCATAATTCAAGGAACAAAGTTATTTTGTACACATAAGTAGTACACATAAGCTTTATGTGAACTACTAGCCAACAATAACACCCTCAGGGCTATTCAATCTTTACTTTTTGTCATTTGGCTGATGATAATATGGAATGAAGATAAGGGAAAATGAACTTGCTTTGAGCTCCATAAAAAAGGAGCAGTGGCTATCTTCGTAAAGTGGGAAAAATAGGAGTGAATCTCCTTTTTCAAAGAGCTAAATATCACCTCTCAAACCATCCCAGAGATTAAGGAGTTAATTGTAGTTTACAATATATTGTTCCTAATTAATAGAAAAAACTTTATGAACTGTGTCCCTTTGCTATCCTTAAACATTTATTTAATCACTACAGAGACCAAATTAGTACAAAAATGAGTTTTCTCACAGAAAGTATAAAAAATATATTCTTATTAACTTTATTGTAATTTTAAAGAATAGATGTCATTTGAACAGCATCTTAGAATAAACTATTGTTCTGAGAGTTATGTTTTGCTGGCCAAATTTCATTGTGAGGTTATTTTTAATATCTAATACAGGAAAGAAAGGGGAAAATGTTATAATTGAGATAATGAATTTCCATGAAATTGCAGAACAATGGCCTGCAATTCTGGTGTCTGTTCCTATTAATGCCTCAAATCAGATGCAGAAAGGCAATGAATATGCCAATGTATTCCAGTAGACATATAATCAATGTTTTTTCAGCAACTTATTCTGTGTATAAATATCGCATAAATCAGGAAAGACTTAAGAAGATTTAATCTTTTAAGTCTAAGAAGGGGGAAAAAAAAAAGCTAAAAGAAGCCAAACTTCTCCATTGACTGTGGCAGGTTTAGAGACACTGGATGAGCTGGTGAGCGGGAATTATTATTACCTTCCTCACTGATTTCTGTGTTCTGATAGGTGGGAGTTTTCATTCATCATTGGGGAGCAATTGATTTTCCAATGTAGGCACTCAACTGTGATACATCTTCCAACTTAAAAAATACATTATTGCTGCTATAAATCACAGGATATGGTTCGTAATAGCAATAACCTTCTCAAAATCAGTCATTACTTCAGTTAACAACTAGATTGTTTCGGTATCTTTCTTCTTTTACTTGAAAAAGACAGTTTTAAAAAAATCACTCAGGCAGTAATCAAATGATTTATCGAGAAAACACATTAGTAAAGATTAATTTATTTTGAATATACTGCAAGTAAAAACCTCTGTAGAGGCAATTAGTATACACAGTGCTCTAAAAGAAAATATTTTCCCTCCTGAATCTATCTTGTTGCACATTTTTATCCATCAGTATTATTAGTAATGCTTAGGTGCAAGGAGAATAAATCCATGCTATAAAAAATTGTATGCAGCTGGATTATTCACACCACTGCAGAAGCATTAGCCAATAAGGTTAATGCAATTTTAGAGACCTTAAGCCAGACTTTCAAAAGAATTTAGGTGCTTAAAGCTGCCAATAAGCTCCTACTACAATTTTAAAAGAACTTAGGCATCAATTTCCCTCTGGAATGAATGAAATTTAGTCTTCTATATGATATTGGATTATCAATCAGTACTAATTTACATCTTTATATATGAAAATGATGGCTTATCTTCAAACAGAAAAGTAACAATAAAATAACATGTCCATGTCTCCAGCCCCCCAAAAACTTAACTTTGTGAAGATGGGCCTGTAGGAAAGCAATTTTATGACAAATACCAACTGATGTCTGCTTATTCCCTAGCAAATATTGAGGTTTCTACTACGGAAGGAAGTATGAATCACTCTGTATTCTGCAGGCATATAAGCAGATTCTGAGAATTGTAACAGGCAGTAATTTCACAGAATCACAGAACAGTTGTGGTAGGAAATGGAAAATCTAGAAATCATCTGGTCCAACTTGCCTGTTCCAGCAGGCTCCGCTAGACCAGAATCATGCTTGGGACTATGTGATGTTGGGTTTTTGGATATCACCAAGGTTACCCACAACCTTTCTGGACAACAGGTTACAGTGTTCAAATATCTTTGCAGTGAAAAAGAAACATTTCTTTCATTCAAGTGGAATTTTTGCTGTTTAAAATTTTTATTTAATTACTCAGTATGGGTCATGATACCAAATAAAGCAGCCAGTGTCAGACAAGTAAAGAATACCTTTAAATGCATCTCAAACGACAGACCATCTTATCCCATAAGTAACTTGAATAAATTAAAAATTATCCTACCTAGTGTATTGAGAGATAGAAAAATTAGAGTAATTCCTACCCTGAGTATCTTCATGACTACATTGCTTTCCCCGTTTATTATGTTTTCTGCCTTATTTGATCACAAATATTGACTACTCAGTACTCCAACCTCATAGAAATCAAGGTTTTAGAAGTAGCCTTGCTCTACTCCTCTGTGTCTGTAGGTAAAAAAAAATTGCCTCATTTACCATTCATTTCACATCATTAAAAACCTTTGAAAGATTTCCTTTCTCCCATGTGGATGTTCAGATAACAAAACAGAGTGTCTGTTGAAAAAAAAAATAAACAACAACAACAACAAAATCCTTAAACCCAAAAAAAAAACAACCCCTAAAATTCCTCCTTTTTTTTTTTTTTTTTTTTTTTTTTTTCTGTCTTTTGGTCTACAGTGAAATACTCCTGAAGCTGTAGTTGAAATACTCTGTATTCTTGTAGCATTATAGACTTTTTCACCAGGTGGTGATGTTGATGGGATGGAAATCAAGGCATGTATTACAGGAAGAAATAACTAAAATAACTATAGTGTTTATTTCCTAGCTAATGTTTGCTCTAGGGTGTTATAAAAAAAAATGCTAATAAATAGCTCCATTTTCATATACAATGTTCTTATAATATAGTCCATTTGCTTCTGTAAACATACCAGAAAGCTTTGGATGACAGGTAATTCACAGCTTCAATATCCTCCACTAATTGAACCAGGATGAAATAGGGAGAGCACTAATCAGAACTGATTTCAAATTCTGCTCATTTGAGGGAATGAAAATGGTATCTTCTCCCAAGAGAAAATACTGAGACTGCATTAAACAGACAAGCCCTGTGATATCCCATGTCTCTCAGGAGAAACAAGAGACTAATAAACTGCAGAGTATTTCCCCGTTGAGTTAGAACACCAGGAATAAGGAGCAAGTTTTAATGAAATGGTTTGACTGCAAATGTGCAAGATAATGGCTATCTTCCCTCAATACTCAACTCCATTCTTCTGGCCTTTTTTTTTCTGCTATCAGTATGCTCCTTACCCATTCTTCCTCACTCTGATAGTTTCTTTGGGTCAGAGTCGTAAGAAAGTGTGATTTTTATTTCTGTTTTTGGGAACGGATCTTTATTCTTGAATCTTAGTATTCTGTTTTTTTATAAAGCTGATGCGGTTTCTTTGCACCAAGGTTTCAGAGTCTTTAGGACAACTTATGTATTTATAAATTCATAAGAATATAAGCATAAATATGTAATCATAGATATTCTTACTTTTAGAATGACTAGGAAGAAATATGTACTGTGGAGGTACAGAATGGCTAGTGAAAGCATTCAAAGAGAAATGCCAGTGAAGTCTGTACCAAATCATTTCTGGAAACAGAATGTTGTGGAAACAGAATGGAGTGATGACAGTAAAGGCAAAGAACAAACCAGAGAATCATCAAGCTTTGGGACTTAGTTGGAATACAGAACAGCATTCAAGTAACCAGAAAGTTGGAAAATTCTTGGAAAACAAAACAGAAAGTTGCAGGGCCCCATTTGCTTATAGAATATATTCTGTCTTCGACAAATGAAGACTAATAGGTAGCAGACAGAGAACAAAGCCTTGAAAATTGTTCACAAAGCAGAAAAAGTAATGTAAAAAGGAGGTAAAGTTAATTCACCTTCCTCAGAGTTTTTTGTTGTGAAAGGTCATCTTGTTCAGGTGAGTATGCTAGGCCACTATATATGAGCTGTTAATATAGCAAAACTGGAACAGAAGCTTCAACTCCACATATCAGTGTATTGTACTTAGTCCTGGGAAATATTTGGTGAGATTGCCAGATTGAAATCTGGATGTGTGGATTCAGCTCATGATGGAGAAACTTAGATTTCTATTGTCATACTCATAAGTATCTGATTCAGGTGCCTACATTTCCATTATATTTAATGGAGAATGAGAGCAGAGTTCACAGGCATAAGTAGGTATTTACTCAGATTTCCTGAGGCATTCACCGCATGTAACTGGGGCTACCCAGAATATGACACAGCCTATGAAAGATCTGAGTGTCCTGGAATGGCATGTGGAGATTAGGTCTTTTGAGTGTCTAAAGCAAGCAGTTGGACTCTGATCCTTAAAAAATGTACTTGCTAAAGTTTAGAAAATGATCTAGCTCAGCAACAAGTAGGATATACTGGTGCATGTTACCTTTAGCTGGCATGAACTGAGTACTAGTTATCTTTCTATTTTAGTCAAATCACTTTCTAGACTTCTTTGATTTCCAACTATGAGAGCTTATACCGTTAATTCACATATAGCTATCTATTTGTTTCTATCTAAATTTAGCTGTTCTATTCTAGAACACTAGAATAGACCCTACTATCTTAGTAATGTTATTGCTTATGCACTAGGGATATTTTCTTTCACGGTGTGACAGGTAGGTTGTGATTGCAGGTATCTTTGCAGAGATTCACAACAGTATCACAACTGGCAGTGGAGACTGGACAGTGTGTGAGAAAGCTCTTTTATGGAGTGCTGTGAGGGAAACCATAGAGACAGATCAGCTAGTGGATATATTTTATCAACATGGCAGCATCATTAGTTTTAAAATGGCCAGAGGAGGAGTATATCATTTTTCTGCAAGTCAATCTGACCACTCTCTTTTGACAGAGAAAATGAGTTGCATCTTCTGAAATAAAATTCCAAGCAAAGTAGAAAAAAAACTGATTGGTGAATGTTGCATTTGAATAAATCATGCTGTTTGTGAACTCGACCACTTGTTTGGAAGGCATTTGGTCAACCGTTGACAGGCTGTTCATGAATCCAATACTGCCAGAATCAGGCCTATAGTTGGTCGTACTGTTTGTGAACTCGATTCACTCCTAGGAAGGCGATCGGACCTACAGTCAACAGTCTGTTCATGCATCCGATACTGCCAGAGTTGGGCCTATAGAAGATCATGCTATTCATGAACTCGATTTGCTCTTTGGAAGGCAATCAGACCTACAGTTGACAGAATGTTCATGAATCCGATACTACTAGAGTCGGGCCTGTAGCTGCCACAGTATTTGATATCTTCCTCCCCTCCTCTTTCAAACTGCAACATCAAATCTGCCAGAATGATCTCCAAATCTTCTTTGGCCAAGGGAAAGTCTTCTCTTCTCCAGACTTACTGAGGGCTGGCTTAGCAGTAAAGACTGAAGCAAAGATACTCAATAGCTCTGCCTTCTCTGTATCCTTTGTCATCAGGGCACCCATCTCATTCAGCAGAAGACTTATATTTTCCCTAGTATTCCTTTTGCTACTGATATGTTTGAAGAAGGCTTTCATGTTGTCCTTAACATCCTTTGTCAGATTTGATTCCAAAAGCTCCTTAGCCTTCGTCATCACATCGCTGTGTACTCTGACAATGTTCTTATACTCCTCACAAGTGGTCTATCTCTTCTTCCACATTCTTTATGTTTCCTTCCTCTGACTTTTGCTAGGAGCTCCTTTCTCATCCGTGCAGATTTTCTGTTCCTAGTTATATGGATGTATCCATCTTCAGCTTGGAGGAAGTGATGCTTGAATATTAACCAACCCTCTTGGATCTCCCTTTCTTCTAGTGTCCTAATCCATGGAATTCCTCTAAGAGGTCCCAAAGAGACCAAAGTTTGTTCTTCAGAAGCTCAGGGTTATGATCCTATTTATTGCCCTGCTTTCTCTTTGCAGGATCCTGAGCTCCACCAGCTCAAGGTCATTGCAGCTGAAGCTGGCCCTGACCAACCAGTCCTTCTATATTTGGTAGTACTAGCTCCAGTAGCACAGCTCTTCTTGGCTCCTCTATCATCTGTGTCAAAAATTCATCAACTCTCTTCAGGAACCTCCAGGACTGTTTGTGAGTCATGTGAACTACCCCACTATGTCTTTATTGCAATGATATCATAATCCTGTGACCACATACAGATCTCCAATTCTTCCTGTTTATTATCCTCTAGCTCCTCTAAGTGCCACACATTTCAGCTTTGATGTGTAACTGATGTGATATTTCCAGTTCTGTGCTTCATAAAAATTCATATGTAATTGGTCATGACCAGTAGAGATCTGATCTAAATAGAGAGTCAATAACTATGTAATTCTGACTTATATCAGTAAAATACCCACACCGGTCATAACAGTACTTCACCAAAGGCATGAAAAAATAAAACAAACAAACAAAAAAACAAACAATGAAGAAAACCTCACAAACCCAGGCTATATTGGGGCAAAGTATCATAATACTGTAATCTGATCATTTCTAGATCAAACATGGAACTTAAAATCAAAGATTATGCCATGTAAAAGCAAAAATCAGGAACACTCACATTACTGTCTGAAGAAATAGGCTCAAGCAGCAATGCTTACAGTTGAGGAAAAAATACTTTTATTTTGGTCATCATTCATCATTTTGTTATGATGTAGTTCATTTATGAATCATTTTATCCCGAGGGACTGCAACTCAGGAAGGGATAAGATTGATCTCAATCAGAACCTGTCTGTGAGATCCAGAGGGGAAGTTCATATCTGTTCGCGCAGGAACAGACCTAATTGTCACACTTACCTACATTTTCATTTTACTACTCCATCAATTTGACTAGGGAAGGGTTTTCACATTTGACATTTTTCATTACTAGCAAGAGGTAAATAGATTATATCAATAACTCTCCCTGTCAACTACATGAGTAGACCCATTTTCAAGAATAAAGGCCAAATTTCTACCTCAGTTACAACTGTGAGTCTGCACCTTGAGTTCTATTCTTGGCTTTCTATTCTTGGCTTTCTATATCTGCATTATCTTGAACAAGTCACTTATCTTTTCTGTGCTTTAGTGCTTAATAGAATTCTTCTGAGGATAAATTGGTAGCTGGTACATGCTAAGATCCCTATGGAAGATCATGGCATAGGAATATTATGATAATTGTTTTCCATCATGAGTTAATACAACTCTACATTCCAAAACGAAACAGAATTTATCAATATTAAATAATAAAAAGTACCTAGATATAACTGGATGGTTATGATCTGATTAAGAGAAAATTATTGTAATAAGCTCTTCTGATGAAATAAAAGACAATGACTCTCCTTTCATTTAGTCCACTGTAGCCAATGGGAAAATATCAATTGGCTTCAACAGAAAATGTTTTTTTCTGTTTGTGTGTCTTCTGATACATTTTTGAAGGTTTTGAAGAGCTACAGCACATGTCCTGGAAGCCATAAGGCTGTATTGCTGCACCTAGTTAATCACCGCTCCTTCTCAGTTTATCCATCTGAGCTCTGTCTTGTGCTAATGCGCCTATACCAGAATGAGTTGAAGTTCCCTCAGCAAATTCTTGTGAGTTTTTCACTGGCAATTGCCAATCAGTGTAGTCAGTTT
Organism: Crypturellus tataupa; assembly: GCA_034781795.1. Taxonomy (NCBI): domain Eukaryota; kingdom Metazoa; phylum Chordata; class Aves; order Tinamiformes; family Tinamidae; genus Crypturellus; species Crypturellus tataupa. The sequence continues at coordinate 1,716,229 of JAWLRI010001085.1, forward strand.
GAAGTCTGCTAGGAAATAAAACAGTAAGGAATACTATTTTGAAAATTCTTTATTTTGCTCTGAGCAACAGTATCGAGCTGATAATATTTTTTGTACGTGAAGATGAATATTTTTTTTAACTTCTGTCCCTTGCAGGCATTAAATACACCAGTATTTAAAGCAAGTAGGTCACTAACTGAAAAAGTGTTATGTATCTATTGTTTAGTTGTGATTTATAGCTCATTTTCCCCTGTGTTGTAGAGCAGTTCAAACAAAACAAAACAATACAAAACAAAACCATAACAGCCCAAAGCAAAGCAAAAGAAAAATAAGTAAAATCCAAGTTTCATGTTTATAGTTTATTTTAAATAATAATATTTGGATGTTTTATTATTCCAGTACTGTCTGGAGAAAGAAAAAAAAAGTGTTTGTGAATGTTTTCTTCATCTCAGACAGCTGATATCTTACTAAAAATCTTGTCAAAATTATTTTTCAACACATTTTAGAGTCTGGTAAAGACGAGAAGCATTGCTGGTTGGGGTGGAAGGACGTTCAGTGTGCTGGTTAGATCACAAGAAAGCTATTTTCCACAATGACTTTCACACAATGCTCATGGACATTATGCATACAATAGAAATCAAGATCAAACAGCTGTAAGAAACTCCAGTTTTCTGTGGATTGTTTGTGTAATATATTGCACTGTTAGTGCTTTTAGAGGTGGTTAGGTGGTTTTTCTTCCTTGTGTTACTAATCTGTCTACATTCACACCTTGCTTTCTACACATAGCCATGTTTCTCATATTTCCTAACTTTTCTGCCTGCAAACCTTATTGTTTTTCTGGTTACAGAACTGTTACAAACTAAAGCTGTCTTCCTAAGGCTCAGTTAACATGTTGTTATTCTCATATGTCAGAGGTTGAACCAGTGTCTCCACTTCCATTCAAACACCTCACCTGTGAAAATACTAAAGTCTCTTTTGAAAGTGCTAAAGTCTCTTTATTATCAGATTGAAGTGGTGCACAACAACAACAACAAAAAATCCATATCGGTTATGATATTATTTAGCTAGTCATCTGGATGCTTCTGCACACTGTGTATGGATTTAGAGCACCTGCAGATCACAATCATACTTGATAAAATACATTATCATAAATGAGGTTTGTTTGCCAGAAGAGAGATATTTATAGATAGGAGATTCCTACTATAAATTCCCTTATTCTGTTCTTGTATTTATTGATTGCCGATGCAAGTGAAAAATTACTTAGCTCGAACTTCTTGCTGCATCAGCTGATGGGAAACTGCTTTTTCACTTATGTAAATACTAAGGAGAAAGGACAGATAGTTAAAAGACAGGAAGAATCATTGCATTCACAATGAGGATAGAGCAGATAGGTCTTTCTTTATCCGTGATGATGCTATAAGCTATTTGAGGACAAAAAGGAGAACAGTGAAGATACAAATAATAATAAAAAAAGCTTAGTTTAAATGAGCAAAGGTAGTTTTGTATTTAGAGAGGAATTTGATCAGGAGTTGTTAACATTTTTCCACTTTTACTGAAAATCTCACTGTCTTTTAATACCACACCCCTGCCTCAATGCAACACTGGGGCATGTGCCCTAGGTGTCTCTGCTTGAGCAGGAGGGTTGGACTAGATGATCTCTAGAGGTCCCTTCCAATTTCAACCCTCCGGTGATTCTGTGATCTGTCTAGGAATTTTGCATTCTAAGGAGAGTTTCCTTTTCATTCAAGAGAGAGCAGTAGTGCAGGCAAAAGTTTGATGGATGAAATTGTAACTTCATTGTATTTGCAGACAGAAGTCCTCTTCTGGGCCAGGTTTTCCGTTGTTCTGCCCTCTGTAGATCTTCCATCCACGCATTAGCCACACTCTTTAGTTGGTGAGATCTGATGTGAATTTTTGCAATGTACCTCATTAAAAAGAAAGCAAATATAATCCTTAAGATGATATAATTCATTATTTCTTTAGTTTTAAGATTCATTTTCTGATACAGCTAATCTGAAATCTTAACAGGCTTTTTGTGTGACCTGGGTTGACTGCTTAAAAGTTAAAGTAACGTATTGTCATTCAAACTTTCATACTGAATTAATAATGCATTGAAACTAGTTCTATATGAAGCCAATACAAAAATCTACCTTTAATATTTAATTTGTAATGATCAATCTTATCACTATTTTTCAGTGATCTGGCAGGCTCTAAAACAAGACTGTTATATGGAGAGCTCATTAACCTTAAGCCAGATCAGAAGCAGTCTGTTTAATGCTTAAAAGGCTGTACCCCTGAGTAGAAAATGATAAAGGTGACTTTTTTGTGTACTGAGAATATTTACTGAACTGAAACTGTGACATGAAGAAATAGATATGTAAAATTGTGGGTCAAACAAAATATCACAGTAACTTGCATGACTTTAATTTCCAGTATAGTAACAGAATGACAGTTCTGTGTGTTGACATTTCTTTTCTAGAACAGTCCTTTTCAGCTTCTCTCTTCCTATCCTAAATATTCTCAAATCCCAAATGTTATCTACGTTTTCTTCTGTCCTAAAAAAATATGACTTTTTCAAGCAGTTGATGGTCATTTTTCTTCTAATTAGTTGCCTCAGATTTATTAGACAAGAATGTCTGGAAAATATTTTGATTGTCTGAAGTCTGTATTAGATTGTAAATAAATTTATTTGAATTTACAGTATGTGACGTAAAAAGGGTTGTATTTTTTAACCTCTTCTGCAGGAATGATTTTAAATTTTTACCTGTAGATTGATTTATCTACATGACTAAGTGCTCAGGCATGTAAATGTCTGTGACGTGAGCTGAATTCCTCTACTGTGATATTGGAACTCAACAACTGCAACTAGTAAAGACTGATGGCAAAGTCAAAGTTTCTGGTTCACCTAAGGAGCTTCTTGATGCATTTAAAACAATTCATCTGGCAAACCTTTTTAGCATGTGTACTGGGATATTCCCATTTGCAAACAGTAATTCTAATGTTTACATTTGCAATTAACATTTTTAAAATATATAAGTTTCATTTTGCAGCTTTTGTCTTTTGCTTGAATTAGTCTTTTTTTTTATTATTATTATAGCCTAAAATGCTCTGTTTGTTTAAAAGGATAAAACAAGGGTTAAACATATGTTTAAAGATTTAACTATTTAAATAAATCTAAAAATTCATTATTTTAATTTTATCACATAATTTTACGTGATTCTTGGTAGTGAGTTTATTAATTATGCAGACATGGATATTCATGCTTTGTATGCTTAACTGAAGAACACAGCAAGAGGTGAATGCCTGCTGCTTTCTTTTGCTTCAGTGTTAGTGCAACTAGTTTTGCTATACCACAGCAGAAATAATTCCATAAACAACTGAAGGGTCAGTTGTGGTCCAAACCTTTGTGATATAGGTGTGTGATAGAGTTGGGTCCCTAAAAAAACTTTTTATGGACTGTTACAGACATGATGAGTTGAGTAACAACCTCTTCAGCAAGTCACTATGCTGGGTGGAAAAATGGAAGAAGAACCTCTTATGGAGGTGGGACTCCTAGGAGAGAGAACTGGGCAGCAGACAGGTATACAGAGCTGGAGATTGACTGCAGCAGAGTTCAGAACATTTTCTTCTCTAAGAAGTAATTGCATAGTTGATAACTATGTGTCCAGCTTCCCATTACAGTCAACACAGATATAGTCTTAAGACACTTACTTAGATTCAGCTGAGCAAATATAGAGATTTGATTTATGTGCTGAAAGATATGCAGCAAATGACTTTTCAGATGCTTTATGATATCTGAATCATCAGAGCACACAGATATGACACAGGACCAGGGGTAAATCTGGGTCAGCCTTCTAAATGGGCAGCTGAAGGCCATGTAGGATATCGGTTTGTCTAACTCAGATGATTGATTTATCCATTTAGGATGTGCAAAGTTCATCCTCCTTCTCCATATTAAAGACATAATGAATGTTTAAAGGTTTTCATTTTACAAAATGAGCAAGGAAAACAGGTGATTTTCTATGAGTTTCGTGCCCCGAATTTCTATCAGATTATATTTGGAGGTTTAGACTTTGAAACTGCAAAATCAATTGGAATCCACAGGCTATGAAAGATATCTGGAAGAATGTATGTAATTTGCCAAATAACAAGACCTTATTTATATCTGGAAACTTTACCTGCTTTTTAACATCTTGCTCAACAATTTAAACACTCATTTCAACAGGAGAGATATAACTTTCTTAAATTTGAAACAAATTCTATTCAATTTCTTTTCTCTGCAGACAAAAACACTCTCTGGTGGCCAGTGGGAATGGGCCTGTGATATCACTAATTTATTTGTATTCCCATACAGATCAGTAACAGTCTCCATCTTATCACAGAAATTAAATCAGATATCCAAATTTAACATTAAAGCAAAAACATCTTTTCAGGGCTTTTGAAAATGTCTTCAGTCCTTGCTTGCTTTTCTTGTTTTCAGAAAATGTATGTTCAAACTTCCAGGCTTCTTTTTACTTTTGAAGATCTTGAAAGAGTAAATTCTCAAATATAGTGATTCACCTTCCAATTTACAATAATTCTAATAATAATACATAAGCATCACTATGAAAGAAATGATGATTTTTTTAAACTATGAAGGAATTGATTCTTCAGAACATACAGTTATTTACAAGGAAAATTACAAAAGAATATTGAAAAATGTAATTTAAGGTTTTTTGAGGATGAGATCTCAGCTACGTTTTCAACCCGAGAGAAGGCTATAGAGCACAAATTTTAGAAGAGGTGGTTTAATGACCACATAACAAAGAAAACTAAGAACAGCTTACTATTATCTTCAATTTATTCACCTTTTATATCTGAAGTTCAAAAGTAAGGTTGAGGCTTTGCTTTGCATTTATGGATATATAAATATCTCTGCGCAAAGGATTTACAATTTTAGGAAGGTGACTGATGACAGACACTGGTTGTTTTGATCATTTTGAAGTATAATATTTTGGAATTAGAAATTGTGTTTTCCTTTTCATTATCACATTATCTAGCATGTGATATATTTTGGCACAAACATAGAAAATCAAAAAAAGAAATTTATAACTTGCAGCTATTCCTCTCTCTTTTAAAATTCCTACTTTCACTGGTTAACCATTCCAAGGAAGAATAAGAAAGGAAAATACTGTTTTTTTTTCTGCAGATACAGCAGCAATATATACAGAAATTAAATGCACACTGTATTTAAGTAGCTCTAAAAGCTGGCCATAATTTGGATTAAGATTTTTCTTGTTTTGATTGGTTTGTTTTTTTTTTAATGAGTGTCTTGGTCAGTGCTTACTTTCTTCAGCTTCATGCCTGAGTTAGAGCTTATTTCTCTGTGAATGCAGAGTTGCATATTTTAAGTAAATGTTTATACAGACATTTATGTATCTACAGATATATGCGTGCATTCATGTATATTTGTGTGCATTTATTTGAAAACCTGTCTCTGACCTCTTTCTTATATTATTGACACCCAAGCTAAAGCCCTTTACACTTCTTTGCCTTCAGTAATTCCCTCCACTGCTTGAAGAAACCTGTTTGACATTTTACCAAGGCAATAAATAGCCACGTGCCTCCTGCAATCAGAGGTGTGACTGCAGCAGTGAGCAACTAGATGAGAGTTAGCTCCAGTATAGGTTGCAGGGGGAACACGATGTCACAGGTTATATAAGTTAACCCTAAACCTTGCTGCATGAGGGACTAAATGGCTCTGCATGTGGTGAGTTTTTATTTTCATGGTGAGGGGAAGGAAATGTGCTGCAGTGATGTGATGTGTTTTGCCTTGCTCACTCTCTCCCTTCCTCAAATAAATATTTGCATATAAATTGCTTTGAAAAAAAAATACCAACTAAGAATGGTAGAAAAGAGGAGGAAAAAAAAAAAGAAATCTGAATGAAGCTTCTTTAAGCTGCCATCTTAAACTCCTGCATGATGATGTCACTGATGGAGGAAAAAAATACCTGGAAATACCTGGAAAGTGGAATGATTAGCTAGTAAAGGAGTTTATACCTATGTGTTGACTTAAATCTTCATTATTTATAGGGAAAAGGGGTATTTATTGAAGTATTTTTTTTTGAATCTTCTCAATGTCCTCCTCATACCTAACTACCTCATTAGCAGCTCATTTAAGCCATGATGGATAGAATAGTATATTCCACTAGAGTATATTCCATTAACTATACGTAAGTTTAAGCAGACTAATTTTAGTCCATTGAGTTCTGACCTAATCTTTTGCCAGATATGACCTTAAGAGAGTTCTTTTATACCTTTAAGCCCTTTTGCTGAGTAATTTAGTCAGCTGCTTTTCTATCTTCTCTATATCCATTGTTGCAATACTATATAATATTTTATATGACAACATTCATAACATTTTGTTCAGCTTCTCCCTCTTCTCATGTTAAACCAAAGTATTGAGATAGGCCTGGTTGGTGCCCATTAGTAAAACACTTCTATATCCCATGCAAGAAAAACTAACTCCCTGGCCATCAGTCTTACTGTGGTTCTATCTTGCTAGCAGAAAGGAGGAGACCATCTACACTGAAGTGTTATGTGAGATCCTATATAATGAAAATGCAACCAATACATTTGATTTAAAAGCTGACTTCATGGAAATGAAAATGATAGGATGAGTGCTGTTCTCAGGATCACAGAATGGTTAAGGTTGGAAGGGACTTCTAGGGATCATCTATTCCAACCCTCCTGCTCTGGCAGGGACACCCAGAGCACAGGGCACAAGGTGGCATCCAGGCAGATTTGGAAGATCTCCAGAGAAGGAGACTCCACAGCCCCTCTGGGCAGCCTGTTCCAGGGCTCTGTCTTACAAACCCTGTCATGTAAAATCCTCTTAGCATTTGAAAAGTCAGTCTTAGTTGTGCTGGTGCAGCTGTGCGTAAAGTATCTTGTAACCAAAAGACCTCTAGTGAAGGCATTCAGCAGGAATTCCACTTTGGGAGTGGGTTTCTGGAGTTTATTGATGCCAAGGTCTAATATTAGAAGGGCAGTTGCACTAGTGGGAGATGTTATCCTTCAGATAAGATATTAAAATGATGTCCCATCTGCTTATTTCTAGTATTGCTTTGGGACAATAAAGACCTCATGATGCAAGCTGGAAGGAAGAGGTAGTGGAAGAGAGAATAGGGAATAGTGAATAACATTGCTTCCAGAAGGTAAAATCATCTTTTGTTAAATATTATCACCACAAACTAAAGGGAATGTTACATAACTATATAGCATGCAAGATGTTATGCAAGGCTGAATGGTGACCACTCTGGCCTATCTAATAGTGTTACACTACAGCTGTTCACTCTCAAAGTTACACATGAAAAAGGAAAAAATATATATGTATTAACATATTGGCATATTTACAACTTTCTTTGAAAACACTTTGCTTTTGCTTCTTTTTTTTTTTACGCTGAATTCAAAATAAAATAAGTCAGACCTCAAGAGGGGTGAGAGATTTTGAAGACAGGCAATGTATTTACATGCCTAATGATGGATTTCTGTGACTAGCATGAGACAGATATTTGGGAAATATTGCTATTGCAATATGAACTAAAATCTGTGTTTATGTCATCAGTGTTTTTAATACATCTCAGTAAAATGATGAAGATTGAATATGTGAACTGTTTTCCTCAAGTAATACCTCAAGTATCTGCAATGGGGATATAATTAATCACAGTGGCAAACCATTCTTTCTGTGGGTCAGGACTTGATTATCCAGGATCTAAAACTCCTTGAATTGAACCATATATCTAGGGTTCCATTCTAGTGGGTAACTGATGAGGTGACATGGTCATGTTCCCGGCATTATTTACAGGTAGGCGTAAATTTTGAGTTGATTACCAAGGATATCTAAATATTCTGCTTCCATAGGCACATACCCCCTCTTAACTCCTATGTAAGAACAGTGACATTCTCTGTTTCATATTTCGGGGAGGAGAAGGAGAGAAGAGTTGACATGTAGCAGATATTGAGAGGATGTTGACGCAGATGAGGGGATGTGCAAGTACGCAGGGAGGTTATAGTAAGCATGTGGGGGCAGAAAATAGCAAGGAGTTGTTAAGAAGGAGACAGAAGAACAACTAGAAGTTGTGATAGAGTATTTTCTGAAATAATTTTTTGATTCATAGTATTGTTCTCTTGGAATTCAAGGACAGAGTTAGAAGTTCACTATTCTATTTTAATTCATTTAGCGACATCCCTTTCTGCTCACCAGAAACAAGCAAGCTAAAGAGAAGCTGAATTAAACATATTCAGAAAAGATTTCTTGCTTAATTATAAGCTTTATAAATCTTAGAGGGTTAAAGCCAGGCTTTTAATATTTCTTTATGTATATTGGAGGTGAGTCTTAACAACATTGCTATTATATCTGTATACTATCTACCTGCATGTAGGATATGCATGAAATCGTATGTAGTGTAATGTGGACAGTGAGAAAATTAAGTATATAAATGTATAAATATTGATGCAAAAATCCTTAAATCACATATTTTTGCTTTTGCTAAACTTTAAGGTATGCTCACAGATACCTATGCACACTTTGTATGAAGAACATATGCAGCTGCAATAGTAATATTTTTAAGCACATTCCTAGGAGATAACAAGGGTTTTCAGAAAGAACAAGTGTTTAGCTATAAAGATATGCCTATTTCTTCAGTTAATTTGTACCTGACTTAAATACAATTTTGTAAATCCTATCTTTATTACTCCTTATTATTTTCCTTTATATTATGAAAGAAATACACAGATCAGTTATTGATCTGTGTTTTGCATAGGTTATTTGAAAGGAGTCATTTAATTGCAATTAACAACAAAATTCACCACCTTATTTAGATCTCAAGTGATCAACACTGCTTTAATCTAGGAAACACTCAAAATTTAAAAGATTGTTTTAGGAACTGAAGGGCAATATTACTATAACATGGACATGAGATACATTTAAACAAATCTGAAGCAAAAGTTCATCTTCTCCTCAGCCCTAGTAAAATTATATCAGTATTTGGGAAAATATATTGAATACATGAATGTGTTATTCTATTTTTAGATTCTGGACTACTCAGAGTGATAATTACCAGATGGTATATAAAGAAATATAACCACAAGCTTGAAGAATTACAGTTTGCTGCACATGCACTAGTAGCTTCCATATTCAAAATATTACCATGAAACATGAAAGATAGAGAGAAACTGACACCTGAACCTATGCAAATAATAGGATTATGTTTTGTGAATTAAGAAATTCAATGTTTACCTGTATTTTTCCTTTACAAGTATTTATTTTATTGCAGTTTTTCATGAGATTCATCTCACCCAGCTTTAGATGCTTACAGAGCATCATCCCTGAATTACTCATCTACATTATTTTTATGATCAGTGGAGAGAAGTAGGCATTGCAAGGTACAATTCATCATACCATGCTGAACCTGGATTATGATTGCTTTGTTTTCCAGAAAATCCAGAAAATCTTCAGTGATTAGAAAGAGAATCTGCATCGACTATTAAGGATGTGCATGTCTATCTTATAGACATGTAAATGTAGGTAAGATTAAACAAAAATTTGTGTTCTCAGTATTAAGTTCATCCTATTAATTTTTATAAAAAAAAAATAAATTTTATAACTAAAATAGGTAGCGATAAGAAAGAATCCTAGCTATGTAACAATAAGGTCAAGAATAACCAACTAACTTAACACTGCTAATGAAATTTGATCAGTATCACTAACAGGACATGGAAGGATTTTATTCTCTCACTACCCAAAAACAGCTTAGTGCTGTTAATTACAATACCAGAGTATTTTTACAATTCATTGACTTCATAGCATCATTGATTTAATGGCTGACAGGAATTTTTATAGCAAATGAACTCAGTCTAACTAGATTATATTTCAGGAATCACAGAATTTCCCCAAGTAAATCCTGTATCAAGTCTGCAAGCTGTGTGAACGCTACACCTCTTGGAAAACCTACCGGGATCACTCACATAGCACAGAGATCTTCTAATCATAAAATTACATTCCATTTTCAGTGATGTCACTGGTGAATGTACCGAAAAACTGGCTTCATTGTCTAAAAGGTGTAAAAAAAAAAAAAAAAAAAAAAAAAAAATACAGAACCAGACTCTACTTAGAGGAGCACAGTCAAAAGCTGTGAAGCAAAGGTGACTTGTTGCTGTAAGTTCCTATTGGACACAAGAAAAAAAATCTCTGAATGAGTGTGTAAGCACTGAAACAACCTGCTCAGCAAGGCTGTGAAACCTCCATTCTTGTAGTCTTTCAAAACTTGACCAGAAAAGACCTGAGCAAACTGATCTAACCTTGAATTTAGTCCTGCTTTGAGCAGGATATTAGACAAAATGTAAGAAGTCCCTAAATAAAAGTATCAATCTATGATTTTAAGATCTTTGTCTTCTTCTGAATTTTCCAGCCACTGGATATTCTACTGGGTTAAAGTTCTATCGTCAGTAAGAATTATAATTTGCTTTTACTTTTTAAATAACCTATCTATATCTATCTATGTCTACCTATCTATCCATCTATTTATATATATATTTGTATGAACTTGTTTACTGTTATTCTGTCAGCTTATCTTGGATACGGTTCATTCCAGACCTTGAATTGCCCTTATAATTTTTCCTGTTTCTAATTTTTTGATATTCTTTTTCAACATAGTAACCAAAAATGTCTAAGTGTTGCAACATAGCTCTCTCAAGTGCTGTACACAGAGTCCTTGCTTCTATTTGATATTTTTTCTACCTCTGCATCTGAAAAACATGTTCACCTACTTAGCTATACTGTTGCCCTGGGAGCTCATGTTCACTTAATTAGCTACTATTTCCTCTAAGTCCTTCAATGTCACTGAACACTAGGACACCATTTCCCATTTTGCAAATCTGACCTACATATTTTGTTCCTTTATGTATGCCCTTTCATTCAGTTCCATTAAAACACATGCTCCCCAGAGAAAAATCATTTTATTAAGCAATCTAAATTAAAACAGTTGTGTTTTCCCCCATTATTTATCACTCACTAATTATTCATTCTTGACAAATTTGAACCAGATCATTGATAAAGACATGGAAAAGCAAGAACTAACCTTTCAGAGACAACTCCTTAAGTACCCTGCTGTATGATGATGCTTCATTTGTAATTACTTTCTGAAGCACTTTTGATGGCTTCTATTTAAACATTGTTGATTTTGTATAGTAACGTTTTCATCAGGATTTAATGAAAGACACTGATAATTGCTTTACACAAGTTTAATTGTATTATGTCAATGCAGTTATTGACTGCAGTTATCAAATAAACTTATACCCATATAAAAAGACATCATTTTCTTTGACAAGGAACATTTTCCATAAAACCATGCTGACTACCATTTAAAACTCCACAGACTCAATCCCTTGTCATGGTGTCATTATTGTCAAACAAACAGACTTAATCATCCTATCTATCCTGTTTGAATATTGTCGGAGAAGGTACATAGAAAAAAAAAATATTTGATAGAGACTTTTGTCAATGTTATCTAAACTAAAGTATGAGAACCTTATTCACCCACTCATGAAGCTGCTTTGAATTATTTTGATACTATGAAGCAATGAGATGAACATTGTTTTTAACATCCTAAAAAACAGCAGCTGCATAAGCACATGACTATAATAGTTGTATTACTTACCCCCTTTTTGTCCTCCTTCTCTTGTCATTCACCTAGGAATCATGATAAGAAATATAAAAAGACCATAATCCCTCATATTTTCTGAAGATGTAGCAAAATTTATTTTGTTTAAAATATATATAAAAAAATAAAAACATATATGCCTAAAATATTTGCCTTAAAAATAGAAGGTTTTTTTTTTTTATATTGTCACTCATTTTCTAGATTGCTGAGATCAGGCTGAGTGACTTCTTGATTCTTGGGGACAAAGGAGACAGCCTATCCTTCCCTTGACTTATTGGTAAAACATTTCCATACCTGCTAACATTTAAAAATCAAAAAGCAGAAAATTACTTCTGTGGTGCAGTGCCCCGTATTTCTCTCTGGGGTTATTTGGAACTGTGAGCTAAAATCATGTTAGACTTGTGATGGTACATGCATAAATCAACTATATTTTTGGATGTGCCTTGTTCTTGTCCCTCTCTGTTAAAATCATTTTCCATCAGGAGCTGCTCGATTTGTGGGTGACTGACCAGGCTCTTGGGATTCTGACCCTAGCATTCAGGAAATTCCAGAAAAAAATTGGCAGAGAGAGCACATATGTTCACTTATTGATTTATGTTAAGAGTTGTTTCCTGCTACATCACAAAATGAATTTTGTTGCTTAATTAATATATAATTTCATTTAAGTCACATACTGTAACTAACTTTTACATTTTTTTTCAAATTCCATGCATTCTCTATAAGCATCTTTGATTATCAGATATCGGAACATAAGGGATTTGACATCATACTAAGTGAAAAAGAAAAGCACCGGCCAGTCTAAAACTAAGATTTGACTCTAACTAGTATGAGTAAGTTGCACCATTTTTTTTAAAAGGTTTTTAATGTGACATTGTGTCAGTACCAAACTAGGAACATAGAAGGAAGCATGCTAATTAATTACTTATAAATGTGGACATTCATTCATATCTAGCTATTTTATTCCTTTTAGTTTAATGTAACTTGACATAAATCATAGAACTAAGAGCAGGAAAGTTTCTTGATCCTCCATTTCAGTAAGGGACTAATTTGGATGAATTACTGAGCTGGTGTATTAGGACACAACCAAACTCGGAAGCATCTGACTGATATCCTGAGAAGTCATGTAATATTATATCTTAGGTCAAAGCAGCTAACAGATGCATTATTCCATCATCATTTCAATACAAAATTTACTGAAATCCCCCCATTTATACAATGTTTTCATTTGTTTGTTTTTGTTTCATTTTCTAGGAGTTATCCTTATATGATTGAAGATACAATTTTGAAAGTTTTTGGCTAGCATAGTAAATAATGATTAATAGGATCATTTAAATAATTTCATAGGTAAACTCAACAGGCAAGACACAATTCTGAACATATCATAGTGCTGTCTTTAGCTGCCACTAATTTGTTTTATGTGTTCCTTACTTCATAAGATATGGTTCTACCTAGAGACATTCATGATCCAACATAGCAATTGAAAACAATGCCCTGTTCTGAATTATCTATTTTGCTGGAGAAAATTTTGTGAATATGCCTATTTTAGACCAACCAACAATCTAGAGTCAGTAAAATGTTTCAAAGATAAAATGCTATTTAAGTGTTTGGTATCAGCAAGAACTGTTAAACTGTCAGATACCAAGAAAGGATCCCACTGAACAGAGAGATAAGAAAGAAAAGCTGTCCGACTTTTTGCTGGGGAAGAAACAACATAGTTTGTTCAAGCATGAGGGATTTTAACTTTTAATTTTGAATGTGTAAGCCAGGACTGCTATTCTGCTCTAAAATCCATTCAGTTCCAGGTCTGTCTGTGGGAACTGCACATTTGTAATTAAAAGGAGATTAAGGTAATTTACTACTCTCTTGTCTGCTGCCCACTAATTTTCTTTCAGAAGAAATAGCAGCGCACTTCAGGGATCCAAGCGTACTAACTACTTGGATGAAATGAGGACCCAGTAAATAATATAAATGGACCTTATCACACCTTTTCATACTAATCTGGTAATTGGATTGATCTACTTCTGTATAGCAGTGGCAATGAAGCTAATGCTTTCTGAGATTGGAGTTTCTTTCAGTTACATTTTTAATCAAGAAGAGGATCCAGATTGCCAAGGACTTAATATTTTCAGCAGGCACTTTTATTGATAAGAAAGCCTGGATGCTTCTGACCACATCTAAATATCTGTATCTGAGATGAGCAACCTAAGCCCTTTGCACAGCAGAGAAGAATTAGCATTTTGGCAGGCATATGACTTCATATATAGCATAATTATCTAATTTGTTCCCTAAAATGACTTATTTTTTCTTTGTGAATGGTAAACTAAGATATCTAGCTCAAGTATAGCTATCTAAATGGTGGACACTTATACCCCCGAACATGGCTATCCAGTGCCATTAAAGGTTCCTTTGGGAACCTTTCAGTAAAACATCTATTCAAGGCGCACAAACAGGACATAGAACCTGTGAGAGTTTCTTGCCATTATGTTGTGGTGGATAGACGTTGTAACAGGAGGTATCCTCAGCGTCTATAAAATCCCCAACAGATTACAATTATGCAGTTGACATGAACTCTTCAAGTAGGATGAAGCTCATCCAGGTGATAGGCAAAAATATATTATATTTTCTGTAAATCTCTGCTTCACTTTCTTTAGTATTTTATAACTGTAATAACTGTAAAATCATGATTGAAAAATTGATAAAAAATAGCAATATGAAAATATAATAGTGTGGATAGCATATTAACAGGATGGTAGCGTTGCTTTTCAAAAATTTCATTTTCTCTGAAATAACCATCGAGCGTTGGAGTTTATTCACTATGTATGTTCAAAACAGTGCAATGTAACTGTTCATTATGAATGCTCTGTGTAATTTGGTGTGACACTAACACAAACTATGGGATAAATATTTTGCTTTTCCATAGGAATGTAGAGCTATTGAACAACTGAAATGACAGGAAATAATCTACATTCTCCAGTTCATGTTTAGTGTTCAACCTATTGAATAAATGAAATCATCTCTCAAAAACTGTTAAAAAATTAATCACCTTTAGGATGCACAATACAATACTAGTTTCAGTACTATGCATTCCTTTGGCATAGAGTTACTGTATAATGTTTAAAGACAGCTGTTTCTCCAAAAGCCAGAGAAGGTGGGACAGATGGATAGACAGAGGGATGACAAATTCCTTGGAGAGCTTTATCAGCTGTTTGCCATTTTCAAAAGGTAGAAGATAATAATTTACAGTGCCGGACAGATTACATTATACAGTGAGTGCAAGTAGTTTGCCTTGCTAAGGTAATCTGTTTTTTTTAATAATCATACTAATGCATCTACCCTATCCCCTGAGGGAACCCATTTCCACGTATATATTTTGTGACATCTTAAGAATGCCATTTAAAGTACACCAGTCTACTTCTCTACAGTAAGAAATAATCAAACAATCATGAAAATCCACCCACAAGATAGAACAAGACCTGGAAATAATCCAGAGTCAATATTCCATCCTTTCTTTCTACCTCTATTGCTGCCCACATGCAGATCTTTTGCAATTTATTGGTTGGTACTGCTATATGAAGTGCAAGAATGAATGGGCAAGGCTTTTAGTAATAAGAGTTCTCTGTTTGAATATTGAGGTTTCAATATATAATTATAGTTTATAAGCAAGAAAGCAACCAAATGTGATATTCTGGAAAATTACAGAGCAGTTACTTGTGACATAAATTTATTATTATCTAGCTGTGGACAAAATAACTGCTCTTCTACTCACTGCTGTCTTATTAGATGTGCTCTGTGTGTTCTCCCAGTTACTTAAACCACAATTTATGGAGTCACCTGCATAGCGGTAAACAAAGTGGTGCACCAGGGATACAAGCTACAAAGCACACACATGAGTATCAAAACAATGCAATGTAGATGCACATAACCACGTGGCTGAGCTAACACGCAATACTCCAGCAATCCAGGCACTTACAAATGTCTAAAATGGCTGTGACTTGCTTTATAAAGCAAACAATTTCAGACCAAATATAGAGTACTCTTAATGCAATGCCAATCCTGACACAAAAGATCAACATCCTCCATTCTTGCTGCAATGTTTCTTAAATGTTTACACGTAGAATCTCTTATAAAAGAAAGAACTTGCTTTTCTTTCAAGTAGAGAAATAGGGGAATGCATAGGCAAAAACCTTTACCACATGTCAGGAATGATTCAGGTGTGAGATTTCTTTAAAAATTATGAGATATAAGAAATAATTTTGTGCCAGTTTTTGGACCCTTGTTCTAGTTTATGTTCATTTTCAGTGTATACATGACAAGATTTTCACATTATCTCTGCAAACAAAAGGTCTTGAAACACATTTCAACCTAAACTGAGAACTCTCTTGAGTTTATATGATATGAGGAACAAGGGACTAACTAAAATACAAAGAATCATAGGATTTCTAAAGAAAGAGTTATCAATACTAACAGAAGAAAAATTGACCTTGGGGAAGGAAAAAAAATGTATATACACCTCTGGAGTCAAATACCAAATGTAGAAGACAAAACCTTCCAGAAGACCATTAAAAACATATATTTTTAAAGGAATTTCATACTTGTTGACAGAAGTGGGGAGCTCATGATTCCCCAGCACCAGTGCTTGACAGTATTGCAGAGTACAACTAAAAGATCCTATATTCCCCTTGAGACAAACAGCAGCTAATGTAGCTTGGAATGGAGGACGTCGAAGAAACAAAACGCTAAGAAAGGGAAAAGAACAACAGATGGCATTGCCAAAGAGGAGCCTGCAGCATAAACTGCAGGAGAAACAAGCAAATCCCAAAGGCTGAGAGTAATAAATTTGCACAGTGGGAAACACATTGTTCTGGAGAAGCTTCAGTCAGAAAATAAACTGTGTATCAATCCAAGACTTTGTGTTTAGTGCTAGATGTCCTAGCTGATTTTCAACAGGTTTCAGAATTCTTTTCATCTTACAGATTTGCTTGAAATTTGCAAGCAATTTAGTAAGATGGAGGCAATATGCTGGTTCAAAGTCAGCTGAGAATAGCTCTGCTTGACAGCAGGTGTGTGTGCCAAGCTGACCTGATGCTGCTGAGGACATGCATGATCAATTTTATTTGAGATAGAAGCATGAGGCTGGAATCTACCTTGACAACACATCAGTATGGATCAGCAGCAATCTTGCATATTTTTTATCATGTTTAGGTCATGTCTGTCTTTCACTTCATTTCTTCTATATTTCAATTCTATCAGACAAACTATAATGATGTAAGAGTGTGGGTAGCAAGGAGGGACAAAATTCAGGCTGCAATTCTAATGCTACTGAATGAGGTGACTACATTTCATTTTCCTCATGCTTGTACCCTGCCCAGGAATCTGCCTCAAAAGAGAAAATAGCATTCTTGCTAAGTTTGGTGCTTTCTTCTGGACGACAACATGCTATAGAAGATTACAAGCTGCTAAATAAATATGGAGACCTCGTATCTTCCTTGAGAATTAACTACATACCAGCTAGAAAACAAACCACAAGAAATTCCAACTAGTTAAAAAATCCTGCGTCAAACTAATTATATTTAGCACAGTAAGATATAAAAGGACATTTGAAAGGAAGAAAAGGCCGTGTAAATGTGCGGACAGTTAAATGATGAGGCATAGATATATACATTAGAAATCAAATTTTAGAATCAGACCTACATTTGAGTGGAATTCAGAGGTTTTCACAAAACAGTGTGAAGCAATCTACTCTGTAAATTCACAGAAGACCAGATGTTTTCTTCTAGTGAGGACACACTGAACTGGACAGACTATCCAGAACACCTGCAAAGGAATGGCAGTATGGCAAAGGACCTATAGAAGATGTAGGCCCCCTTCTGGACCAGTTTCTGAAAGCTAAACAGAATTCTCTAAGGGACTTCACATTGTTCTGGATATGTATGTTAAGACAGCTTATCTAAGCCCAAACGTCAATTGCACTACCAGCAATTGCAGCACTAAACCACCTTGATTTCAGGACATTGATTTACACTAGTTACCACAAAACATCTCTAGGTAGAAAGCTAGATGTCTTCATCTGGAGCTGAGTCCCATCTTGTGGGTAGTATTTGTTTCATATGATTCTAGGTTTAATATTCTGAATGCAGGAGTGTGATCTGGTTGCTTAACACAGTCATCTAGTGCCCCTGAGACATCACAGAGTACTTGTGGCATTTGCACAGGGCTGATGTATGACAGAGTCAAGGAGATTTGCACCATTCTGGACTGACAGCTAGAGGCCAGGTGAATACCCGGGGGCATCTCATTTGACAGCAGATATCTATGTTTAGGCAATTAAACTGGCTGCGGGGGTCTGCAGCGTTGATACGTGCATCTCAGCTAATCACGTAGATTGTCTTAGTGAACTGACAGTGTCAGAAAGGGAGAGAGAGAAATTTCTTAAGTGAAGTTCATTCATCTAAATCAGAATCTAAATTAAGTCTTTCCTGTGAGCTATGGGAAACTGTATATTTCTACAGAGTATAAAGGAAATTAAGACAACTTAGGTAAGGAAGACATGGAAAGAGAGATTAGTTGAATTCAAGTTTTTAGCCCACACTATTTCTTGCAGCTTAACATGAAATTGCATAGTTAGAATTTCACTTCTGCACTGTAAAAACAATAAGATTTTTGACATTACTTTTATGGGAGCTGAATTGGAACCCTACTGTAAAAAAAAGGAAAAGTTTCATCTCAATATCAAAAAGTGAAATTGATCTTTAAATGCAAACATACACATATTAAAAGAAATAATGAAGATGTCATTAAAGCTGTACACTTTTAAAATGGGTGAAGTACAGGACAAATGGCAAAAGCATGAAGTAGGGACTGAAACAGCAGAATCTCTGACATTAAGTGATAGTTTCAAAAGCTCCCTGAGTGGCAGAAAGGGCCCTTATGCCTGAAAAAAAGGTAGTGTCCTACCACTGTCTAGAGAGGAAAAGAAACAAAATACCGTAAGCACAGTGGGTAGCTACACACCATTTAATTTAACTCCAATTATTTTGAAAAATGTCGCAAGTTATTTTTAGAGTTCAGGAGGATTTGTAGAAAACACATCCAGCAAAACACAAAAGGATCAGAAACAGCCACCACAACTTTGCAGAAAAAGAGTTGTCCATGAATAGGGCCTGGGAACATTCATGGATCGATATAAGCACTGCAGAAAATGGGCACACGGTAAAGGCCACCTGGGCAGCCACAAGTCAGCGTGTACTTTGCAGACCACTGAGCTACGCAAGGAGCAAACTCACAGAGCTGGGCATTTTACCTTTATAATCAAAATATACTGAAAAATAATGGATCCATAATGGATCCAAAAAAGATGATCAGTGATGTCATCTTAGCGCTTAGAGATTCAGCACTATTGCTGCATTTGCTGGAGCTATATTCAGTCTATTGAGCTTTTAAAATGGGGATCTCAGCTTTCCACTTTGAAATCATTCCATCTGCTGGACCTCATTTTTCTGATATGTAACTTTCATTTTCATTTGCTTAATTTCAGTTCCTCTTTTCTCTTTGAATCAGAATCAAAAACTTGAAATGGAATAAAGAGCTTTTTTTCTCCCCTTGAATATTATGTTACAGATTATGTAATTTTAATTTGTCTTCAGCTAAAAAGCACAATTCTGATCTTGTCTGACTATAAAAATAATATTTTCTTGTGGCACAGATTAGCCCCAACTATGTATTCGCTGTTTTATCTCCTGGTTTCACTGTCCAAAAATAGTTCTCTCTATAACTTAGTTTGATTGGCTCTGGGAAGTCAGTATACTTTTGGAAGTGTCTTGTTTCTATTCCAAGATCAGCTACTCAGAAACCACAAGCGTATTTTTGTGTCTTGAAAGTGTCTTTCAGAATAGATTTCATGTGCCAATTAAAGATCTGCAGCTCTCCATAAACACATTTCTTTCTGCATTAGAAATTAGGATTTTGTCTAAAACAGAATATATTATTGAAAAATCTTTTTCCTTAACAAATATCGGCAAATAAAGTTTCACAAAAATGTAAGGTTAAATTCATCTTAGCTTTATAAATCTGTAGCACAGACATGTTCACCTAAGTTAATTACCTTTGGTTTCCTTTTCAATAAGTTTCAGATGTTTTAGAGGTAAATTTTATCTGCTTTAGAAAAATATGAACTGTACCCTGGAAATACCCATTTTTTCTTCATTGTTTAATTAAAGGTAGCATATGGCTAGCTCCATTGTAGAACTATATTGCTTGTATGTGCATTTGATAAAGTAAACCCCACTCAGAACATCTCAAAAAACAAGCAAAGAAAAAAAAGAAATTAAACATGAAAGACAACTGAGATGTGGTGTTCTCCCATTTTCCTAAGCCTCACACTTCCTTATTAGATTGCTTCCTCACATGATGCAATGCTGTGGCCATGCAACCTCTGGATGTAGCACTTTACCTTAACAAAGGGGAGAGCAAAACTCATAGTGGACAGCACGGAGTGATTTTGTAGTATGACCTACAGAGGGAAGAACATAAGGAAGCACCTGGTCTTCAGCAGCTCCAGGGAATCTGAGAATCTAAGTATTAAACTTCCTCACCAAAAACTCTAGATTTTTTTTTTTTTTTTTTTTTTTTTTTTCCTCCTTGGGAGGAAGATATTTTCTGACTCACTTTAACTACCAACATTTCTATTCACTAAAGTACACTGGTCTTTCCACTTTCTTAGCATGGTTTTGTATTTCTGTATAATGCCACTGCAGAGTAGTGAGGAAGAAAACAAAAAAAGGCAAAGAAAAAAGAAAAGCCTTGGTTCATTGTCTAACATCAGAGCTTTCCCTATTAAAAGTGCAAGTGCCTGGAAACATTAATGCTGCCATTGAGTTCCTAGTGAATTTGACAAAGGAAAGTGAGATCTTGAAAGCAGAGCTGAAGGTAGAGACCCTCCTCAGTTACAAGAAGCAGAGATAATTGTCTGCAAGAAAAATGTATTGAAACTTTTATGAAAGTGTCAGAAATTACTTTTCCTTCACTCACTGTCAAGCAGTCAAAGAGGAAGTCTGCATAAAGCTATGAGGAGAAATATATCCTACACTCTCCTGGGATATTGTGGGATATTGCGACTATTCGCTATTTCTTATTCCCCTGTTACTTGCTCTAAATGCAGATATGTATACATATGGGAATGAGCAACAGACAGCCAGACTTCTAAAACAAATATGCCTAATGCTCACACCTTCATTTGAAGGCAAAATCTGGGGAAAACTCTGCAGCTTACTAACTTACAAACAAATAGCATCACAGCTGCTTGCTTCCTCACTGTGAATGGAGCAGACTGACAGCTTAGAAACCATATTCCCAGAAACAGAGTTAGTGGTCAGAAGCTGCTTCATATGTGCACTTCTGCCACGAGAGTTCTGTGTGCACCTGGAAGGCGACCTCACACCTTTAGCTATCGAGAGAACTGATGCAGTAACAGTAAAAACAGAGGATGGGTTACCAAGGAAGAAAGATTTTCTACAAAGTACTGCAGAAATTTCTAATGACTGAATCCATTTTCTTCGATGCACTTCATTTTTTTTTTCAAAAATATAAGTTTCAATGAGAATTCATGTGCCAAAAGGTACTATCATTATGTATTTGTAATGGATATTTTCAATGATGTCACATATTTCATGATTTAAAGTCTCAAACAGTTCCAATAAAAAAAATCTCCAGCATTATGGAAATGTGCTGAATAAAGGAGTACTCTTTTGATTTCCTATTTGTACATTTGGTTTTGCACTGCCTATAATTATCTTGTCAATTCAGTTTTGGATCTTGGAAATCTGTTACTTGATGTTAAAAAGGAGGAACCTCAGTAAAGCTTTAGAATATGAATATCAAGGCCAGGTGCAGGTGTTATAGGAGTCAAGGAAAATTTTGCCAATGGTTCCAAAAGAGCAAGAGGAAACTAATGCAATAGTGTTTCATCTATTTGCACTTGCTTGTGGGCTCAGAACAATGGTAATTTTAGTCTTCTTTCTCTTCTTTTATATATTTTTTATCTTCATAGATGATCAATTTATGTCCTTAAAAAATAAATATGCTATCAATTGACCATCAGGTTGCAAAGGAGTGTTCAAAATACTTCAAAACACTGAACAGTGGTTCGTTTTAAAATAAATTTGTTGAGACTGAGTTTGCAATGAGATCTACTTTTTGTTTGTTTGTTTGTTTGTTTATTAAGTCTGTCAGAGATAATGCAAATCAATGTGTCCTAAAATTAACTATTACTACCCATCTGAAGTAGCTGTAGTGTATGTACAGTTTTCAGCACTAGAGTTTAAAACTGTAACAATTTACAAAAAGATTAAGACAAAAATGTTCCACTTTACTGAATGCATAACTTCAAGGAAATCTTTTTCTGGTCTAGTAAGAAAAAGAAAACATAACCCAAAGAACCATTACCAACTGAAATTCCTACACAGATATGCTGTAAACATCCCAAACTCTTTTGTGTTCTTAAAAGAAAAGAAGCAGTGCATCAGGAGGTTACTTAGCCACAATGTCTTGTGTGAGGGAGGATTCTAGTAAGAAAAGTTTAGAGAACAGGAGAACAACTCTTCAAACTCAAGTTAAAAGTGCAGTGACTTTATAATCCCTCTGTAGACAAGCCATAAGACCTATCTACAAGATACATACAAGCTTCCAGGATGATTTTTCTTCTTTCCATAAGAAACCTGATAGGATTACATTCCTAATTTAGTCACCTTGTTTCATGCTTGTTTATGTTCCATAAATTTAGGAGAGATGAAATCAAAGTTCAAGAGATTGGTCTGGACCGTGCAAACCAAGCCTGTTTGGACTCCAACTTCCCTATCGGGGTACATTGTTCTTTGCAGAGAAGATGGGATCATCCACTGTCCACATTTGGCTGAGTGAGACCAGGGTACTGAAATTTATTTTGTCTATCAGTCATGCTAGATTTCCAGTTATGCCTTGTCAACAGACACACCTGGGCAATGTGAGATCTTACCTTCAGCAGCCTGGGGTACAACTTGTGTTATAAAAATGTGCAGTTCATAGAGTGCAAATCTGTTACTGTAAGCAAATGCCTGTTCAATAAAAATAAACTAATGAGTTACTAAAATGGTGGTTTCATGCTAAAGCAGAACTGGGTGTTCAAAACCTCTCTAAAAGAATATGTAGAATGGTTTTGAGACTTTCTCCTATTCTTTACTCTATTCTTTATTCTGTGAGAAATTTCAGAAAAGATAATAGGGGAAGAACAGCAGAAGAAAGCCCTGAGATCAGATTACAGAAAAGTGACCAGATGCTTAATATTTTCTCTCTTTTTGCTTGTCTGATAGTTTTTTTTTTTTTTCCTCTGAAATAACCTCAGAGAAATAACCTTGCTCTTGAAGGAATAAGGCACTCTACCTTCGCAGACCCATCAAAAAAGGGGCTGTATACCTATGATTAAATAGTAATATTTTTTCAGTAGTATTTTTGGTATAACAGTAGTATTTTTGTGTAAATACTCCCCTGGGTCTGCCCAGCTGATGTCTGCAGATTAAACATACAAGACAAAAGGTAAATTTTGTTAAAATCTTATATGAATATCTGAGAGCCTTTATACTTTTGTAAATACACTATGTGTATCTTTGGAAAGAAATTATATGAAAGGGTAGATTTCTATATATATCCATGTTATTAGGTGGGAGAGGGAGACAGACAGTTGAAAAACAGAATATAACTTCTAAATTAAATTCAAAAGCTTAGCAATCACAGTAAAGAATGAGATCTTCTAGAACAGTCTTCTACTTTCTAGTACTGGAGGCTAGTAGAGCCTCTGGGATCAGTTGCTCTGAAAACAACATCCTTGAATTTGACTTGTTAGAAAGGGAAATTCAATGAGCCCTTTAGTGCCTCAGTTTGCCATTCTCTGAGTCTAAAATATGATCTCTTTATCACATATATTAATATAGATTTTTTCCTCCCATTCTGTGCCCAGTCCTTCCCCCCCAAAAAACAAAAAAACATACAAATAAAAAAAAAAAAAGAAAAAAGAAAAAGAAAAAACACGTATGTATTTGGAATAGTTGTCAATGTGTTTTGTCTCCACAGGTAATGATGTCAAGAAAATATTTATGGTGATTTGCAAAACTATCTGAAAATGTGAACATTTATTTGAATTCATTAGATTATAGTTCACCTTTTTCCCCTAGACTCAAATTAATTTCAAATTAATCTTGATAGTAATAATTAGTTTTCAGCTTCAAGGTTTAATAATATATCAAGCTCAAATTCTCATTGGCTAATTATATTTTGTATTCTGAAGACCTGTAAAGTCAGTTCCAAGATCTGTTGTTTCTGTTTCTTAAAGCACTGATAGTTTAGACTGAGTTCTTTTTCTCCTGCTTGGTGGTAGACTAATTATTGTTTTAAAAGTGTACCATACGTTCATTTGGATGGAAGATTCATTTAGATAAAGCAATAATTTTTCTTTCTCCCAGAGGTTTCATAAACTTTTGATTCTGTAGCAGTGAGGAAATGAGTCTCTTTTGGGGAGAGGCTAGGGAAATCTTCACCTATAGATATTATCAATACTTCTGGAGCACAGCCAGATGATACTGTAATACTATGGTTAAAGAGATTAAAAAACAGGCAGAGTGTGTGATAAGATGTCCTGATATATTTTTCCATTTGAAACATTACACATATCCCCATGGATTCCAGGCAAGATCAGACTAATGTTCGACTTCCTCTGTCTGAGATACAGTATCTGAGCATAGGTCCAGCACAGATTCAGGGAAACACAGACCTGCATTAACCACCAGCAACTTCCCTACTGCACGCAGCACCACACTTCTCCAGCTGTGGTCTTTCCTCAGTGTTCCTGGTGTCCTTGACTAGCTGGGATGAGTGGTGTCATAGCTCCAAAGCAAATGTAGCTCTGTTCTCGGTTGGGAAACAGGCTTTTGTTGCTGGACGCTTGCAGAGCAGCCTCACTGGGAGTTCTGCAATGCCAAGGCAAACACTGCAGCCCAGTCCTACAGGACCAGCAAATTCCTCACCAGAAGAATCACAGTGTAATAAAAGCTGTGAAGTGGCTTTACTACCGCTCAGAGTTTTAGGAGAGTTAATTTTGTGATTTTCCTCCTCAAGAGCCTCTGTGTAAAGAAGCTGGAGTCTGCTGTAAATAAGTGCTATTTTTAGAGAGGCACACAGGTTGCAGAAGCAACCCAGTAATTGTAAGTGTGTACACAATCCTGGTAAATACTTATGTACTGCTGCTTTACTGTGATAAATGATTGTTTTAATAGCAAGCAAGTGGAGAAAAATGATGCCTTTTTTCATTACTAGAGCATATAAACATTAGAAACACCTTACTCATAATTTGACATATGTCTATGGCTAGTCACCTGTTTATCATCAGTTTCCAGATGAACTAACAATTTTGCCAACTTTGGGCTGACATTTCTGTTTTTGTAAACTTCATGTTACAATGGTGTAAAATGTTAATCTCAAAATTTTATTTGGAGTCTAAATAGCTGGAAATGTTTTTTTATACTACAGTTCTGCCATCATTAATTTTTTCTTATATATCTGATCCTCATCACCTTGATCCTTGCGCTATTTTTGTACAGAATCAGACATCAGCCTTGCATCAGTAATTGCTGCTGTATCAGATTTTTTGATCCTAAAGTTTTTCTTTTCAGCCATAATAAAACAGCTATCTTAAAACGTTTGTCATGCTTCCAATACTGTATGTTGTCCTCTAAGGACTACTTAGGTTTCATGAAAGGTATCTTTTGTGTTTGTTATTGAAATAGGATTATATTGACATCTTCTTAAATACTGGTTTTAACTTATTCCACAAGGCACTACATGATGAAAATGACACTGAGCTAAAAACATTAAACCATTATTCACTGGTTAAAGGGTTGCATCTTGATTTAAACTTCACTGTGTGCATAGTTTAGTTACCAGGGTTTATTTTTTATTGCAGTAAGGCTTGAAGATATGACAAATTCTGAACAAGAATTCTTGCTTAAAGACTTTGTAGTCTGAAAATATATCAAGAAATAATTAGGAGCTAAAGCAAATGAGAATACACAGTAATAATGGTCATTCTGACAGGTGATGGTAGCAGCCTATTTTCATTAATCCAACTTATATTTCGTCACTTAATTTAGGAGTGCATTAATTAATATTGCTGGGGGTTATTGGTTTTCAGCAAAGAAAGAGAGGCATTTAGGGCAGTATGACTTTTCAGAGAACAAGGCACTTATCTGTATATGTCTGCCTCTCTCCACTAACAGCACCATGAACTACAAGCAAAAGACCGCTATTTTAAAATATTCTGCTAGATTCTGAAAGCTGGGTTTGACAAGTCTGCTTCTAGATCCAAATTTGTCATTTCTGGGAGTCACATCAGGACCGGAAAAGTCATTCAGAGCTTAACTCCTTGCCACTATTTCATGCAACTACATAGAGCAATCCCATTCATAAATATATTGTCTTTCATATTAAAACTAGTTAGTATACTTTGTGCCTATTACAGATTTTTGAACAGCTAATCAAGATCTTACTTCTCCCATGACTGCAAACCTTATTTTGATTTTGAGACTTAATTTATTCAGGGGTATTTAAATTCCTTTGTTCTTGTGCCAACATTCTGCTTTAGCCTAAACAGTATATTTCCTTCTTTGGCATTCATCTCCCTCGTATATTTATAGCAAATAATCATATCCCTCCTGGCCTCCGTTTTGCTAGAACAAATAAGCCAAGCTCTGCTGGGGCCTGCCTACATCATGAAATGCAGTGTGGTGCAGATCCCTGGACTTCCATCAAACCAGCTAGCTCTGGGGCCAAAAGACACGTAGTATAGCACAATACCCAGGATAATTTTCCTACCTCTCCCTGGCCTGATTAAAATGATTACAGTGCTACTGGAGGCTATATATGCTGTTTCATTTAGAAATAGCATCTCACTCTGCTGCTATATAAAGGAAGGAGAAGTATTAGTTACACCAGTATTCTAGCATAGTGCTTTAAATAGTCATTTCAATTTTCTATCATAAAATAGGATTGCCCTTGTCTTGTAAACTTTATACCCGTTTGAATTCATCTGTGCCAAAAAAAGACAATGAAAAGCTTTACCTGTAGTATAGGCAACATATAATTGATTTCATGTTCACATGAAATACTGATTTATTGCTATAGCTACATATACAGTTAAAAAAAAAATGGTCTTACAGGAATCTGAGAGATGAAAAATAAACTTGAAATGCATTGTCAGTTTTTATCTTAAATTAAGATTTTTAACACCTGTAGTAAGAAATATTTTTCTAGTATCACAGATCCTTCTTATTCATACCACACTCAGCAGTTCATTCAGATTAATGTTTTTCTGCCTCAGTTGGTAGAAAAGGTTTAGACAGATTTGTCTACAATTTTGAAATGACAAGAAAATTACTCCAACTTCACTACATTTAAAAACATATATCTTTTCTTGTTACATATTGTACAATAACTTCCACACTTGTACGATAACTTCTACACTTCAGTGTATAGTAAGTGTATTGCATGTAGTATTCTGTGAAGAACCAAAGAAAGAACAGTGATTTTCTGCAAGTAAAAAAAAAAAAAAAAAAATCAACCATAATTTTCTGCAAGTAAAAAAAAAAAATCAGCCATAAAAAAGACTATTACGATAATTGCTTAAAGTAACAAAGACTTAAAAACAGGAAAATGACACTTTCTCAACAGCAAGTGCTGCAGACAACTTCTACTACAATGATTAAAATGTCTGATGTGAAAGAAATGACCTCTTCCACTAATTGCCAGAGGAGAATAATTCTCTGTAGTTAAGTGAATTAACCTGAGCAGATCTGAATTAAAAAAAAAAAAAAATGTGCACAGTGCATTGTAGCATTCAAACATAAATGGTTTTGAAATGAGAGAGGGACTGCACATTGTCATCTCCTTGTAAGCTGGAAAAAGAAAAATGAGTAGGTGAGCTAATAAACAAAAGCATGTTACTAGAGCTAGGGTATGAGTCTGAAAGTGGAGGTTTTTAAAATAGTGTGTAGTTAATAGTTACCCAAGATTTTTAAAGAGAAGAACATTGTTTCTCCTTCTTGTTTTATATCTTTCATAGTTCCGTGGGAGGAAGCAGTTCAGTAATTCAGAGAATTTTAGACCAGACATTTCTCTGAGATGGCGGTAAGTTGCTCCTCATAGAGGTGCACAGTTTCTCCTCACAGAGCAAGAGGTCCTCTGAGCAGACAGCCTGAATGGATCAGTCTTACAAAACAACGTAATTTTTCCTAGCATGAAAACTAAGACATCACAATTTTTGGACTTCTTGCTGCTTATATGCTAATTCCTTTACAGTTAAATTAGATTCATGCTTAAATGTTATATTTTTGTCTTAATATTTTCCACTTTTTATCCTAAGACCATTAAATTCAAATATCAAGGAAACAAATGCTTGAACATGTGGTGAATTCTAATTGGTGATATTATGTTTTGTTGTTGTATTAGTCTTATTGAAAGTGCTTGAAAAAGTAATAGATATGCATTCAGCCAGTCAAATTCAATAATATAATTTCTTTTGGAACAACAATCTAAGTTTTAAAGAGAACATCTTGTTAACGGCCTTCACCAATGCTATTTTCTAAGTGTCATTAAGTTTACTTGGCTAGTGACTATGTGTATTTTTGGCATAAAAAGGCATCTTTAAAAATATATTATCCTACCACCACATCTATGTTTCCCACTTTAATTTTGTTCTGCCATAAGAACAAATTTACAATGCGTTAATTTAAGTATCCAATTTAAATCAGTCTAGAAATGAATGTAATCAAACTAGTAAAAGCAAAGAGAAGAGCAGGATAAAAGCTTATGGAAATTGAAATACTATTAAACAATCTAAATAATTTAGCGGGTACTGTAGCTCTTTCTAAATATTCTGTTTGCAATGCTAGATTTATAATATGTTTATTAAAAAGAAGATATTTCCTTTATTCTTATTTCTGCAAGATGGTGATAGATTTGTACTCAACGCAACGTGAATGTTTTCCTCTCTTTATTTTAGTACTTCCTAACATAATTGTTTAAAATAGGATTGACTTCGCTGATAAAACATAAATGTAAAAGTTTGTAAATGTCAAGTTTTAACCCTAACTGTGTACATTTCCTCTTGGAATAATTAGCTGATAAAAATGTGTTGTTTAGATTTTGGGAACATTAGAGCAGAAACATTGGCAAGCGTTTTAAAATATTTTTTTTCATATTTTAATTTTTTCCTCTCCTAATTGTTTTATTTATTTATTTAGTTAGTTATTTTGTATGGATGACTGGAAAGGGATATGAGGAGTTAGTAAAGAGTTAGTAAAGGGTGGGAAAAAAGAAAATATTGTAAATATTGGATAGTAATGGTGTCCATCTCTTTAGAAATGAATACTATACAAGTTAAAAAACTATATTTTTATTGAAAACAGAAAATCAATGACTGGTTCTATCAAAATTCTTCTTATTTCTTCAGATTTTCAAATCATTGCAGGCAAGGAAGAAAATAAGACTTTTGAATGAAGAAACATAGTGCTACTGCTTAATTATTTAAGTAGCAAGTCTAACAATAAGAGTAATTGTAAAGCAGAACAGCCTTCCCCTTTTTCCAAAAACTCTTACCTGCTGTGTTGTTGCATCATACTACTGCTTTCCTAGGGTATCTCATCAAAGGACCTGCAAGAGAAGGACATCCTGCATAGTAAGTAGAGTAAATGTTTCTCTATTAATGAATATCAGCTCTATTATTTACATGAGAAAATAATCAAATTGAAATAATTAATAACAATTACATGAAGAAAAATAGAGGTTCTGATTGTGTAAGTATGTGTTCCTGGGCATAGAATATACCATGCTAGGTAGAATAATTCTGAGAAAAGTTGATAAATATCTCATTCTTTTATAAAATGCAATTTTAAAAGTAAATTCATTAAATCAAGTACTGTAAGAAGTAAATCTGCAACTAACAGTTTTTGACAACTTTGGGTCTTATAACTCTTTGCTAGAGGTCATTCTTGAATTATATTGAACAAATTTATTATGCCAATAATAAATCCTTTCACAAAGATAATATAATCACAACAGGAGATGACAATGAAATATGGCATCTAAATTTTACATATAAGAGTTGGCAATTTAAATTTGTTAACAATGAATGGTTATTCATTGCCTTAGTTCAGCAAATATTTTAGAATTGTTCACAAAAAAAAATCAGCAAAACAATCCAAACTCTAGGAAGATTATCTTTCTCATTTGTCTAGGTCAAGAAATTAAGAAAATTTTAGTGATTTTCAGCTTCATATTCAGAATTTTAATATGCTAATATATTTTGAAGTGTTTTGAAGTATAAATATTCTCCAGGCTGGGTTTGTAATATGTTTAGAGCAAGGGATGCAAAAAACACCTGTGCAGTTATTAATATCAGCCTCTCTACTAACTCCTGATACCCTGTTCCAGTCATCCATACAAAATAAACAAACAAACAAATAAATAAATAAATAAATGCAGTAGTTGGCTCTAAATGATGAATTAATGAATCAAGGATACAGTTTCATAGGGACTCATGGCCCCAAAATTCTGTTTCACAAACAGTTTTTCTTTTGAGGCTAGTATAGTAATGGTGAAGAAAGTATACCCTGACATTTACTTTCAAAGTAACAGTAATTTGTAAAGTAATGAACACAGTAATAGCTGAGCATGTGCCTCAGTTTGTGTTGCAAATGACCAAGTGAGGTCCTATTTAAGCACGTTTGTTTTATGGTATTTCTGAAATCCTGATCTTCAGACAGGGGATGTTTCCTGAAACACCCTATTCCTATATTCCTATTCCTGTTCCTATAACTCACTCCTTTTCTCATTTTCATGTTTTTTTCTTTTTCTAGAACACAGAAATTAAGGGATGGAGGAAGTAGGAGAGATATGGTATACATGTATATATCATTCTAATATGTGGTCAAGATGGGCAGTTGTATGGGGGAGCTGGGGAGCGCTCTGTAATCATGCTGCTTCTGCGAAACCAGAGAGTGCTTGAAAAAGAAAAGCACACTGAAGCATAAGAAAGTATGATTTTCTTTTTGCTTTAAATCACAAAACCTTTTCCACTGCACTCCACAGTCACTTTAATTGTTCTCTCAGGATTGTGACTTGCCATTTGAGAAACAGGATAATAAAGAGATGCTTACCAAGAAGGACAGAATATTAATGGATGTAACTGTCTCACCATAAAATAGGCTTGCAGAAATATCATTATGAATCCATCCATCTATTTGGAAGCATGCATTGGTTACGTAAGTTAGTAATGTTTCATCCTGAAACTATTGATATTGCTATTTATTAGGCTATTAAATTACTGTGTCTCCTTAAAGAGGGAATAGAAAGAGAATATTTCACAAATATGGAAACAAAGTTGGAAAGGCAGTACACAAATAGAAAGGTAGAGAGGGAGTTGAGCTCCAGGAAGAGCTGCAGTCACTGGCAGACTAAGTGAATATTTGATGAATTCAGAAAGTGTGCTTCATGTCACAATTCTTACAGAAAAAGCAGGAAGAATTTAGAAGGTGCCAAAGATCTGAAAAAAATCATTCTGAAAAAAAATCCTGATTTCTATGTTGGCATAAGGAAAGTAAGCAGATGTGGAGAACAGTAGTCAATCAAGGGCAGGAGAACAGCCACATGCCTACTGCCTACTTTATTTATGCCAGAGTTGGGAAAAACTCAGGATTTAAGAGGCTGCTGCTAATGAGGCAAGAGTTGGATCTCTACAGCTGTCAGTATGTCAGACAAAGGAGCAGAAAGATGATGTTCCAGTACTGTCATTTTAGTTTACTGCCTTAACCAACCTCTCTCCATAGCATAACCCTCTCTCTCATGTCTCTCATTTTTGGGTGAAACATCTTTATTTCTTTATTTCTTTATTTCTTTATTTAATTTAACCTGCAGTTCCTGAGAAGTCTGGAGTCATCTATGATGCTCTCATTCCCAAAACATGATGAAAAGCTGACAACTGGCAAATGTCACTTCAGTCAAGTAAAGCAATAGAATAAATATATAAGAAAAAATGTGACAAAGCCATTGGTCATATATTTGGAAACAGCCATCAAAGGTCAGCATGACAGCTTTTGTATTTCCAACAGTGGGCTTTGACCTATCTTTGATTATTCGACTTTGGGAAGGTCCACTCCTCTAAAAATGAGAACTAAGTTGCTTAAAATGAGTATCCAACTTTGCAATGCAATTCTGGAAAAGTCAGCTCAAAATATAATATTACTGTGCTTGTGATGAAACCTTACCTTCATGATGTATGTGTTATGTGTTACATTTCAAAAGTTTTTTTTTTTTTTTTTTTTTTTTAAAGGTTAAAAACATGTCTAAGAGAAAGGGATTGTATTTAGGACCAAGAATAATGCTTTATTAGTCAAATTAATGTCTTAATAGTAGTTAAATTACAGCAAGCAGTCATTCTCAGTCCAGTTATAATGATACTAACATTTATAGAACAAAATTTCAAAATTAGAAAAGTCCGGACAAGACTTGATAATTTCTAAGATCTACATTGTAAATGTAATACAAAACTTGTGGCTTGCTAGTTGTGTATTTCCTAGACTTCATGTTTAAATGTGATTAATTTATTCAACATATACCTAACATCTACCTAATAAAGTATTTGGCAATATGCAATCCATCAGAGCAAGCAAATTGTTTCCCTAAAGTAACTGCACAGTTAAAATTAGAGACAGAAGATAGAAAATTAGAAAGGGCAGAGATGAGGATTTCTTAAGTGTGATTTTGTTGTTGTATTATTGTACTGTCTACTCCTTTGTATGGGTCTGAATCATGGGTCATCTACCGCCACCACCTGCAACTCCTTGGGCGCTTCCATCAGTGCTGCCTCTGTACAATCCTAAACATCCACTGGGCTGATTATGTGACTAATGTGGCTGTCCTTGAACAGGCAAGGGTCATCAGTTTTGAGGTCATGCTGCTGAGGATGCAGCTGCTTTGGGCAGGGCACGTCTCCAGGATGGAAGATCATTGCTTCCCTAAGACTGCTCTATGGTGAGCTTGCCACTGGCTGCCGCAAGAGAGGAGCCCCAAAGAGGAGATACAAGGATTCCCTGAAACAATACCTCAGCCTTGGTCGTATTGACTGCCATCAATATGACATCCACTCTGGCCAACTGGAGGTGGGAGACATAGAGACGCACCATCTATAACACTGCTACTTCCCTTGAGAACACAGGCAGAATCAATCTCAAAGAGAAAAGACAACGCAGAAAGAACCGTGGCTCACCAGTACTGCCTAAGGAGACCTTCTGCAACCGGACTTGCCTTTCCCACATAGGTCTTTTTAGCCATCAGCATGCTTGCTACAAATGTGGGTAAAGCCCTTCCCATATCTTCGTTCATGAAGCCTAGCCAAGATAACTAGGCTATAAAATCTTTCTTGTGGCCACTGGAGAATAAACTTCTTTTTGTTGAGAGAGCGAATTGCTGAGAGGGCATTAAAATATTATTTTGGAAGACAGCACTTTGTAAACAGATGTCAACAATGTAGAGACAAAATGAATAGAGGAACAAGATTGATATCCACTGTGAGGTATAGAAGACTTATTTTATGGGTGTTTCAGTATCTACAACATAAATTCACATTGTGTATTTGCTGGGACTACATAAGGATTGCGCTCAAATTGGGGCAGGAATCACAGCAAAAGCCTATGGTTGTATCGAATGACTTTATTCTTCCATTTTCTTCATTTGATATAAATATTCTTTCAGGTGAACAACAGATATACTAAAAGGCAATAAAAATGTAGGAAAAGGAATGAATGAAATTTAAAATGAAATGTGTATGATCTGTTTAGCAAAAAGAAAATGAGAAATGTCATGTACAAGTTTTTAAAGGATATAGGTACCAATAATAGAATGATCAGTTATAGTACAATGTGTCATTTCCAGGGACAACAAAATGATATTAAAGACAAGAAACATATTAAATCTAAGGGAAACCTCTTGACAGTGATAGATTTCATATTATATAACAACTTCCCAAGGAAGATGTTCAAAGCACTGTCACTTGGGATGTTTATAATGAGACTAGGTAGTATGCCAGGTACAGCACAGACCACATTCCTATGCTTCTCCACTGTTGGAAGTACATGGACTGACTGAGCCTTTCTAATTCTCTGTCTAAATCCTTTTACCTGCGGTCAAGTAGAAGTTGAACAGATTAACAATGAATCATATTTCTGACAAGGGTGAAAAATACAATTCTGCTTACAAAACACACATATATATTTGTATGGATGATTATATACACACACATTGCCTCCAAGTAACAAAGGAATTTGCTTATTTATATATCTCTATTTATTTGGATAATTATTTTATGAAATATTAAGTGCATCAAAATATTATGAACAGGAAAGTGTTGTATCCACAGACACAACAGTTCTTTTAGAGAGACTAAAAAAGTTAAACTTTGTAATTTTGGTTATGACATGTAATGCATATTCCTCTAAAGCAGCTAGACACATTTCTAGATATAAGTCCACAAATTTTATAACAACATGGCAACAACATTTCCTTTACAAAAGGAAATGCCTTGACAGCCAGAATAGAAAATCAAACCTGAAATAGAAAAATGCATATTTATTTCATTTAATATTGAGTCAGTGAAACCCAAAAGATATATCCAATAATGTAGTATCCCAATGCTAATAACTACTTTAATAGAACTGTTACAGAACTTTAATAGAACTATTAGAGGCTACTAAACACAAGGATTAAGGATTGGGATTATTCTTAATGTTTTAGTCAGACAGTGAATGGAATTTTGTGTTGTCATGATGAAATGTTCCATAAAATGTATATAATATTAGGAAAAAAAAATGCATCCCAGTTTCTTCCATATAACTAATTTGGGTATGACATCACTGGCAAACAGTTTTTATGTCAGTTTTAAGACTGAAAGAAGAAGAATGAAAGAAGAAAAAGAAATAGAAATCTTACCTGAAGATAGAAAGGGCTCAAGTTCAAGTAAGAACTGAGGTTTCTATCATTATTTACAATATCTGCTTCTGAAACCACAAGATTGACATTAGTATGCAATAAGATGAAATCTGACCTACATAATCTTTAGATGTTCTCTCCAGCGGGATTTTCTTATTACAAAACCTTGCTGATCAGTCTATCCTAAATCCACATTTCAAATAAAAGCTTGAAACTATGTGGTTTGAGTCTGAATCTTCTGGAACTGCTGGCAAAATCAAGTCATTAACATGAGGATATTCCTTTTTGTTTAAATTAAGATACAGTTGATTACTCATACACTAATCCCTTGGTCATCCCAGTTCTCCAACTACCATCCTACGCCTGTCAGCTTTAAATAAGACTAAGAAAAAAGCTAGAAAAAAAAACAAAGGAAAGACTCAAGAGGTAGATTAAATATATATAAAAAAGAAAGGAATTGATCTGATAAAGTATTCAGAAAGATTTCAATAAAAGCACTGTTTGATTTTGATGTAGTTACTGATATACCCTTGGCTAGCATTACTGAACAGTAAAGTGCTAAAAACAAATTAAATTTGAGTTGCATATCAGATCCCCAAAACAACTTCTTAAGGCTTTATATTTATATAGCAATCATCACTCAAAGTCAGTTACTTAGACATAAATAAACTACAAAATTTTCTTACTCTGCTAGGTATCTCTGCTATGAGAAGGTCTTTTGGAAGTGAGACACATTCTTTTCACTGACTACCTAGGGATAGGATGCTCCCATGAAGGATGCAATGTTCTATCTGATAAATTGTCCCATGATTCAGAGAGCAGAACAGTAAAACTCTTGGGATTGCATTCAAAGGAGTTCCTCCTGTTCAGAGGAACTTTCCATAGAGAGATCTTGGCTTAATTTTTATTTTTATTTTTATTTTTGGACTTTGCATGCAAACACTTGCCTATATATACATCTAGGACAGTCACCATCTGTGCAAATAAAATTGATGAAATGCATATAATTTTGACCTCAGGTTGATTTAGCTGTATGTAAAATGATGTATCTGTGACCTGCAGAATGTGTTCATCTGGAGTAAGGCATGAATGAAAATGTCATAGTGAGTGAAATTATATTTACATTATGTAAAATAGCCAATATGGCATATGGTTGGGATGCCCTAATGTAAATGAATGTGCCAGTAAATCTTATATTTGAAAACAGAACTGACACAATATAAAAAGAAAACTTGTATTTTTGCACTAGTATCCAAGTTTGGAGGAAATGAGAAATAAGTCACTCATTGTAGGATCTAATTTCCTCTCATTAGAATCTGATTTCCCTCAGAAAATTCTAAATATAGGTTGTTGGGGATTTTTTTGAATGTAGAGATTAGTGTGTTTAAAGAAAATTTCATGGTTCTTTTTTTCTTTTTCACACCACCATTGCAATCTGTAATGGCATGTGACTGTTGAGGCCAAGACTGAAAGACAAATTGAATACATATAAATATGAATGCATTTATGAATATAAAATAAATACCATAATTTCAACTAATAAGAATATAAAAAAGAGATTAATTCATACTCAGGCAGTAAAACAATCCCTAGCTGTTAGAAAGCTTGGGAAATCCTTGGGTAATGTGTAGGTAAAGCCCATTTCTATCAGCTGGAAGATCCAAACACTTGTCAAATATTGAAGGAAACTAAATTTGGGGCTCATCCAGATTGTAACTTGTACGATTTAATAGGAAATTCAAAAAGCTATCTAATTTGCGACTGGCAGCACTAGGTATTATCACTTGGAATGAGTTGATACTAAAAAGAATTTCAGTTCTCTTTTTAGTTTAATTATCCTCATAATATTTGATATGACCAAGCAACTTGGTTGGTACTCTGAGGATTACGTGATTAGAGATATTAATGAAAAGGAAAATCTTTACGAATACTTGATGGTTCTTAATTCAACTTGTTAACTTGTTAATTAGGTTCTAGTATTTGATTTGGGGATGCAATTTAATCTTTTCCAGTTTTAGTTTCATGTGTTGCCATAACACATTTCACTTGCCAGAGTACATTCTTCTATTAAAAATGTACATAAAAATAAAAAAAAAGTTAAAGAATGACTGATCAAATATCATATTATTATAAATGCACTTGAAATACAATATTTTCTGATACATATATGATCTTAAAAATGTTGTTATGATGTGATCTTTAATTTTCCTATGATTAAGTCAGCCTTCTTCCTCTTCTAAAACAAAGATTTGGAAAGAAAATCAGAATTACAAGTGTATCTTACCACCCAAGACAAGATTATTGTAGGTCTATGGAATGGCTGATTAATCTATATTGACTAATCTTCCTGACCTAGCAACATAGTTCCCTATAACATAGGCTCAAGATGCACTTACATGGAGAGAGTTCTCATTACTTCTTTTAACAGGATTTTTTTTAAAGCTATAAAAGCTGCAAAAATATCTCCAATATAATTTCTTTCTTTTTAATTTCTTTCCACTGTACCTATGAAACATATTAAAGTATAATGATTCTGACAGTATATTCTTGGGTGCAGAAGTGTTATTTCTGGTATGTCAATGCCATCTTATAATGCCAGTCTCTTTTTTTAGGTGGGTAAAAATTGACTTTTTACTGCATATCAGAAAGCTTCTTCAAGATTGCTGTGATAGTATTTCCATTTTTCCTCAGAATTTCTGATTTCTAAATTCCAGTTTCTAGCTGGACATCTACAAATTGTTTCCTGAAAAAAGAGAGCATACAGTATTTTTTCTCCAAACTAAAATTCCTATCTTTTAGCATGAAACTCTTTCTTCCTTGTTCATCCCGTATCTCCAGCTGTCTTTCCCCCTGACAAATCCAAAGTGAAACATTTTACTCTAAAAATTACATAGTGTTTTGTAAATATACAGAAAACTACTGACTAACTTGCTCTAGTCCCCTAAGTGTGATCCCAAGATTAGTTAAAGAGGTCCCAGGACAGATACCTGCAGTACTCCAGTTTTTACTGGCCTCCAAGCAGAGAATGGCTCATTAACATCTACCCATTTTTCAACATCTGTTTGTCACCCAGTCTATCAGGGAGTCATCAAGATGACTGGGGCTGGAGCACTCCCTAGTGAGGAGAAGCTATGGGGAGCTGGTCCTGTTCAGCCTGGAGGAAAACACTTTGGAGGAAAACACCTGACAGCAACTCCCAGTGCCTATGGGAATGCCGTCAAGAAGATGGAGCAAGGTTATTCACAAGATATGACAGATATAAGAAGAAACAGGAGAGGCTGAGGTATAGAAACAAACTTTTTTGCTGTTGAGGTCAGTCCAGCAGTGGCCTGAAGAATCTGGGCAGTCTCAGTTTCTAGAGGTTTTCAAGGTGCAGCTGTACAGAGCTCTGAGCATCATGGTGTGATCTTGCAGGTACCCTGCAGTGAGCAGCAGATTGGACTTGCAATGCCTTGAGATCTTTTCCAATGGGAATTATCCTATGGGTCTATGAAATTCTATTCATTCAGGCCCTTAATTATCTAAACTCTTTCATTCCCTCATCTAATGTTCATGCCCCTTGAATTTCATTTGGTCTAATTATATCAGTGAAGAAAGGTGGAATATGCTTTTCAGTTTAAAAACCCACGGGATGTTTCCACAAATGCTATGTGAGTACACCTTCTAAGCCTTTAGCAAACAGCATAAATTGCCCTGATGAAAAATTTGAAGAATGTAGGGCTTCCGGGGAACCTGCATACATGTGTGTAGATTCAGCATAATTTGTTTGACCTAGACAGCTTGTATATCCCGTATATCCTTAGACAGTAAAAGTAGAAACTCAGTGTAATAAGAATGTATACGTGTTTTTTGAAGCATAATCCCTTCCTAATATTTCAAACTTCCCAATATTTATTTATTTTGTCTCTGATTAATACTTTTGGCCCTGGTATTGAAGATTCTCAATTGCTCGCAGAATAACAGTTATGTAAAGGTGACTGTGTTATCAAACAAAATGTCTCTGTCAGGGTAACTTCAGTTCCATCTCAGTTCATGACGATACATGAAGAATATGGTATTACTTAGTCAGAGTAAGAGAAGCAGAATCAAACTCTCAGTAACAGACTATGGACAAATGCCCTGTGTTGGCTCAGGGATGTGCTGACTGAAGTGATTACTAACAGTTCTTCATTATTGCCAGCAGAACAGCAAGTGTTTTCTTTTTCATTTGCTTCAGGCTAAAAATCACCCAGGTTTCCCTAAATGGTAAATAGGGGTGGTTTAAGCTTGTCTGACTGCTTTATGCCTGAAGCATATTACGAGGTATTCATATAAATAATGCTCCTCACAGATAAACATCCAGAATGGTAACCCACTGGCATAGCTTGGTCCAGATGAAAACACCATTGGTCTTAGTAATCTTTATCTGGAAAGGTGAAAAGTTTTTTGTTAGTGGTGGTATTATTTTTCCTTTTTATTGATCTGTAATTATCTCCCAGTAATGTCATAGGATTTGCTTGTTCTTTCATAATTTGTTTCAGATTACCTGAGGAGCTATAGTTAAAGACTATCATTTTACTCTTGTACCTTTCTCTGGAATTGTTCCATAATGCAAGAAATGAAAAGGAAAAAAAAAAAAAAAAAAAGAAGCAAAAACACTCTAACCAACAGTGAAAAACCCTCTTACTTCTGCCTGCCTCATCTTGTTTAACTTCTAAACCTCAAGTGTGTTAATAACAAGAAAAGTATTTTTTAAAGTTGTAAATTGACTTCTGATGTTATCATTTGGTTAAATTCCCATGCTGATATCACTGTATGAAAATCAATTCATCTGTGTCATCTTAGTTTCTTTTGTAATTTACTTTCTAAGATTAGATATTGCTTCCAAAATGTTTAATCCTAAACTTGTTTTAATGATTCTTGCTTATCTATTTGTAACATGAGCAAATTTTGTCAAATGGCTTGCTATCTCTTCGATGACAACACTTCTCCCACTCTCCTTTTTGAAAGAACATTTGAAAGCAAACAACCAATGGTCCCTCACAGAGGAGCTCTTAAGAGCCTTGAGGAAAGAATTCAGATGATGTTTTGAAGCCTGTAGGCTAATCTGCTATTTTGTGAAAAATACCTGAAGGAACTTGGCCACAAAGTAATATAAAAGCAGGTGAGATACTGGTAGTGGTGGTGGTATAAGACACCCAAAATATGGGTTAATTGTGATGAAAAATCCAAGCTGAGACAGGGCTCTCAAGCACAGGGTCTACAAGCACAGCGCTTATGCCTGGCTACATGTAAATCTGCTGGACTCCCTTGGGCCTGTAAAACATAGGTCTATTTTAAGTTAAAAAGCACTGATTTTAAGACCTGGCAGAGTATTACTTGCTGCACAGGGGTGATATGTACCACAGCTAGCAGAAAGAATGGCATGCATAGTTAAATCCTCTGGCTAAAATGTAATACAGATTGAGACTACCAGCTGGACTCACTGCCTTATGTCTTTAGCCATTTCTCTGAAAGATGTGGCTGCTTACAAATTCCTGTTGAATGTGCTCTAATGTTTAATTCAGAAAAGAAGGAATGACAAAAAGCCAAAAAAGATTTTTATTTTCAGAAACATATATTTTTTTAAACAAATTTCTGAGGAAATTCTTCTCCAATGAAAAATAAAAAAGTATATTTTGTTTCAATCAAAAATTTTGATTTACCCAGAGAGTAATGTCTCCTTTTATTACTGCTCTAATGTAATAATAGTAATAACAGTAATAATAATAGTAATCATAATTATGATAATGATTATTATGATAATAATAACAATAAACATAATGTTTTGCTTACTTCTGATATTTCCTTCTCAATATTTTGGTCAGTCAGGAAGCTTAGAAAATAAGTATTTGAGAAAAAAAAAGAAGAGAAAATATTGCACAGCTCTAATGTGGGTTCTCTGTCTCATGATTCTCAGTTCAACTTCTGCTGCAGGTGTAGTAAAGATAAACTGCTTATTTCCACTTTCCAACTATTTGAGGCCCGGATGGTTGCAAGCTAAAAACTTGACAACAACTCTGTCCAGGTCCAGCTTACCTAGAAAAGGGTAAGCTGAAAGCAGAGGCCTAATTATTATCTAAAAATGAAATGTAGGCATGTATCTAAAAGGCCTTGTCAGTAGAGGTAAACTGATGGATGTAAGACACCAAAGCAGGGCATTACAGAGCAGCGGAATGACATGATTTGGGCACCGACAAAGGAGAATTATTTTAATGACACTTGTTGGATGAAGCTGAGGGGGGCAATAACAGAAGCAAAAGGTTATAAAAGTGGCTTCAGTTGTCAACATGAAAAATAAATGATATGCCCTAAAATGTACTTGTCATACTGAAGAAATGTTTTCCTCCTTTTATAAGAGGAAAAGGGCAGGGTAAGGAAGGGAAGGGAAGGGAAGGGAAGGAAAGGTAAGGCAAGGCAAGGCAAGTCAAGGAAAGGCAAAGACAAGAAAAAAAAAAAAAAAAAAAAACAATCCCTCCTGGAAATTTTCAGCCTGTATGTGTCTATTTAATTACTGATAAAAGCTTCAGAACAGGTACAGTCCCAGTCAGGTTTACAAAAAGCTTTTTATTCAGTGATTGGTGAACTACTTATAAAAAGCCTGAATGCTATGAGAATTAATGGTTCTTGAAAAACTGGTTTGAATCTCATTTGATAGACAGAAAATCTATTCTCACTCCACACTTGCATCCAGTTAATCTTCTGTCACAGCTATTAGAAGATTGCTTCAAATTCCACCATAGTATTGCTTCTCTGCACATTCCACATAGCTATTAACAATGATAGGCAGAACAACCTTTATAATTGATGGTGTATCCTTTCTATACTATTTCATAAAAGCAAAACCAACCTCATCCACCACCCAAGAAACTGTATTACAAATTTAAAAGCTAATTCATATAGATGGCATGTTTACTGTGTCTCCCATAAGGAAAGCTACAGCGGCAGCCTCACAGATAGGTAATATTTGATATTAGTACAATATAATTTTTCAGTACTCCCCAAAGAATGTCTGAACTAAGACTATAAATATTTCAGGAAAACTTATTTCTTTCATACAAATGATGAGCACTGGATCACTCACCCACCTCCGCCAACTTGTTCTGTGATAATATCCTAATAATAGATTCCTTTATAGCGAGGTCCTCCCTACCACATACAGAAAATCCATCAAAGTACAACCTAGGTCGGTGAAGAAACTGCACTGCACATGGACACCTGGTATGAAAGAACTGAAAGTTTTTTGGGCAGCAGAATAAGCCAGTGTTAGTATTAAGAGGTTGCTAACCACATGACCTCTGATGAGTGGAAAGGGACTGGTGAAAAAATATGCAGCAAATTCAAGAACGTGTATATGATGTCCTTGAAGACTAGGGAGAACAACTGCACTTTGGAAGTAGCACCTCCATGTCCATCAGTTACACAGCTTTTCAAGTCAGAAATTGCGCCCTCCTGTGCCAATCTTGGTCTCTCTCTGCATCCTGCAGAGAGGAACATGAAACATTAGTCTATTTCTGGCCAAGACATCGGGCACGAGAGCGCACACTGCAAATTCTAGTTAGGATAAATGTATCATTTTGCTATACACATTTTGGGTGGATAGGCCAAATTCCTGAATTAACATTTTTGAAACCCAGAGCAGAGGTGGATTAGGCAGCTATTATTTCAGAGGAGACAAACAGGAAAAGAAATTAGGCTTTTGAGCAGGAGTGCTCATTTGGCAATATTGCCAGGGACAATCTTCTTCCACATGACACATTTCAAATGACAAGGTAAGTCTTCCTAAGAAAGTACACAGAGGATCATGGTGGAGGAAAGTTCAGTTTGTGAAATAGCTTTTCTTCAGAAATCTTTGAACTAAATATATAGTAGATAGGGTTGGCCCAAGGAATCAGACTGAATCTCATCTGGTCTAAATGCCTTTAGCTGCATGTAATGTAGATGTGATAAGCCACAATAATAAATGCACGATCTACTAATTTACTGTAATATAGACATATTCTGAATTGTCACAGGAACTACCTAGAAAAAATAGGAAAGTATATTTTATTTTATTTTATTTTATTTTATTTTATTTT